>CAJHNH020000890.1:777500-987500 GCA_905116865.2 Candidula unifasciata
AAGAAGAAGAAGAAGAAGAAGAAGAAGAAGAAGAAGAAGAAGAAGAAGAAGAAGAAGAAGAAGAAGAAGAAGAAGAAGAAGAAGAAGAAGAAGAAGAAGAAGAAGAAGAAGAAGAAGAAGAAGAAGAAGAAGAAGAAGAAGAAGAAGAAGAAGAAGAAGAAGAAGAAGAAGAAGAAGAAAGAAGAAGAAGAAGAAGAAGAAGAAGAAGAAGAAGAAGAAGAAGAAGAAGAAGAAGAAGAAGAAGAGAAGAAGAAGAAGAAGAAGAAAGAAGAAGAAGAAGAAGAAGAAGAAGAAGAAGAAGAAGAAGAAGAAGAAGAAGAAGAAGAAGAAGAAGAAGAAGAAGAAGAAGAAGAAGAAGAAGAAAGAAGAAGAAGAAAGAAAGAAGAAGAAGAAGAAGAAGAAGAAGAAGAAGAAGAAGAAGAAGAAGAAGAAGAAGAAAGAAGAAGAAGAAGAAGAAGAAGAAGAAGAAGAAGAAGAAGAGAAGAAGAAGAAGAAGAAGAAGAAGAAGAAGAAGAAGAAGAAGAGAAGAAGAAGAAGAAGAAGAAGAAGAAGAAGAAGAAGAAGAAGAAGAAGAAGAAGAAGAAGAAGAAGAAGAAGAAGAAGAAGAAGAAGAAGAAGAAGAAGAAGAAGAAGAAGAAGAAGAAGAAGAAGAAGAAGAAGAAGAAGAAGAAGAAGAAGAAGAAGAAGAAGAAGAAGAAGAAGAAGAAGAAGAAGAAGAAGAAGAAGAAGAAGAAGAAGAAGAAGAAGAATGGTGTTTGAGTGAATACCTATGTAAAGTAATGTATAAAAGGTGTAGTTTTTGAAATGTATCATATTTATTAGCTTAGAACCCGGCGCGAAGAATTACCTCCTTCCTTCCCACTTTTTTAGTGTATGCAGACTGTTGGCTCCTTGCCTCTCATGCAGATGCACTCCGACTTCGAAGGAAGCTCCTAATTAGTCGACTCTTACAACATGTTTTTGGGTAGGCAGTGGGTCTATTCTAGTTTTCCCTATAATAGGGCCCCGGAACCCACACGGGGTGTGTGTGTGTGTGTGTGTGTATGTATATACACATATATATATATATATGAGTTAGATTATATTCACAGCACTCCGGACACATCCAAAGGCGCTCAGATTCCCCTCTCAACATATTCATCAGCGTCGTGCGGTTAAAAGTACCAGTCCTATGTTGGTTAACAAGACTTCGTGTGCGCCCAGTGTGCTTCTCATGCTTGGGTGTTCCGATCTTTACTCCCAATTCGCGTATTCTTAGCAGTGATGTGGACACGTTGCTTCCAAAATCCTCAGAACGTCCTATCTCTCTAAGGGCGATGACAATGTCTGCGTGATCCATGGGCCGGTTATCTTCAATTAATGCAGCACCTGCCAGTATATCAGCTGTTTCATTACCAACAACGCCTGCTTGCCCTGGGACGAATATGAAAGTAACTACACACACAAGAGACTTTTGCAACGACTCAAACCACTGTCTGCGTAACCAGTCTGCCTCGACCCGCCGGATCATACTCAAAGGATTACTTAGCACACACACGCGGGAATAGTCCTGTGATCCCAGCCACATGAAAGCTTGTGTCACCGCCATCACCTCCATCGTCATGCTGCTGGTGGTCATGGAGAAGGCAACGCTGGCTTCTTGAACTGTTCCGTCTGAAAAGCGAGCTGTAAATGCCCATGCACTCTTATGTCCTCGTATAACGGACCACATCTGTCTCATCTGACTTGTCACTGATAAGTGCGCATACCTCGGCATTGACGGCAGCTGGATTCTGCTCTCGACAATTCCTATCGAGCGTCACGACACAGGAGAATGTGAGATTGGGCACTTTAGACGCTGGTATCCACTCCTCTGGTCTGGTCTGGTCTGGTAGTCATAGTTTCAGCTTCATAGCAAACGGGTCGCCCCATCTTTGCTCCGCTCCTGTGCCAGCGAAACACACACAGAATGTCTATCACAGTCCCTTGTGGAAAGATTGACAGACTGCTGTCTCAGCATATCTAGCATACACTCGCATTAAAGCATATGGTAGCCATCCGAAGTGCTAACACAAACAGTCCAACATTAGAAATGCAGTTCATCATTGACGATAGCAGAACTTGTCGTCAAAAGATCAGCAGTTGTCCGCGTGATCAATTTTAATACGGGTCCCGCCAGCATTGAACGACAGGCATCGCGCTATTTCGAAAAAACATTCCAAATGCAATCCGTAGCTCACAGAGTCACGCCGTGCATTCAACTCAGAAGCTGGGCGACGAAACTATATCCAGTCTACAAATGGAGCAAAAATGCATCGGCCACCGTCCGGCAGAAGCAAAAAATTTGCCTCTGTTCCGAACGGCGCCGCTGTCTAGCGTCCATTTTAACCGGATGGATGTCTGTAAGACTGCAAACCTGCATGATGTCATCCTCTGCCCTACCCAGCCATGATTTGCCTCTTTTAAGCCTATTGCCCTTTTTCTTGAAGAGCAGGTGGTGCAAAGGGTGCTTCACATCTGAGCTTTTTTTTTAGGTATGCACGAGCCCTCCAGATCTTGATCCTGTAGTTCATGGTAGGGAAGTCAAGAAGGTACCTCATTGCTACGCAAGATGTGTCTTCAGTGCACCCTAGAATAATGCGCATTACTTCATTTTGCACCTTCTCAAGTCTTTCTATCTGAGTATGGCTGACAGTGAGGATGGCAAGAGCATATTCGATGGGAGAAAGTACAAGTCCCTGGAACAGAAGCAGAATGGTCTCTGCTCAGTGTTAGCAGCAGCCAGGACCCTCATTGCTGACAGGCCTTTGCGTGCTTTTGTTATGACATGGTCAACATGTTCTTTGAAGGACAGGCTGCGATCAAACCTCACTCCAAGGTATTTCATCAGATTTGTTCTCGTCAAAATTTCCTCGCTACTTTCCACTACTGGTAAGTCTGCCTTCACTTTATGCGTGTTCAAGGAGAACTATGTTACTGAGGCCTTCGAATGATGGACACGAGCGTTAGAATCTGCACACCAGGAGGAGATGCGATCAAGTTCACTTAGCATTGACTTGGCAATCTCTTGACGATCTCTTCCATGTCGATATACTAAGAGGTCATCAGCAAATGATACTCCCATGAAACTGCTGCTCATTTATCAGCGCTGTGTACACGTTGAATAGCACTGGAGACAGCGGAGAACCTTGAGGCAATCCTGGGCTGATGGTTATCGGTTCTGAGGACCAACAAACACACCTGAGTATCACCCGTCTCTGAAACAGTGCTGCAGGTTACCCAGCGGGTGATGAAGGGAGATACTTGCAGTTGGAGGAGTATGTGCACCAAGTATTCAAATGGTACTCTGTTGTGCGCATCCTAAGTCTAGTGCAGCTGCACATGTCTCTTATCTCACCTGAAAACCCCCATAGACTTATATATATATGTGTGTGTTCGCGCGCGCGTGTGTATGTAATATGACAGCATGTGTTCTGTGTGTGTAACTTCATGTGTATCTAGGTATTTATAGGCGTTAGTGTTAATGACAAAGCGACGACTAATCGACAGCCGAAATAGCTCAGTTGGGAGAGCGTTAGACTGAAGATCTAAAGGTCCCTGGTTCGATCCCGGGTTTCGGCAGCAACATTTTTTTTTAATTTTCGTAAATTTTTTAATTCTTTTTTTTTTTTGGGGGGGGGGGGGGGCTGGGGGGTTGTGGCGTAGAGGTTAGCGAATATGGCTAGCAATATCATAATCCTGCATGTAGAGTTGCTTTTATCACTTTATAAGATTCAGATCATAAGAATCCCACCGTGTAGGTTCCGAGGCCTCCATTGTGGGGGAGGTGGAGGGGGAGGGATAGACCCACTGTCTCCCTAGCTTTGTCGTAAGAGTTGTTTCATTGGCAGCGTGCTTCGAAGTCCAAATGCACCTGAGTGGCAAGGACCAAACTATCTGCATACAAATAACTCAGATCTGTAAAAAAGGATGTCGATAAACACTCAGGTTCTAGAAAAAAAAAATATTAAAGCCAGAGTATGAACAACCATAACTTTCCGCCGATGTTGATGATGTTAATGAAGATGGTGATAATGATGATGACGATGATGTTGATGGTGACGATGATAATGTTGATGAGGATGATGACGATGATCTTGATGATGACGAGGATGATGACGATGATGATGTTGATGAAGATAATGATGATGACGATGATGATGACGATGAATGTGATGTTGATACTGATTTTAAAAAAAAAGGTAAAAAGTCGGGAGATTTGAACCAGCGTCATTGCACACGGTTATAAACCATAAGTGCTCTGCCACCAGTACGGACAATTGATAAGAAACTGTCCGGCATGTGTCGCCGTCCGCACGCAACTCCGTAGCTACAGCGACGTTCCTCCATGTATCCTAGAGTGTTAACTCTGGTACCCATTACCTAGAGGCTGAGTGAACCCAGGGAACCGCTCGGTTTCGTGGGCTGCAGCGAGTCGTCGCAAGATTTGAAAGCGAGTCTCCTATCGACTGCGTTAACGCGGCCCCCGCTAATGATGATGATGATGACAATGATGATGACAATGATGATGACAATGATGTTAAAAATGATGATGAATGACGGCAGTTTCCAATGAGATAATTACCGTCTGGCAGTGTATTGTCCAATCGCTGATTGACAGAAGGGAAATGTTGCAGAGGCTGTGTTGTTGCAAATCCCGCCCCGCCCGCCGCGTGGCTGATCTTAGATAATGTATATGTGTGTGTGTGTGTGTGTGTGTGAGTGGAGACGTGTGTGGGGGGTGAGTGAGGTCATGGAGACGTGTGGGTTTTGTGCGTGTTAGAATGTATTGTGCCGGTTAGCCAGTTACGTATCTTTGACAGGACGCTGCAAAACCAAATCCCTAGTATTTGCTGGCTTTCAGCTAGGTAATTTTATGTTTAGTAGTTTGCCCCTGCCATGAACGGCCTGCTCCCCATACCACTGTCAAAATCACCACAAGGCGGTCTGCTGTCAAATCGTCTGCAGCTGGAATCGAACCAAGTATCTCGGAATTACATTCGCAACATCTAAACCTCAAACGCCGACAAAGGCCTAAGTGTACGTAATGTTAACTCTTTTTTCTTTGCGCCCTCTTTTCCCAGATTACCTTTACTGTCCCAGGTTTTTACCCCAAATGGCTCCGTCTCTGTCTCTTTCTGTATTTCTCTGTCTCACTTTGTCTCCCTCTCTGTTTCTCTCTGTGTTTTTCTGCCTAGCTCTCTGTCCCTATCTTTCTCTGTCTCTCTCTATCTTTCTCTGTCTCTCTCTGTCTCTTTGCCTTTCTCTCGCTCTATCTGTCTCTTTCGCTCTCTCTGTCTTTCTTTGTCTATCTCGCTGTCTGTGTGTCTCTCTCTCTGTGTCTCCCTCCATCTCTCTGTCTCTCTGTGTATAGTCTGTCTATCTCATTTCTCAGGTCTTTCTCTGCCACTCTCTATATGTCTCTCTATCACGCTTTCTGCCCTTCTCTATGTATCTTTATCGCGCTCTCTCTCTCTCTCTCTCTCTCTCTCTCTCTCTCTCTCTCTCTCTCTCTCTCTCTCTGCAGAAGGACAGACCACGATCCCCAGAGATCTACGTAAAAACTGCACCAGTTAACTGAGTAAAGCAGACGTGAAACGAACCCGCGACCTTTACACGAGGTAAACGGCTTAATCACGGAGACCCCTACCCCAACCCAATAGGCGTGTGTTTGTGTGTATATGAGGGGTGTGTGTATGAGGTGTGAGTTTTGAGTTAGATTATCTTCACAGCACTCCGGACACATCCATGGGCGCTCAGATTCCCCTCTCAACATATTCATCAGCGTACCAGTCCTATGTTGGTAAACAAGACTTCGTGTGTGTCCAGTGTGCTTCTCATGCTTGGCTGTGCCGATCTTTACTCCCAATTCGCGTATTCTTAGCAGTGATGTGGACACGTTGCTTCCAAAATCCTCAGAACGTCCTATCTCTCTAAGGGCAATGACAATGTCTGCGTGATCCATGAGCCGGCCATCTTTAATTAATGCAGTGCCTGCCAGTCTATCAGCTCTCTCATTACCAACAACGCCTGCATGCCCTGGGGCGAATATGAAAGTAACTGCACTCAAAGGAGAATTTTGCAATGACTCAAGCCACTGTCTGCGTATGAGGTGTGTGTGTATGTAGCGTACTAGCGTGTGTTTCTGTGTGTATGAGAGGTGTGTGTGTAGCGTACTAGCGGGTGTGTGTGTAGCCTACTAGCAGGTATGTATGTGTGCGCGCGTGTGTGTGTGAGGGGTGTGTGTATGTAGCGTACTAGCGTGTGTGTGTATGTGTGAACATGCGTGAACGTGAGTGGGTGTCTGAATATGTATTGTATGAGTGTGTTTTAATATACGCTGACGTGTCAATGGGTGAATGTGTTTGTGCGCGCGCGTCAGCTGTGTCAGTTTCAACAAGCTCTCCTTTTCTTCTTCTTCTTTTTCTTTCTTTCTTCTTCTTCTCGTCGTCGTTGTCTTCTTCTTCTTCTTTTTCTTCTTCTTCTTCTTCTTATCGTCGTCGTTGTCTTCTTCTTCTTTCTTCTTCTTCTTCTTCTTATCGTCGTCGTTGTCTTCTTCTTCTTTCTTCTTCTTCTTCTTCTTCTTTTTCTTCCTCTTCTTATCCTCGTCTTTGTCTTCTTCTTCTTCTTCTTCTTATCATTATTCCTCCTTTTCTTATTCTTTTTCTTCTGCTGCTGCTGCTTTTACAGATCTGCCGTACTCGTAAGATGTACACTCTGACGTAAAGATTTGGTTGTTCGTCCACTCTTGTTCCAGAACCTGGGTGTTACGTGCACATACATTTTACAAATCTGGCTCATCTGTATGCAGCCTGCTGGTTCCTTGCCTCTCATGTAGATGCACTCTGATTTCGAAGGAAGCTCCTCATAAGTCGATTCTTACGACATGCTTGTTGGGAAAGCGGTGGATCTATTTTTGTTTTCCCCTCAGCGGGACCCCGGAACCCACACGGTAGATGTTAAAGGCGACTAATGAGGGCTGTTTCCTCCAAAGTCGGAGTGCATCTGCCTGAGAGGCAGGGAAACAGCAGTCTTGATACATATGAGCTAGATCTGTAGAACGGGTGTGCATGCGAACTCAAGTTCTGGATCAAATTTTACAAGGATCAAATTTCACAAGTTGACGAACATTCAGACCTCACCACTAGAGTTTGCAGCTTGCAAAGCTAAGAAGAAGAATGGCTAATGATAATAATAATAATAATAATAATAATAATAATAATAATAATAATAATAATAATAATCCTTTTGAATTTTCTATAACTCGAACATGATCACTATGACAGCCTACTCTTGGAAAACCTTCTCTCCAACTAAACAGCTTATTACTCTTCATTTTCTTCACCTCCATCTGCGCTCACCCACACAAGTCCTGTTGTTAGGCTGTGTTGCGGTTTATAGCTAGTTTGCGACATCAGATCTAACATTAGTAATTTTAAAAAAAGTTGTCTTTTAGAAATGCGTGATGGGGGGTAGTCAGTGGGTCTGATCTTCCCCCACTGGTTGTTCGTCCACATCTGTGCTCGACCATATAGGGGCTGTTATTAAGCGGTGTTGTGGTTTTTAGATAGTCTGCGACGCCTAATCTAATATTAGTTAACTCAAAAAAAGTTGCCTCTTACGGCATGCATGTAAGGGGGCAGCCAGTGGACCTGTTCTTCTACCTCCACCGTAGAGACCTGGAACACACGAATCTCCTTTGAATCAGTTCGACTGTAAACATTCCGGGGATTTACCGAATTCGTAATCGCCAGATCACCAGGTGTTACATACAAATTATCATCTACGGAGACTGTGTCAACGCTGTACATCTGTCGCCTCGCTTATTCATGCCACCAAGACCTAGATCATCAACTGTTTTGGCCAATCATGACTTTTCTAATAAAAACAGAAACTACACCCCTGCTCGCCTTCCTCCTCCCACGGAAATACAGCTATCTTCTTAACCCGGTTAGTTCGACGTTAAGTCTCCCCAGACCACGCCCATATACACACTAGCTCCTTTCTGATTGGTAGTTCCTGAGCCCCGTGTACTTCGCACACGGTTACGGGGGTGTTCCGCAATGCCGTTGATATCGCGTGTTGTATATTTCAGCACGCGTCGCTGTTAACACTTCAAAAACATGGAGAAACTGACCCTAACAAAACCTCCCTAGAGAGTGCTGCAACCTATGTCACAGGCATTCTCTTTCTCGGAATGAAAATGTAAATGCAAGACATCGCAGCAACCAGAGCGGGACACAACCGTAACCTTCAGGAAAGTCGAGCAGCCCAACAAACTTGTGAATGAAAAGTGACCTACTCTTTTTGGGGAGACTAACGTCGAAGAAACCCTTATCCCTTTGTTCTATTGCGTATGCCGTAAAGGGTTCTATCCCAATATCTCCCCCCAAACAGATATTTAAGAGAGAGGTAGATAGGCTGCAAACAGTCCTGGGACCTAGTCTGCATGCAGTCCTGGGACCTAGGCTACACTCTCTCGGGGGACGTACGTGGGTTGGGGTGAGGCCCAGTTGTAGATGTTTTGGGGTCATTAAAAGCATCAAAAAGCCGGAAAACCCGCCCTTACCACCCTTGAAAATACTGGACTGTCCTGTGACGTTATTTGGGTGTGATATTGGGAAAGCATCCCGTAAAGCGTCACAGAGAGGGGTTAGATGTAGTTTCCTGTCTTCTGATAGTTGCGTAGCTTGTGGTAATGTCATAGGCTCTTATGGACCACATCAATGATACGCTGACGGCATCACTTAGAGCCTTCCATATAAACCCTAACACACGGGGAGCTTCTGCACAAGACTGGACCATATGGCGAACGTCTATCCCAGTGGTTCTCAACGTTAATAAAGCGGCGACCCTTTTATACAGTTCCTCATGTTGTGGCGATCCCCCAACCATTCAGTTATTTTTTTTGCTACTTCATAACTCCAGTGAATATGTGTTTTACGATGGTCTTTGCGACCTATGTGAAAGGGTCGTTCGACTCAAAAAATGAACACAGGTTGAGAACCTCTGGTCTATCCGAAAAGGCGCAGCGAACTGCTAGACATCTAGAAAAAGGGCAGATGAATAGAGAAGACAGACTAGACAGACCAAAGAAACAGATCATGTTCTTTGCGCTCATTGTCCTCGATCCTTCAGGGCCAGTATGGGGCTTAAAAGTCATCTCCTGACTCACAGACAATCAACTACAGTTTCATGACGGATGGAAGAAACAACAAGAACAACGGGTAATGTTTGTGGGTAAACATAACGCAAATCTCCGCACGCCCCCCCCCCCCCGCTCTCTCCTCCATATGCACACAAGATCACTTCTGATTGGTAGTTCCTGAACCTGTCACCTTCGCCCAAGGTTACGGGAGGTGTTCGGGGATGCCGTTGATATCGCATCATGAATATTTCACAGCGCACCAGCGCTTTTAACACTCCAAAAACATGCAAACTTCCTAGAGCCTAGAGAGTGCTACAACCTATGTCACTGGCATTCTCTTTCTCAGAATAAAAATTTAGCTGGAAGACAACACAATAAGCAAACAACAGAGCGGGACACACCTGTAACCTTCAGGAAGTCGAAAATTCCAACAAGCTTGTGAATGAAAAGTGGGTCAACTCTGTTTGGGGAGATTTACGTGATTTTCACCTGTTTTGTAGTGTCTCTTTTACTCTTACTAACTTACTTAGTCGCTGCTCTTCTACCTTGGAGTGTAGAGGTTTGCCAGAGAGATCGCCAGACGTCTCTATCAGCAGTTTTCTTTCTGGCTTTGTTCCATTCCAGTCCTCTGTCAGTTAGGGACTGTCGGATGTTGTCTTCCCAGCGCACCCTGGGTCGTCCTGGAGGTCAGTTAGCAGTCATTCAGTCAGTCAGTCAGTCAGCCAGCCAGCCAGTAAGTTAGTCAGTCAGTCTGTCAGTTAGCAGTCATTCAGTCAGTCAGTCAGCCAGCCAGCCAGCCAGCCAGTAAGTTAGTCAGTCAGTTAGCAGTCATTCAGTCAGTCAGTCAGCCAGCCAGTAAGTTAGTCAGTCAGTCAGTTAGCAGTCATTCAGTCAGTTAGTCAGTCAGCCAGTAAGTTAGTCAGTCAGTCAGCAGTCATTCAGTCAGTCTCCCAGCCAGTAAGTTAGTCAGTCAGTCAGCCAGCCAGCCAGTCAATGAGTGAGTTAAACAGTCAGCCAGTTAGTCAGTCAGCCAGCCAGTAAGTTAATCAGTCAGTCAACCAGCCAGTCAGTCAGCCTCCATGGGTCGCCACATAGCAAAATGGTTAAGTCTTTTGCTTCACGCTTTGAAAGTCGTGAATTTAGTCTCAGACTTTGTCCTTGGGTTGAATACAGGATTTCAGAAATGACTATGGGTCGTGGCTGGGGTTATGGAATTTAGTGCTTCACAAGACAACCCGGCGGCAAACTTTTGTTCTGCAGAAACAGACTGAGCCACACGGGATAAAACCCAATATCTTCCCTCCTGTCGTTCGCCGGCTGTAAACTCCAGCGGAAAGTTCTGGTTGTTCGTTCACGTCTGGACTTGAGCCTTGTTCCAGAACTTGAGTGTTGCATGCACATCTGTTTTACGGATACTTGATAGGGCAGACGTGGTTAGTGCCTTGTGGGAGAGCGTGTACAGTTCGGAAGAGCAGATGGATCACCAGTCTGGTGAGATTGATGCAGTTGGGGGTGACGAGAGGTTCTGGCAGATGCTCGAGGCTCAGACGAAAGGCCAGACGGACGTTTAATCAGAAAGCTACTGGCACCATTAGTATCGGAACTCTTCGCTGGCTGCTGAAGATGGGGACGGAGCGCTTATGGGAATGCCCCGAATACTGTGATGTCGGTTTTTGAATCAAATCAAATCATTATTGTTTTACGGATCTGTCGTATTAGTTGGTATCTGGCCTTTCCTGCAAATGTACTCCGACTTCGAAAGAAAACATCCCTAATTAGATTTTAACGACAAGCTTATTAGAAAACAGTTAGTGAACCCCCACCCCCCTCCTTTTTTCCACGCAAACCCACACGGGGAAAACCCATGGGATTAAGTGGGTTTTTTCGCTTTTAAACATAAAAGAACTACATAACGTGCACACAAGTGGGCCTAAAAAGTAAGTTAACTAGTCAAGAAAAACAGTCATACTTACACGGTGAGGTATAATCCCAAATAAAACTGTCTTAATTCGGCACTTAATACGGTATTTTTAAACATATTCAGCTTACAAATGAACCGAAAAGGTATCTTCCAGCGATATCTTATTTCAATGAATATAACGAAGCAAAACCTGGCACCTTAAAGGGGCCAAAAAGCGTTCAACAAAGTAAACATCCGACCGCAACACACTGCTATACAGTGTATAGGCTACAAATACTAAATAAATACATCAACAACACACTAACGTGAACACCGCTGATAGCATTCTTGTCTGAAATACCAACTACTTAGTTTCACAGCACTCAACCTTATCTTCCAGCTCTGCTACTCGCTGTGTTGTCAGGAACACACAGTAGTTCTGGACACGATACGAACTACAAGAGATGCTGAACTGTTCTTAGTGTGTACTACTAACTGTTGTTGTCAAGGTTGGCGTGTTTAGTTTGGTCCCATTCCCCAGTTCACAGCTGTGTTTTGATTTTTCAGCTTTTGGCCATGACCCACTAACGTCGGCCTGACGAGGACAGGTCGTGTAGGCGATAAAGACTTTAAAAGAGGGGTTTTGTATGTTTCTCATCTACAAAAACCACCGCGGTTTTATAAGCTATTCATCGGTTAACTAGTCCGAATGAGAATGAGAAACGAACTTATTAACGATTACCTACATATTTCTCTAGAAAAGAAATATACACACGGAGTGAGTGAATCGAAACCTAGGCACGGGCTGCGCCATGTTTGGGTGAGCGAGGTCTGCAAGGTTTCAACAGAGCGCGTTGAGCAATCAATAACTGAAACAAGTTTCAGGCAGTGGTAAGCATGCACACGAGAGAGGCATCGGAGGCAAGTGGCAACGTGTTTTTTAGAACCAGATATAAAAACACATGAGAGCAAATAGCAACAATGCCTGGGTATATGCTGAACATTAAAGGAGCTCCACGTCCAGCTCGCTAGCGTAGTTAGCTAAACCTGACTTCGCGGCGACCGGGTGACAAACTCCTTGTGGTCCGGGTTCACGCCTGGGGGTAGGTAGAAAAGCCACATTTCTTCCAGATTTACGGTATCTATCGTGAAATCAAGGCCGAAGGGTTGCGATATTCATAGTAGCGAGCCAAAGGGCTAACATCTCATGGCTTCTGGATATTTAAAAAAAAAAGGAGCTTCCATTCTCGTGTGAGTTCCGGGAACTCATTGGAGGCGGGGAGAGAACCGAACCATCACCCTCCAAGAAGACGTTTGTAGGAGACGACTAATTAGGGATCTTTTATTCGAAGTCGGGGTGCATCTGCCCGAGAGGCGAGGAACCAACAGTCTGCATACAAATAAGCCAGATCTGTAAAACGAATGTTCATGCAAAACTCAAGTTCTGGAACCAGACCAAAGTCCAGAAGTGGACGAACAACCGGAACTGTTCTCTCCAGAGTTTACAGCCGGTGAACGCTAAGGAAGAAATGAAAGGAAATAGAATGAATTCAATAAATGAGAAGCAATGAGGGAAATGCCAAGATGGTGAATCATTAATTATAAGACAGAGGTGATCTAATTATCTATACAGATGGTTCAGTGTTGAGAGGAAAGAGAAGAGTCTGGGGTTCGTAGCGAACATCTTTAGTTAGTGCCTAGCATACGACACCACATCATCTAGCATGAGAATGGAGGTGGAGGCGGTAACTGCAGCTCTCCGGTGGCTAGAGAACAAGATGCATACACATGTCATAATTGTAACAGACTTTGAAGGCATGCGGAGAAAGGTGAGGACAGGGATGCTTCGAGCAGAAAGGCAAGCTTCACTGGAAAGGTCACGGGTAATGAGCATACTTTGGATCTTTTCTCTACGCCATACCGGCGTGGTGGATAATGAACAGGCAGGCTGTTGGGCTAGTTCAACACCCCTGGGTGGTGAATTGATACATCGCAAGGCAGATGTGGTCAAGGTCCTCTGGGAACAAGCAACGGAATCAGTAAGAAAACTAAGATTTGTAATGCCTGGAGAGAATGAGGCACCTGGGTGTAACCAGAGGCTCTCGCCGGCTCTCTACATTCAGAGGAAAGGCGAGACGGACATATAACCGGATTGTGACCGGTACCATCAGTATTGGAACTCTGCGCTGGCTGCTGAAGATGAGGACGGAGCACGCATGTGAATGCCCCGAGTGCTGTCTCGACCAGTGACAATCATGGTCTTAGTGCCACCGAAGATTACGCAACATATCCAGAGAGAAAGAGAGAGAGAACGAGAAAATGAGAGAGAGAGAGAGAGAGAGAGAGAGAGAGAGAGAGAGAGAGAGAGAGAGAGAGAGAGAAAGAGAGCCAGATAGAAAAAAGAGGCTAAAAGAAAGGTATAAAGAGAGAGGAGGAAGACTGAGAGGTAAAAAGAGAGATAAAGAGAGCGGTAAAGAAAGAAATAGAGGGGAAAGATAAAGAGAGAAAGAAAGAGAAAAAGAGATAGTGATAGATAGACAGACAGACAGAGAGACTGATACATGGAGAGAGGGATGAGAGGCAGAGAGAGAGAGAGAGAGAGAATGAGATGAGCGTGTTGCATTTAGAACATGGTTTGTTTATTGTCTCGAAAAAAAAACTTTTTCTAGACACTTCATGGTGAGTACTGGCACCTTTTCTAGACACTTCATGGTGAGTACTGGCACTTGTCTACTAGACACTTCATGGTGAGTACTGGCACTTGTGTACTAGACAATTCATGGTGAGTACTGGCACCTTTTCAAGACACTGCATGGTGAGTACTGGCACTTGTCTACTAGACACTACATGGTGAGTACTGGCACTTGTCTACTAGACACTACATGGTGAGTACTGGCACTTGTCTACTAGACACTTCATGGTGAGTACTGGCACTTGTCTACTAGACACTTCATGGTGAGTACTGGCACTTGTCTACTAGACACTTCATGGTGAGTACTGGCACCTTTTCTAGACACTACAAAGTGAGTACTGGCACTTGTCTACTAGACACTACATGGTGAGTACTGGCACTTGTCTACTAGACACTACATGGTGAGTACTGGCACTTGTCTACTAGACACTACATGGTGAGTACTGGCGCTTGTCTACTAGACACTTCATGGTGAGTACTGGCACTTGTCTACTAGACACTTCATGGTGAGTACTGGCACTTGTCTACTAGACACTACATGGTGAGTACTGGCACTTGTCTACTAGACACTTCATGGTGAGTACTGACATCTTTTCTAGACACTTCATGGTGAGTACTGGCACCTTTTATAGACACTACATGGTGAGAACACCTTTTCTAGACACTTCATGGTGAGTACTGGCACCTTTTATAGACACTTCATGGTGAGTACTGGCACCTTTTCTAGACACTTCATGGTGAGTACTGACACTTTTTCTAGACACTACATGGTGAGTACTGACACCTTTTATAGACACTACATGGTGAGTACTGGCACTTGTCTACTAGACACTACATGGTGAGTACTGGCACCTTTTATAGACACTACATGGTGAGTACTGGCACTTGTCTACTAGACACTTCATGGTGAGTACTGGCACTTGTCTACTAGACACTACATGGTGAGTACTGACACCTTTTATAGACACTTTATGGTGAGTACTGGCACCTTTTCTAGACACTTCATGGTGAGTACTGGCACCTTTTATAGACACTACATGGTGAGTACTGACACCTTTTATAGACACTTCATGCTGAGTACTGGCACTTGTCTACTAGACACTTTATGGTGAGTACTGGCACTTTTTATAGACACTTCATGGTGAGTGCTGGCACTTGTCTACTAGACACTACATGGTGAGTACCGGCACGTTTTCTAGACACTACATGGTGAGTACTGGCACCTTTAATAGACACTACATGGTGAGTACAGGTAACTTTTCTAGACACTACATGGTGAGTACTGACACCTTTTATAGACACTTCATGGTGAGTACTGGCACTTGTCTACTAGACACTACATGGTGAGTACTGGCACCTTTTCTAGACACTACATGATGATTACTGGCACCTTTTATAGACACTACATGGTGAGTACTGACACTTTTTATAGACACTTCATGGTGAGTGCTGGCACTTGTCTACTAGACACTACATGGTGAGTACCGGCACGTTTTCTAGACACTACATGGTGAGTACTGGCACCTTTAATAGACACTACATGGTGAGTACTGGTAACTTTTCTAGACACTACATGGTGAGTACTGACACCTTTTATAGACACTTCATGGTGAGTACTGGCACTTGTCTACTAGACACTACATGGTGAGTACTGGCACCTTTTCTAGACACTACATGATGATTACTGGCACCTTTTATAGACACTACATGGTGAGTACTGACACCTTTTATAGACACTTCATGGTGAGTACTGGCACTTGTCTACTAGACACTTTATGATGAGTACTGGTACCTTTTATAGACACTTCATGGTGAGTACTGGCACCTTTTATAGACACTACATGGTCATTACTGGCACCTTTTATAGACACTACATGGTGAGTACTGGCACTTGTCTACTAGACACTACATGGTGAGTACTGGCACTTGTCTACTAGACACTACATGGTGAGTACTGGCACCTTTTCTAGACACTACATGATGATTACTGGCACCTTTTATAGACACTACATGGTGAGTACTGACACCTTTTATAGACACTTCATGGTGAGTACTGGCACTTGTCTACTAGACACTACATGGTGAGCACTGGCACGTTTTCTATACACTACATGATGATTACTGGCACCTTTTATAGACACTTTATGATGAGTACTGGTACCTTTTATAGACACTTCATGGTGAGTACTGGCACCTTTTATAGACACTACATGGTCATTACTGGCACCTTTTATAGACACTACATGGTGAGTACTGGCACTTGTCTACTAGACACTACATGGTGAGTACTGGCACTTGTCTACTAGACACTACATGGTGAGTACTGGCACTTGTCTACTAGACACTACATGGTGAGTACTGGCACTTGTCTACTAGACACTACATGGTGAGTACTGGCACCTTTTATAGACACTACATGGTGAGTACTGGCACCTTTTTGCAAGAAAAAAAAAACGCCTGCACAAAGGTATGGTGTAGTTATAATTGACTGACTTATGCAGTAATGCAAGCTTTTGGGCTCAGGCATGCAAGAATATACCCATTTTGGCGGGGCAATATCATACATTTACAAACATTTGATGGACTTGAGCAGTATAAATATTTGGACAGAATCACACAACTATATAAATAATTTGGTTAGGTCATGCCCAAAAAAAAAAAAAAAATACATATTCACTTTTATGGACAGGCATCCCTACCCTATGCTACCAGTGCCAGACGTGGTCACTCACAACAAAACATAAAAGAAAATTAGTAACCATGGAAATGAGGTGTCTGAGAAAGACTGTGGGAGTGACCAGAAGAGATAAAATCAGGAATGAGGTCATACGAGATAGAGTCGGCACAAAACCAATTCTAAATTACATACAAAGACAGCAGATCAAATGGTTTGCTCACTAGGAGAGAATGCCTTCTGATGCTATACTATACAAGGCATATACCAAAAGAGGAGAGGGACGTAGAGCAAGAGGTAGACCAAGAATAATATGGAAAGATAACATCAGAGGAACTCTACAGTACGACGTTGTGTCTATGGTTGAAGCAGCCAGAAAAGCACAAAGCAGGACCTCATATCTCTATCAACACCTGAAGCGGTAACAGAGGATGTAAAGAAGAAGAAGAAGAAGAAGACACAGGCATGATCCTCCAGATTCACTGGAATTAGTTTAGTCCTCTCTGAGAAGCTCCAGATTAGTGATTTTAGCATAATACTTAACTCTCTGAGTCGCAGGTACTAATTAGCTCTTTGAGTTGCAGGCAGTTTAGCATCAGAGGCCCAATTGGTAGTCACGAGAAATGTAGAATCACACATCTTGCATTCACTGGGCGTCTGGGTAGGAAGCTATGTATGTATTATGCGTTCCTTGGGACTGAAAGAGTTAATTCACTCTGTTCTCTGCAGGAATCCTCACAGACCTGAACATCCAGGACTATCGGCTGTAAACAGCATTCCCAGAACTCACATGTCAGAGAAAGCTGTATAACTTCACAGAAAGCTGTATAACTTCACTTCATATGTTGGAAGAAATCTGATAACAGTTTTTTTGTTTTTTGGGTCTGGTTTATTCTTCTCCGTCTTCTTTGTTGACCGGCTGTAAGCTTTAGTGAAAAGTTCTGTGTTCGTCCATTATGACTTGGGCTTTTTGCCAGAGCCTGAATTGTGCATGTACCTATGTTCTGCTGGCTTATTTGTGTACAGATTGTTGTTCCTTGCTGCTCATCCATGAATTCAATTCTTCTATCGCTCCATCAACTTTAATTTTCCCATCATCTCTTGCATCTCCTCATCAACTCTCTAATCTCCCCATCAATTCTTTAATCTCTCCATCAATTCTTTAATCTCCTCATCAACTCTTCAATCTCCCTACCAATTCTTTAATCTCCCCAACAATTCTCTAATCTCCAGATCAACTCTTTAATCTCCCCATCAACTCTTTAATCTCCCCATCAATTCTTTGAGCTGTTCAGGGCATATTTTCACAACATATTTAAGGGCAGCTGTCCGAGGCAACAACGCCACATTTGCCATTTTCTTTCCTTCGGTTGTATGCCCTCCTGAATTCTGATGGGCGGTGGCCGAGATAAAAACCAGCCGATCAACGAAATCAACCTGAAATAAAAAACAAAGATGTGAAATTGCATTTTATAATATCTTGTGTGTTGGATTATTGAATTTGAGTAAATTTGATACAGCAGGACAAAAATGTTAATGCTTGACTTAGTAATAAACAGCCTATCTATCACTTACTAAATCTCACTAATTTTTAGTATCACTTATTGTAACTACCTCATACCTTAGTATTGAAGATCTCCTTCATATTTTTATCACATACCTCAAGCAGTCAGATTTGTTTCAACCATGAGCTCGGCTTCCACGTCAACCCAGCCTTAAATGAGTGTTAGGTTAAGTCATGGGAAGTAAAGGTGGCCAATATGTGTTAACCACAATGCCGGTCAACAGCTGATTAGTCTATAAAATATAGGTCTAGCCCTATATGCTCATACCTCAAACAACGTGGAAAATGTTCCTTTACTTTACTTACCTCATGTCTCTGATATTTTAGTATCACTTACCTTATTGCTCATACATTTTTGCATAACTTACCCTGTCTCTCACACATATTAGCATCACATACCCTGTCTCACACACGTTATTGTCACTATATTTCTCTCTTATTTTAAAGTCCCTTACAATACCTCCCACATATTTCAGCATCACTTATCATATCTCCTTCAAATTTTTATAGCCACTATCATATCTCCCTCAAAATGTCAGGGCCACCTATCTCCCTGAGATTTTCATAGCCACTTATCAGACTGCTATTCAATTTTTCCAACCACTTATCATGTCTGTGTCTAATTTTCATAGCCACTATCATATCTTCCTCAAATTTTCATAGCCACTATCATACCTCCCTCAAATTTTCATACCACTTATCATATCTACCTCAAGTTTTCATGGTCACTTATCATACCTCACTCAAAATTTCATGCCACATCATATCTCTCTCAAAATGTTATGCTACATCATATCTCTCTCAAAATGTTATGCCACTTATCATATCTCTCTCAAAATTTTATGCCACTTATCATATCTCTCTCAAAATGTTATGCCACTTATCATATCTCTCTCAAAATTGTATGCCACTTATCATATCTCTCTCAAAATTGTATGCCACTTATATCTCTCTCAAAATTTTATGCCACTTGTCATATCTCTCTCAAAATTGTATGCCACTTATCATATCTCTCTCAAAATTTTATGCCACTTATCATATCTCTCTCAAAATTGTATGCCACTTATCATATCTCCCTCAAGTTTTAATAGCCACCTATCCTTTTGCTCTCAGATTTTCATACTTCTCATCAAGTCTCCCTTAAATGTTCATACCACTTATCATATCTCCCTCAAATTTTCATACCACTTGTCCCATCTCCCTCAAATGTTTATACCTCTGAACATATCTCCCTCATATTTCAATATCACTTACTATGTCTCCCTCGTATTTCAGTATCCCTTCAGACAATTCTCTTATCCCTGACACAACCTCTATGTCAGTGAATATCTCAGTCTGTGTGGGAAACCTGTCCTTCAACAAAGACAACCATTTCTTCTTGGACATAGATACTGGCAGGCACTCAATCTTCGAGGTCACATCGAGGTTACACAGGTGAAGGTCTTTAACGATATCTGCATAATTCATGTCGGTGTCTGTTAACCTGTGAGGAATAGATTTGTAAACGTGAGTTTGCATGCACTGAAAGTGGTAACATGCAGACATTTGTGTGAGGATGTCGTGTATGTTAATGTGTTTGGGTATGGTGTGTGTTTATGTATGGGGATGTGGTGTGTTTGCGTGTGTTTGTATGGGGATGTGGTGTGTTTGTGTGTGGTGTGTGTTTGTATGGGGGTGTGGTGTGTGTTTGTGTGTGGTGTGTGTTTGTATGGGGATGTGGTGTGTGTTTGTGTGTGGTGTGTGTTTGTATGGGGATGTGGTGTGTGTTTGTGTGTGGTGTGTGTTTGTATGGGGATGTGGTGTGTGTTTGTATGTGGGGATGAGGTGTGTATTTGTGTATGGGGACATGTGTAGGGGTGTGGTGTGTGTTTGTGTAAGGTGTGGTGTGTGTTTATGTGTGGGGATGTGGTGTGTCTTTATGTGTTTGGGTATGGTGTGTGTTTATGTATGGGGATGTGGTGTGTTTGCGTGTGTTTGTATGACGATGTGGTGTGTTTGCGTGTGTTTGTATGGGGATGTGGTGTGTTTGCGTGTGTTTGTACAGGGATGTGATGTGTGTTTGTGTAAGGTGTGGTGTGTGATTTTGTGTCATGATGTGGTGTGTATTTGTGTGTGGGGGACATGTGTAGGGGTGTGGTGTGTGTTTGTGTAAGGTGTGGTGTGTGTTTACGTGTGGGGATGTGGTGTGTGTCTATGTGTGGGGATGTGTATCTTTGTGTGTTGCGCTGAGGATGTGGTGTGTGTTCATGTCTTGTAATGTGGGGTGTCTCTATGTGTGGAGATGTGCGTTTGTGTGTTGGGGATGCGGTGTGTGCTTGTGTAAAGTGTGGTGTGTGAATGTGTATGGAAATGTGGTGTGTGTTTAAGGGTGTGCTGTGTTAATGTGTGGGGGCGTGGTGTGTATTTCTGTGCAGGTGGTGTGATATATGTTTGAATCATATTATAAAAAAAAGCAAGGTTCTTTTAATTTAATTCACTCTATCTCGGGGACTGAGGTATCGTGAGGGAGTTCCCGGGAAAGATCAATAGTATGGGGTGTTAGGGTGTGAAATGTACACGGAATAACCTCCTTTCCTATCCCCCCCCCCCCCCCCCCCCCCCCCCCCCCCATAATATTGGAATTTCCCGGGAACTCAAAAAAAAATCTTGGTGTCCCTGAGATGGTGTGAACTAAAAGAAAAGTACTGAAAACATATTAAAAGTGAAAAGTTAGTCACACACCCCTTACAGGACATTGCAGACCACAATCAGCATTTGTTGCCTGTTTGTAATTTTACTAGGCAATTTTATATAAAATTTGCTAGGGCTTCCTAAATGGACAACACTCATATCGCTGTTATTCCTGTGTGGGTTCCGAGGCCCCATTGTGGGGAGGGAAAAAGAGCTGACTCACTGCCTCTTTAACATGCATGTCATAAGGGTAAAATGGCATGGCCAATGAGTTAACCGTATGTGTCGATGCCTCCCCACCAACAACAACAAAAATGGTTGACACATTCCATTTCTCTGGACAGTTTGTTGGAGTTTGCTCTCTAGACAGCTGCTGCCCCCTGCTGGCCAGTTTCTGTCTTCCTGGACAGTGGGCCGCCGTGATCAAAATATTTCGAGTCAGCATGGTCGATGCTGCTAAAACTATCACTCATTATCCTGCCCCAACAAGCACAACCACAGTACACACTGCTCCCACGAAAAAACACATAGTATCTTGCATTGGAAATGTGCACAAAATAGCAATCCATGATAAGGAAACAGAACAATCTAAGAGAAATCACACCCACAAAAAAACAACGCTATTGCTGTTCGCCATTTTGAAAACGGAAGTAGCTAAAGGTAAAAAAAATTAGGGGTTTCTTTCAGAGTGCATCTGCCTGAGGAACCAACAGTTGGCACACAACTAAGCCAGAAATGGATCTGCGAGCAAAACACAGGATCTGGAACAAGACCAAATCCTAGAAGTGGATGAAAAACCAGAACTGTCAGCTGGTGTTTAAAGCCGGTGAACGTTAAGAAGAAGATGAAGTGGAAGCAGGCAAACATTATAACCCTGTACCTCTGGACTGCATCGCTGAAGTAGGGCAATGTGTTGAGACTTCCCGTTCGATGAATTATTAATAGTCTGCCTCCAGAAGCCAAGCTGGCAATCATGTTTTTGTAAGCAGTTCTTGGCTGTTCCAGGTATCTAACACAGTTGTTAACCAAAATTTGGTTGTATTTGACTTTGCTGGTCACACTTTCTTCTGCTGAATTTCTGTGGAGTAACAAACATACTATATATTGCACAGGTCATTAATTTAAAATATGTGCAGACAAATACATCATGTGTTCCTTTATATTAAAACATTCACACATGCATGCATATATATATATATATATTCCTCCTGCAGGTTCCGAGGTCCAGTTGTGGAGAAAACAAGAATAGACCCGCTGCCTTCCTAACAATGCATCTTATAGGAGTCGACTAACTGGAGGCATCTTCGAAGTCAGAGTACATCTGCCGGAGAGGCAAGGAACCAAGAGTCTGCATACAAAAAAAGCCAGATGTACGAAATGGATGTGTACGCAGTCCCCAGGTTCTGGAACAAGACTGAAGTCCGAAGGTGGACAAACACTCAGAACTTTCAGCCGGAGTTTACAGCCTGTGAATGCCAAGAAGAAGATGACATACCTACCTACCTACCTCCCTCCCTCTCTCCCTCCCCATCCATCCATCCAGACAGACAGAAAGACATACAGACACACACACACTCACAAACACACACACATATACACATACATACAATCACACATAGTCACACACAAACATCTAGCCACCTACAAGCTGGAGTATTGAAAGCACAGTCATTAGATCGCTCATCTGCTGTCTCAATTGTCATTTTTATCCAGTGAGATTTTTTTTTTTTTTAACTGGCCTAGACTCACAAGTAAACTTGGCCTAGACTCACAAGTAAACTTGGCCTAGACTCACAAGTAAACTTGGCCTAGACTCACAAGTAAACTTGGCCTAGACTCACAAGTAAACTTGGCCTAGACTCACAAGTAAACTTGGCCTAGACTCACAAGTAAACTTGGCCTAGACTCACAAGTAAACTTGGCCTAGACTCACAAGTAAACTTGGCCTAGACTCACAAGTAAACTTGGCCTAGACTCACAAGTAAACTTGGCCTAGACTCACAAGTAAACTTGGCCTAGACTCACAAGTAAACTTGGCCTAGACTCACAAGTAAACTTGGCCTAGACTCACAAGTAAACTTGGCCTAGACTCACAAGTAAACTTGGCCTAGACTCACAAGTAAACTCGGCCTAAAATGGATACTAAGACGTGCTCTGAGTGGTTGACTGATCCATGGCAACTGTGTTGCAAAAATTTACCTCCCCTCTCCAAACTCAGAAACAAGTACTGGAACTTCGCATCTGCATCATGTACATTAGGATGTTGTTAGTTATATAAAATAATAAACAGATTGGGTGGAGTAAGGCCTAGTTTAGCACATCCTGTGACAGTGAAAGGCTCTGTTTACAGTAGTAAGGTTAAACTTCTTCTCCTTCTTCTTTGCACTCACCGGCTGTAACCTCTGACATAAATTTCTGGTGGTTTGTCCACTTCTGGACTTAGTCTTATTCCGGAACCTAAGTGTTATGTGCACACCCGTTTTACAGAGCTGGCTTATCTGCAAGTATACTGTTGCTTCCTGGCCTCTCAGACAGATCCGCCGTGACTGATGGAAACCCTAATTAATCTACTTTTATGACATGCTTGTAAAAAAGGGGGCGGGTTCTTACACTCCCCTCCCCCATAATTGGGCCCCTGAACCCACATGGGGGAGGAGGGGGTGGGTTGGTTTGCTTGAAGCCTTTCCATCTTTCCCAATGATAGTGCTTTAGGGAGGTATGTGAACCACAGCCCATGGTGATGGCAAGTGTGCTAGCAAAATCTGCTTTCCTCTTGCTCTTTTTCTTTCCATCTTGCCAGTTGTAACCAAGTTCTTGAGTCCATTCCTTCCCACAACATTCCCACAAAGCACTGACTGCTCATCTTTTTTTTTTTTTTTTTTTGGTTTCTAACCAGTTTAGGGTTTTCATCCATCTCAACAAGGATTGTCTTGTCAGCTTTTATATAATTCCATGAAATTCTTTGCATTCTTCTCAAAAACCACATCTGCATTGCAAGCAGATGTTTTTTCCGCTTGTCTGCTTATTGTATTTGAACAAGTTTATAGGATTTTTTCATCGTCTTCTTTGTTCACCGGCTGTAAGCTCCAGCGACAAGTCCTGGTTGTTCGTCCATTTGGACTTTGGCTTTGTGCCAGGGCCTGAGTTTTGCGTGTACATCCGTTTTACTGGCTTATTTGTGTGCAGCTGGTTGTTCCTTGCCGCTCGGGTAGATGCACTCCGACTTTGAAGGAAGTCCCCAGTTAGTCGACTCCTACAACATGCTTGTTTGGGAGGCAGTGGGTCTATTCTTGTTGTCCCCATAATGGGGCCTCAGAACCCATACTGAGATTTTTTGGGGTTTTATTCCTGTTGGACTGGCATACAAACATTTTCTTCTTGATTCAATTAGTTTAAAATCTTCAGGAATAAATGAATGAATGAATAAATGAATGAATGAATGAATGAATGAAGCAGGAATTCTTCTTTTTTGCGTTCACCAGCTGTAAACTGGCAGAAAGTTCTGGTTGTTCACCCACTTCTGGACTGCAGTCCTGTTCCAGAACCTGAGTGTTGCTTGTGCATCCATTTTAAAGATCTGACTCATTTGTATGCAGACTGCTGGTTCCTTGCCTCTCAGGCAGATGCACTACAACTTCAAAGGAAGCAAAAGCAGCAGGAAGTGACATCACTGCACTCGGAACAATGTGCTTCATTCCCTTCTTCCGTGCTAATTAACAGCTGACATGCTAACAGTATAGTACCAGTTGCAACCTGATTAAGTTTGCCTATGTTTCCCCTCAGGGTTGCATATCTTCCAGAATCTTTACTCACCCCCCCCCCCTCCCCTTTCATGAAATAGTCTTTCAATGTGTGTTGATCTCAAGGGAGGAGAAAAACACCAGATCATGATGGCAGGCATGGGAGGCTAAGACCCAGGGTCCCCTGGGAAGAAAACATCTGATAGCCCCCAACTGACAGAGGACTGGAATGGAACAAAGCCAGAAAGAAAACTGCTGACAGAGACCTCTGGCGATCTCTCTGGCAAACCTCTACATCCAAAGGTAGAAGAGGAGCGACTAAGTAAGTAAATGTATTGATTCCCTGTCTGTTCTATTATACTGTTCATTTTATCCCAGAGTGCCTTCCGGTTTCAGTCCCAGAGGAGGAATATTACATTATATGTTATGTTATCACAATTGACATCACTGCACACCAGGTATTTCCAAGCGTGCTCACTTATCCGATGCAGCAAGGCCCTATTATAGGGGAAACAAGAACAGACCCACTGTCAACCCAAAAGCATGTCATAAGAATCGACTAATTGGGAGCTTCCTTCAAAGCTGGAGTTCATCTGCCTGAGAGGCAAGGAACCAACAGTCTGCATACAAATCAGTCAGATCTGTCAAATGGATACACATGCAACACTCAGGTTCTGGAACAGGACTGCAGTCCAGAAGTGGACAAACAACCAGCACTTTAAGCTGTAGTTTACAGCTGGTGAACGCAAAGAAGATCTGATGCAGCAATCACTCTAAGGTGTTTCTACTGACTGATCTCATGAGGAGCTGGTTATAATGTCTCCAATCTCAGGCTCAAAGGTGGCATAGACGTGCTTTACCCTGCTTTACTCCAATGTCATGCAATCTTGTTAGTATCTGAGATTGATAGTTAGCCATTAACCTAGTCCTTACAGTGTTCATGATATCCGCTCTGTGCATAGTTTCTGAACATAAAAGGTTAAAGGTTAAAGGCTAAAGATGTCAGGATGGACTTCACTGCACTAGGTTTTATCACATATGGCTCAGTCTCCCTCCGCAGAACGGCTAGCCGTCTTCCGAGAGCAATGCACACAGCATGAACTCCGTAGTTCGGGTGACGATCCCCAGGGCTCTACGTACAACTTGCATTTGTGAACAGAAGGGCGCAGCCATGGAACAAACCCACAACCTTCAGAGCTCGAGGCAAACGACTTGACCACTTTGCCACAGAGATCCCCGAACATAAAAAGTTAACTAAAAAAATGTACCTGAAATAATCTTCAGCTCCAACATGTGAAAGCCTGACAGGTAAAGTTTTGTGTCCAACGCTGGTCTCAACATGGTGGAAATGCCCAGGTACCACCGACTGAACTTGATGAATTAGGCAGAAATGTTTTTCCAAATCCCTGGCTATGCTGCCTTTCATATCACCCACATAAATCTGGGAAATGGGAATTTTAAAACATGACAAACTGTCCTTCCTACTCCTGATGTTCTCTTTTTACATTTTTTTAAAATTATTGTTTACATATTTCATATTATTATATTAACTGCCGTTCAGCACATTATTATTACTAATACTATTATTTGCTGTTTTGCACTTAAACATTCGGCTCCTGAGGTCCAAACCTCCCCCGCCACAAAATGTGTAAGAGGGATAAGAAAACCTCCCCAGAGAACACTGTAAGGAGGGGGTAGGGGGAATAAGAGAACGTCCCCCCCCCCCCTATCCTTCCCCTACCCTATGTTTTCTATGTGTCGGTGCCCAAACCCTTAAGGTGGTTTACATTTATTTTTTACAGTGTTTATTATATTTGTATCTGCTAAAACTACTGCAGAGTTTTGGGAAATGCCATTCGGGTCTCAAGACTCAGTGAAGAGAAAACCCCAACTGCACCTACACACAGGGTAGAGGATGGTAAACACACTACGGTGTGGCCAACACAGCTATGGGGACCGAGTATCCGCTGGGACACGTGGACACCACTGGGGTGCCCTCTGATATAAGCAAGAGTATCACAGAGCAGAGCACTCACCTGTACTTGAATTTGAAGAAAAAAAAAATGTCCACAGGCAAAAACAAGCTGTCATCCTAAAAATGACAATAAATGATCATCATCATCAGGTGCCTTGCCGACTGGCGTGGGCGATCATGCCTCTCCATAATCTGCGATCTCCTGCAGCATGTATCAGTTCGTGTGCCGACACACCTCCATGCCATGCAACAAGACTGTCAAGCAACTTCTCTCGTTGTCTTCCTCTATCTCTCCTTCCACAGATCTTTCCAGTGGTCACAACATGTTCTATTTTCCCTCTTTTCATAACATGGCCGAAAAATGATGACTGTCTCCTTCTGATGTCTGTGATAAGTTGTCTTCGGGCTCCCGCCTCTTTCAAAACTTCTTGGTGGCTCTTTTTGGCTGTCCAAGGTATTGTAAGCATTCTTCTGTAAAACCACATCTCCGAGGCCTCCAGAAATTGTTTGGCCTGCCTACCGATTGTCCAGGATTCACAGCCATATGTTAAAACTGGATGTATGTAGCAAGCAAGAATTCTTTTTCTAACTCTCAATGACAAGGATATATTGCACAAGATGTTTTTCATTTTATAAAATGCAAGTTTTGCCTGTCCTATTCTGTTTCTTATCTCAGTTATGCATCTTCCATCTGATGTTATCCATGTGCCTAGATACTTAAATTTCTGTACTTGTCCTAAAATAACACCATAAACTTTTATTACACATTTAGGAATAATTTGTTTCTTTGATACCACCATTACTTCTGTCTTCCCATTATTCAAACTGAGGCCCATTCTTCCACTTTCTAACACCACAATGTCTATCATTTCCTGTAGTTCTTTCTGACTTGTTGCTATCAAGACTGTGTCATCAGCATAATGTAAATTGTTTATATTGTGCCCACCAACCACGATTCCTGGAATACCAATTAAAGCTCTCATTATATATTCACTGTATATTGAAAACAAATCAGGTGACAGTACACATCCTTGGCGTACGCCCCTCTTTATGCTTTGAAATATACCTAAACAGTTGTTAATTCTTATAGCTGCTGTTTGCTGCCAATACATATTCTTTATTATTCGTAGATCTTTCCCATCAATGTTTAATTTTTCTAACAGTTTGATTACTTCTTCATGCTTCACACAGTCAAATGCTTTTGTATAGTCTATGAAGCATATGTACAAATCAGTCTTTACTTCTATAGCTCTTTCTGACAATGTCCTTAGGATGTATATGGCATTGTTTGTACCTTTTCCTTCTATAAATCCACATTGTTCATCGCTGATTTCTGGTTTAATTTTGTTTCTTATTCTTCTCATAATTATTCTCAGTAAAATCTTAGTCATGTGACTCATAAGACTTATTGTGCGATGGTCTTCACATTTTATAGTGCCTGGTTTCTTAGGCAGAGCTATAAATATGGATTTTAAAAGGTCATTTGGAATATACCCACTATCATAAATATCATTTAAAAGTTTAGTTATTATTTCAATTCCAAAATCTCCCAGTGCTTCGATTTCTTCCAGTGAGATGTTGTCTGGCTCGGGTGCTTTTCCTTTCTTCAATTGATGTATTGCATCCTCAACTTCTGCAGTCATTATTGGTGGACCATCATTGTTGGTCTGCAGTTCTACATCTGGTCTATTATCATCATACAATTCCCCTATATACTCTGTCCATCTGTTAATTATATTACTATATCCCATTAATAAGTCACCATCTTTTGATTTCAGACATCCAGTGCTGTTACGTGTCATCTTTCCTGTTAACATATTTATCTTTTGGTACATGGAATGCGAGTCTTTCCTTTTGTTTTCCCCAATCTCTGTACACATTTGATTCAGCCAGGCTTCTTTAGCCACTTTGCATTTGTTCACTATTTCTTTTTGTATTCTAGAGTATTCTTCTTTATCATTCTTTTTCTTCCTTCTTTCATCCATCAACTGCAGAATTTCGGTTGACATCCATTTCTTTTTTGCAACTCTATGGGTTGGTGGGATTGTCTCTTTAGATGTCTGCTGAATTGACTCACGCAACATATCCCACTGTTCATCAATAGTCTGTATAATTTCCATTGCATTATACCGGTTTTGTACAGTGACATTGTACTGGTCCTTAATTTCTTTATCCGTTCTAAGAATTCCTAAATTTAACTTGATGTTCTGTGGTGTTTTTCTAATGTTCTTTAGTTTTATTCTAATTTTTCCTACAACTGGAACATGGTCACTAAAGCAGTCTGATACTGGTCTAGTTTTTGCTCCAACTAAGCTGCTCCTGAATCTTCTTGAAATCAAAATATAATCAATCTGATTGCGGACATTATCACCAGGACTTTTCCAAGTCCACAATCTTCGAGGATGGTGTTTAAACCAGGTGTTACCTATTATCATGCTGCCTGACTCAGCCCATGCTATTAATCTGTCACCTCTCACATTCTTTTCTCCTAGGCCATAGCCACCCGTTATTCCATACACTTTTTCACTTCCTATTTTCGCGTTGAAATCTCCAAGTACCATTGTTACTTCACAATTTTTTGCATTGATCAACAGCCATGTCTAACTCATCATAAAATGAGTCAATATCTTCCTCTGAACCATCTGCTGTTGGGGCATAAATCTGTACTAAGTTGATGTCAAACGGTCTGCAGCAAAGTTTTACTAATAGTACTCTATCTGACATTGTCCAAAATCCTTTCCTAGTTTTTGAGTTCTTTTGATCCAAAATAATACCAACTCCCTTACTACATTCCTTACCACCCGAGTAGATAATTCTGTGCTGATCTGAATACTTTTCACCTGCTCCTGGCCATCGCATTTCACTAATTCCTAATATGTTGATGTTCATTCTTTTCATTTCCATCTTGATGTTATCCAGTTTTGCATTTTGTACGAGTGTTCTGACATTCCATGTACCAATGTTCATGATGTTTCTACCATTTACTTTTTCTACAGTAGCTGGATGACGGTCGGGTATCACCCGTAGAACATGATGCTCCCTACCGGACGAGGTGATTCCACTGGAATCCCCATTAACGTCGTTATCTGAATTTGTATTATTTTAAGGCATGATTTTCTTGGGATAGTACAGCGGTGGTTTCCCCTTGCCTTCCGCCGGTTTGTATATGGTTTGACTCTAAAGAGACTTACCCTGCAAGGCAGCAGGGGGGAAGAGGTTATGGCGCCTCTTATTCGCCGATGGCCATGTCGTAGAGTTTTGAGGTATTTTATAGAGTTAGCTGTCCCACCAACTAACTCGCCTCCTCTCAGTGACCATCACCTGTTTTGGTCCATGGCCACTTATTCAATATATTCGTGTCTAACCTCTATTAAATGATAAAGAAATTGAAAATGTCACAAACTTTGAATATCTAGGCTTGACAATAAACAGCAAAGGACACTGTTCAAAAGAAGTCAAAAGGAGGATGGTCATAACAATGCAGAGATTAGACAACATGAAAAATCTATGGTTAAGCACCAGCAAGGAAATCAAAGTTAAAATTTTGAAAGTGTGCATCTTCCCTGTAGCAACATACAAATGTCAGTCGTGGATTATCTCCCAGTCCCTAACTCTCTGAGGCCCCAGCAATGATGTCAGTATTGATTAAGAAGTTCAGATTTGCCCAAAAAACACTCTGCGACCATTGTGTGTCCTGTACATAGTGATTCACTTACCGCTCCGTTTTTCTTTTTTAATGTTCGGATCTATCATTAAAGTATTCAGGGAAGGTTACTCTAATGTTTTTCTTTGTATAGGAGTCTTTATTCATGCACATTTGGGCACAAACTGATCACATTTTTTGCTAGTTAGTGAGCTATATGACAAATTATCCGCATTGCACATCGAACCATTCAGTCCATGAGTGCTCGGACCTCCTTAGTAAATCCTGCAGTGTCTGATGATACCTTTTCTTCTTTGGCATAGTGCTCTTTTTAACAAGTGGTTCTTGCAGTCTGGTCCTGGTTGGAGATTCACAGTCATCACTTGGTTCTCGCAAACGTCTTACTTCTCGCAGAACAGTGTTGTCAACCTTCCTAATGCTGCGACCCCTAAATACAGTTTCTGATTTTATGGCGGCCCCCAAACATAAAATTATTTCCATTGCTACTTCATAAATTCAGTGAATTTGGGTTTTCTGACGGTCGCATTCATTGTAATTTCCTGTTCGATGCAACGGGTACCAATGTTCCAACCACAAGTACAGACCACAAAATGCTTCTTTCTCCGGCCAAAGCTCTAAAAATGTTTCAGTCTGATTTTTTTAATTCTGATAATGATAATGAAAATTTTGATTTTTCAGAAAGCGATTCAGACGGTGAATTTACGGCAGCAGCAGCTGTGCGATCAGTCAGCTGTCAGGGAATCTAGTTCTAGCAGTTCTGATGAGTCTTCTTCTTCTTCAGCGATCTCTGGTCATGAGCATAATCCACTGTGGGTCATAAACTGGGATGTCTTTTCAAGGTCTCTTAGGTTTCCCCAAAGCGCTTAGTTGTCAGCTTTACTGGGTGTTGCCATATGTCGCTCCGCAGCTCCGCCAGGAGAGGACAGTCTTGCAGGACATGTTCTGGAGTCTGTTCAGCACGAAGACACTGGCAGAGAGCTGTTTGGCTCATACCTAATTTATATGAGTGTTTATTGAGTCTGCAGTGTCCAGTGCGTAAGCGAAAAACTGTGACTTGGTCTGTTCTGTTCAAGTTGATGAGTCTGACAAAGAGAATGTTCCATTGCTACTATCTTTAGGTTGTAAGAGAAGGAAAGTGCTCCAAACAAGGAAAGACAGTACCATACTATGGATAAGCTACACTGAAATCACTGCAGCTACAGTCTGTATGCTGAATGTTGAATTAAGAATTGACATCACAGCACTCGGGACACCTCTATAAGTGCTCAGTCCCCATCTTCAGCAGCAAACGAAGAGTTGCAATTTGATGGCACCAGTAACTGTCTGATTGTTTATCTGTCTCGCCCTTCTCCTGATTGTTGAGCATCTGCCAGATCCCCTGGTAACTCCTTGCAACATCATTCTCCTCAGACCGTAATGATCCATCTGTGCTTCAGCGCTGTTTACTCGCTCCCAAAGGGCCCTAACAATATCTAACTTGTCTTACATCAATTCACCACCAAGTGGTGCAGAGCCAGCCAGTCTATCCGTCTGCCCCTTTCCCAACACACCAGCATAACCTGGAGAAAATATCCAAAGGACGCTAACTACTCCTGTCGGTTCTGGAACCCCTCATAAACATCAAAAGCAAAAGTTGCTGTATATAGAGCTACAGTCTGTATTTAACTGTACAAAGTAAATATTGTGTGTGTAATGGTCCACATTTCTGTCATTTTTTTGCTCTGAAATTTTGTTCAGCACTCAGTGAGAACTTAGAGCCTCTGAGTGCTTAACTAATCCAGAAAATTTTCATAACTTTGGAATTTTTTAGGAAACTGAATAAACTTTGAAGTGTTATCCTTAAATTTGGATATTCACTGCGCTTGTGGCTACATAATTACTTGCTATGTGATGATGATGTTTGTATTTTCAGTGTATACCTTTTCTATTTTTTATATATATATATGTGTGTATATATATATATATATATGTGTGTGTGTGTATATATATATATAGTCGAGTCTGGTTAAGTAGAAGTCGCAGGGACCTAAGAAAATGCTTCCACTTATCAGGATTTCTACTCATTCAGACAGCACAAACAATAGAGAAAATTGTCGGGACTAAGCTGGTCATGTCGACTTAACCGAAATTTGACTTAAGTGGGCTCGACTGTATATATACACATATATGTGTGTGTGTGTGTGTGTGTGTGTGTGTGTGTACATATATTTATTTATTTATTTATTTATTTATTTATTTATTTATTTATTTATTTATTTATTTATTTATTTATATTTATATATATTACAATCATTTATTTTTCTAGTCATATATTTAATTTGCATAATTATTATTTAAAACATTAATCTATTCACAGCTTCTCGGTTGTGATATGGATAAAAACTCAACAAACGACCTACTAATCTGTCAGAAGGGTCCAGTTCCAGATGGTCATCAATGAGAGAGAACAACTTTTTCTGATACTCCACCCCAAAGCTGAACTTCTGTTCATCCTCTGGACAAGCAATGTCCAACCTGGTCTGATACTTCTCTGCAATCACTGAGAGTGGACTGTGGGATTCTGGTCCTAGCACAGCAGACGCCATCCTGTCCTTGGGTGTAGATAAGGATATTTTTGTGTTTCTGTAAAGAAAATAAATGTTCAATTAGGTTTATTTATTTATTTCTTTTTCTTAGCATTCAGGGGCTGTAAACTATAAAGCAGCGGTCCTCAACATGTGGGTCGCAGCCCCTTTAAGGGTCGAACGACCCTTTCACAAGGGTCACCTAAGACCATCAGAAAACACATATTCACTGAAGTTATCAAGTAGCAACAAAAATAATTCTATGGTTGGGAATCACCACAACATGAGGAACTGTATTAAAGGGTCGCAGCTTTAGGAAGGTTGAGAACCCCTGCTCTAAATAAAATGTCTCGTTTGTTTGTTCACGTCTGCACTTAGCCTTGTTCCATAACTTAAATTTTGCGAGCATATCCATTTTACAGATCTTGCTTATTTACATGCAGACTGTTGGTTCCTTACCTCTTAGACTGATGCACTGCAACTTTGAAGGAAGCTTCCCTAATAAGTCAACTGTTACTATATGCTTGTTAGGAAAACAGTTGGTCTATCCCTTCTGCAAGTTTGCAGGGATAGCTACTGTGGAGGGTGGACAAGCCATGGACCATGCTGACATTCTGAATGCTCTATGACAGCGGTTTTCAACCTATAGGTGGTGACCCTTCTGTGGGTCGAACGACCCTTTCACATGGGTCGCCTAAGACCATAGGAAAACACATATTCACTGAATTTATGAAGTAGCAACGAAAATAATTTTATGATTGGGGGTCGCCACAACATCAGGAACTGTATTAAAGGGTTGCGGCATTAGGAAGGTTGACAACAATGCTCTACAGGAAGTAAGACGTTCGCGAGAATCAAGTGATGACTTTGAATATGCAACCAGGACTAGACTGCAAGAACCACTTGTTAGAAAGAGCACTTTGCAGAAAGCCACAGAAGAATAAGGAACTACACAGAACTGGTATCATCAACCACTGCAAGATTTACTAAGGAGGGGATCCGAGCACTTAACTCTTTGAGTCCCAGCAGGTTTAGCATCAGAGGCCAAGGGGTAGTCAAGAGAGACGTAAAGTCGGCGCATCATGCTTTCATCGGGCTTCTAAATAGGAATCTATGAACGTATGATGTGCTCCTTGGGACTTAAAGAGTTAAGGACTGAGAGGTTCCTAACTAACTAGCAAAATGGAACACTATCTTCCTGAAAGAAGGAAAAGTTCCAACAACAGCAAAATAAATAATTTGGTTATTCTAATGTATGGAAACGAAATAGGGACTTCTGAATGAAAATGCTATAGAAAGATTCTGAAAATATCATGGACCAAGAGAAACAGAAATACTGACATTCTAAAAGATTTGACCATCAAGGAAGATTGGCTACTAGACAGCATCTTGTCTCAGAAACTGAAACATTTTGGCGGATTGGAAAGAATAGAAGAAGGCATAATGCCAGGAAAGATGGGCAGGGGCAGACCAGCAAGAAGATGGGCATAGAATAAATATAAGTATTATAATTGACAATGTGGGTGGGAAATAGCGTGGGGTGGGAGAGCTGGCAAGAAACAGAGTTTCTTTCCGGCAGACGTGATTCATGTACCTGATTGTTAATTACTATTATTGTAGTCTACACCCGACGGGGTACAGCGGAATGTCAGTCAATAAACTGTGTAATCTACTGTTTGTGTCCTCTTTGTTAACTTTTACTCGTTCCCATGTGGGATGCAATTGTTCGTTATCTGAAGCCACAGCCTGACATCTGCCGGGTGCTCTAACGACTGACTGACTTTCTACCCCACCAGGACATCACACAAGTGATAAACACCCGATGACACAAAGTGCCACCATGTGGATGAGGATCGCCGTGGAGAGGTCCCAGAAACCGCGTTCAGACGATTGGCCATATTTATGGCCTGCCTATATTGCGGCCCCTGGCAAAAGCCAGGGTGGGGCTTCACAAAACAAAAAATTTCGTCCTAAAAAGGACGAAACAGGATACCTATCAAGGGTGCTCTAAATATAGTCGGGCCATAAATATGGTCTAATGGCTGAAAGGGGTTTCTGGGACCTCTCCACGGGTGATCTTCATCCACATGGTGGCATTCTGGGTGTTTATCGCTTGTGTGATGTCCTGGTGGGGTAAAAAGTCAGTCAGTTAGTCTCTGTTAAAGTTTTATATTTTCCCCCGACAGAAAAACCCCATAACCTCTAACCAAGGATTCGAACCCGGGTCTTGTGCTTGCCAGGCCAGCAATCTTACCGTAGCCGGCTGCTCCTGTGATGTACGGTCTAGTGGAGTAACAATCTAACCATTTACACAATTACGTCTAATCAAGGCCGTCTCTACTAATATTTGGTCTAATTACTAATTGTAACACTTGCATAATATATTAATAACAACAATTTAGTCTGAATTAATAATAATATATAGTCTTCCCAACCACTTTGCTGACCGTCATCTGTTACTATTCACATAAACAAAGATTATTTATTGTTGTCAACTTACTTTGTTTGCTATATGCTGTAAAAGAGTAAAGAAATAAATTTCCTTACATTTTGGAATCAAAAGACTTTTAGAAACTGCCGCTGTTGGCCTGTTTTAGATTTCGAGATGTTGAAAGGGGCCGATTCTTACCGTACATCTCCCAATAAACCTAACAGGAAAGTTGTTCATTATCTCTACCCGTAAGGGTTCCAGGGCCCTATTATAGGGAAAATAAGAATAGATCCACTGCCTACCCAAAATCATGTCGTAAGAGTCGACTAATTGGGAGCTTTCTCCAAAGTCAGAGTGCATCTGCCTGAGGCACGGAACCAACAGTCTGCATACACATTGGTCAGATATGTCAAATGTATGCACACGCAACACTCAAGTTCTGGAACAGGACTGCAGTTATAAAGTGGACGAACAACCAGAACTCCGCTAGAGTTTACAGCTGGTGAACGCGAAGAAGAAGAAGAAGAAGAGTATCATTTTACAAGACGTTGCAGAACCAACTCCATCATCATTGGTTGTATGTAGTTTTAATAGGTAGTTTTGCGTTTAGTGGTTTGCCACTGCACTGCATGGTCGGCTCTCACATTCACTGTCGACAATAGTGCAATGCGGTCTACTGCCAAATTACGAAGTGCGTTCGTAACACCTAAGGCGTTAAGCCAAATACTTTGACCAGAGGTCTGAGTAATTTTTCACTTCTTCTATCCTTCTGCCAGTAAAAGGGGTTTCTGTGGCGAAGTGCTCAAACCGGTTTCCTCGCACGTTATGAAGATCCATGAGGATCGTCGCCAGAACTACAGAGGTCGCGCTCTGTGCGACACTCTCGGCAGGCAGCTAGCTGTTCTGCGGAGAGAGGCTTAGCCCTTGTGGGATTTAAAAAGAACCGGTGCTATCCGGTCTGAGTTTTGTGTGTACATCCGTTTTACTGCCTTATTTATGTGCAATCGCTTGTTACCTACATCTCGGGCAGACATACTTCGGCCGAAGCCCACAAAAAGTTGGGGAGGCAGCGTGTTTTTTTTTTTTTTTTTCATATTACAGCTCAACCTTTTTTTGAAAATCATCATACGATGTGCCGGTCGGCTCTGTGGCTAAGTCGATGCGAACGCTTCGTAATGCCGGGTTCGATCCCAGCTGCGGGCCATGCGCCTTGCGTTGGTTTCGACAGTGGTATCAAGAAAGCCGACCGTCCATAAAGTAATGGCAAACTACTGGACGTAAATTTGCCTAGAAAACCCACACAACAGCCAGGGGCTGTTGGAGTTGGTTCTGCAACGTCCTGTAAAGAATACGCAGCTAACCATGATGTGCCGTATACGCCACACATGGCTCAAAGTCTATAGAAGTTTCCAATAATGGAAGTCATTTAAATGTACAAATACGGTATTGGCCACCTTGACATAATCACTGTAACCAAGGATACACACACAATATCGGGAGTATTCATTGTCAAACGATCTGGTGTGTTATTTTTCAAATTCAAATTCAAATTCTCTTTCTTTGACCACTTTCAGCTAGGTCCGTTCACATTTCTGCTCACTTTCCTTTCAGCTATATTTGTGGTGACGTTTTCTGGTCGCGATCTTATTTGATTCTGGATTGTGTTCAGTGTGTTATTTTAGAACAAGGGCAGCTAAATGCAGCTGGAATGTCCCCAAATGATCAAACATCTGCCACCTCGTCGCCCATTAGCTCGCCGGTAGACGACTTTGCCGACGGTCGGGACAGTATTTGGGTCTGCCTTTCTTGATGGCACCAACACTACAAGAGTACTTGTCTAGGATACTTGGTGGCAAGCAGTGTTAAGCCATTTTATATGGCGCACATAAACCTAGTCACAATTATAACCAAAAGCTCACCCCTTCGGGTGATGTTGGTTGAACGTGACGATTTGTTTTCGATGCAAGGGGATCTGTTGTCAAATCGCCCACAGCTAGAATCGACGGGGGGAGTTTGGAAATATGAAGCCTGTTCGCAACAGACGAGTCACAGATACATGACAGACAAAGCTATAAAAGATATATGCTCATTCATGCACAGGCTTTGTCTAAGTAGTTCACAGGTGTGACTATCTAGACCAGGGGTTCTCAAACTTGTTTCGCCGTGGCCCCCTTGTAGGGTTAAAAAAAAAATTGCGGCACACCTACACTCAAAGCAGTTGAAAAACTAAGGAAAGAAGAGGAGGGAAAAAAAACCAACGGAGATTTAATGTTCAGTTGTCTTTAGTGCGATTGATAAAACTGTTTGGATAAATTTGTCATAACATACATTTTTTGTTTTTTTAGAAATTGTCTACATCATGGGTCGGCTCTGTGGCTAAGTCGATGCAAACGCTTTGTAATGCCGGGGTACCAGGTTCGATCCCAGCTGCGGGCCATGCCCCTTGCGTTGGTTTCGACAGTGGTATCAGGGAGCTGACCGTCCAGAAAGCAATGGCAAACTACTGGACGTAATTTTGCCCAGTGAAACCACACAACAGCCAGTGGCTGATGGGGTTGGTTCTGCAACGTGCTGTAAAGGATACGCAACTAACCTTTTAACCTACATAATGGATGACCCCCCCCCCCCCCCCCCCCCCCCCCCCCCCCCCCCCAAAGAGATATAGCTCAGCATTTCAACATTTCTTAAAATTCATGTACTAAATCAGAATAATTGCACTCTAGATGAGTCTTTAATTTGGACGGAACAAAGCAGCCTTTAGAAACTTTCAATTATTTTCATGCCTTCTTTAATAATGTTACAATTTTTAGTGGACTATTTTTTATTTTTACCACGGCACCCCTGGCATACGCTCGCTGCACCCAGATTGAGAACCTCTGATCTAGACTGCATGTGTCTGCAAACTACAGAAGCTGTCTTGCAAGTGTGTCTCTTGTACAGCACATTAACAAGGAAATACTGGCCCAGTAAGTTAACACCATACTCAAAGCTGTACAGAACTAAATGGGAACTCAAGTCAAAAAGTATCACAAGAAATCATCAGTCGGTGTAAAGCAGACAGTGATCATGAGAAAACAAACATGATTATAGATCTCTCTCCATCCTACTCACTTACACAGTGTGGGTTCCGGGGCCCTGTACAGGAAAAACAAGACTAGACCCACTGTCTGCTCAAAAGCATGTCGTAAGAGTCAACTAATTGAGAGCTTCCTTCATAGTCAAAGTGCATCTGTCTGAGAGGCAAGGAACCAGCAGTCTGCATACATATGAGTCAGATCTGTAAAACAGATGCACAAGCAACTTAGGTTCTGGAACAGGACTGCCTTTCAGAAGTTGATAAACAACCAGAACTTTCTGCCAGAGTTTACAGCTGGTGAACATGAAGAAGAAGATGCACACACGCACACAAAGAAACTAAAGCTTCGAATGACATACTCATGACCTTTATTTCACAAAAATATATATTTGAAGCATGAGGCTTTGACATCATCTTTACAAAGTGCCCATTTCTGTATCATAAAGCTATCATCAACCACTCCCCCCACCTCCTCTTCCCCATACCAATCTCACTCTCTCTAAAGTACCAACTGGCAGAGAATCCACATGTTCCAGCTTGTAATTGAAAAGACGACGGCCAGATACTGTACAAATGGAAGACACAGAGACTTACGACAACAGTAACAACTTCTTCTTCTTCTTCACGTTCACCAGCTGTAAACTCTGGCGGAATGTTCTGGCTGTTCATCCACTTTTGGACTGCAGTCCTGTTCCAAAACCTGAGTATTGTGTGCGCATCCGTTTTACAGATCTGACTTAATTGTATTCACACTGTTGGTTCCTTGCCTTTTAGGCAGATGCACTCAGACTTCGACGGAAGCTCCCAATTAGTCGACTCTTACGACATGCTTTTTGGTAGGCAGTGGGTCCATTCTTGTGTTCCCTATAACAGGGCCCCGGTACCCACACAGCGAAACAGTAACAACAATACAAGTTTCTGGAGAGAGTTTATAATGCTGAACTGTTAGTAACAACATCAGTAGCCTGTTTGTAACAATGTCACAAGTTAATAACAACAATGCCCTGAAAGTAACAATCCTTTGAATCATAGTTATAGTATCACACTGTAAGCAGACAAACATGCCACAGACAAGTTTTGTCCGTGGTAGAAGTTTTCATGTAAAAGATGTCAAAGTTGTTCCCTATGGAACAAGCTTTGAGATAGCAGAAGTCAAGTTCCCCACATGTCAATAGTTTTATCCATGGTGAAAACTGTATCCATGGTACAAGTTTTAATATACAAGTTGTCAATTTTTATCCATGGTACAATTTTGGGTACACAGGTTGTCAAGTTTTATCCAGTGTACAAGTTTTAGTATACAAGTTGTCAAGTTTTATCCATGGTGTGAGTTTTATTGAGGGTACAAGTTTTGTCTATGGCACAGGATTTATCCATGGCACAAGTTTTGTACATGGCACAATTTGTGACAGACAAGTTGTCAGGTTTTGACATGCAAGATATCAAGTTAATGAGAACACAATTAGGAAAACTGAGTGATAGCTGGCAAAAGATGGACAGAATAGCAAAGGGAAGACAAAAACAGCAAAAAGTTATCCACGACCCAGGGCAGTAGGTTACTGTGTGTCACTACAGTGTTCCACAAAAACAAAAAAAAGGGTTGAACAGGGTTTCTGTATCTGAACAGTGGCTCTTCCTATCAGCCGGGTCTCTACACGGGTTCCCGTATCCCCCACTTGGGACAAGGGGGCGGAGTCAAACCCACTGTCTCTCTAACAAGCATGTCATAAAGTCAACTAATTCAGGGTTTCCTACGAAGTTCAGTGCATCTGCCTGACAGGCGTGGGACCAACAGTCTGCATACAAAGAAGCCAAATCTGTAAAACGAATGAGATGCAAAACCCAAGTTCAGGAACAAGACTTAAGTCAAGAAGTGGAAAAACAAGCAGAACCTTTTGCAACAGTTTAAACTCGGTGAACACGAAAAATAAGAAGAAGCAGGAGTCAAAACTTCAGGTTGCAGACATGGAGAGTCCAACATCTCATCACTCAAGAACACAGAGGGCACCAAATTGTTATACTTAGTGACTCTGTTCTCCAAGCACTATCCAGCAAAAAACAATTCAAACTAATTGCAGATCTAAGGACCAACACTGGCTTACTCTCCAAGGAAGCACATCTGGTCTTGCAGTGAATACCAGCCCACTGTGGTATTCAAGGAAATGAGAGAGCAGATGAGTTGGCAAAAGCTGGGAGTAATCTTCCACAACCTCATCCACTACACAGCTACAAGGAAACCAAAACAGCACTAAAGCAGTCTTTCAAGCTGGAGTGGAGAAGGCAGAATGGAGATTACAGACCAGAGAGTGACAGCATAAACAAACTTAACAGGAAAGAACAAACAACAATTTTTAGACTTCAGACTGGACACTGTGGTCTTCGAGCACACCTGTACAGGTTAGGCATAAAAGAATCTACTGCCTGTGATTGTGGAGCAGAAAGACAGACCTGTGGGCACATACTACAGTACTGCCCTAACCTCTCCCAGCAAAGACTGTGGATCTGGCCCAAGGGAGCCACATTGCAAGAGAAGCTATGGGGGACCGGTGGCGACCTTAAACGCACAATCCTATTTGTGACCCAGGCGGGACTCAATGTCTAGCATGACTTGATGTCGAAAGCAGAAGAAGAAGACATGGAGAGGGAAATATATATATATATTTTTACACACACACAAAGAAGAAGGAAAAAAAGAAGTCTGATTTCAAAACTAAAGTTTTGCATGGACATTGGTTTCACAGATCTGGCTTATTTGTGAGCAGAATGTCTCAGACGATTACACTCCAACTTTGAAGGCAACCCCCCAACTAAGCTGACGCGACCGACACAGGAGGTCAGTGAGGGTGCACACACACACACACACACAATGGGGCCCTGGAACCAACACAGGGGACAGCAAAACCTTAACTGCCTATGCTTATTGAAGCGGCACATGATGATGATTCCCCATATTGCTACGAAACCACTACGGAATAATGCCTAGCTTCAGTCAGAATATAAACTGCCTATTAATGCCTTCATTATCCTACTTTCGCGGTGTAGGTGGGGGGTGTATTTGAGACTGAGGATTTACGGCCGCATGGCTAGTGCTGTCGCTACGGACTGTGCAGGTGAGGATTTTATTTTGCCCCCAACGGGAAAAATCCCCAGCCTTACTGAGGATTCGAACCTGGGTCTCCTGCTTGAGAGCCCAGCATTCTAGTCGTCCGGCCAACCTCAGGAAGACAAACCGACTGCAAAAGCACTTGGGGGGGGGGGGGGGGGGGGGGACACAAAATGAAAAATAATTAACTGCAGAGAAATTATATAAATGCTTTCTACTTTTAAAAATAAGTAACCCATGTATAAATAAAAATTATACAACCAGCAAAAATATGTTACACTCTGGCATGTTCATGACGACGGCTATATCTAGACCAACTTTATAAACAGACCATCAACGTAAACAACAATTTTTATCCGCGTATTCTCTATAGGATGTTGCGAAATATCAGCATTTTTTGGCTGTCGATGATTTGACTACACAGTTTTTGTGTTAAGTAGTTTGCCACCGCTTTCTAAACAGGGGGTTCTCGATACCACTGTCGAAACCCATGCAAGGTGGTCTGCTATCAAATCGTCCGCAGCTGGTATCAAACCCAGTGCCATGGAATGAGGAAGCGCATTTGCAACACCTAAGCCATACATGCCAACTACTACTGTATAAATCATTGGGGGAGTGAGAGGGAGAGGGAAGAGAGGGGGAGGGGGGAGAGCTATAATACTACATATAGACCTTGACTAAAAATACTACATTAGTTTAACTCTGATACTACATACAGATCTTGAGTGGGAATACTACATTAGTTTAGCTATATAGTATTGCATATACCGGGAAGGCTAACCCGGTCAACAAATGTCCGATGTGTTGGCTGAAAGGTGCAAATATCGCAACCATGCTGTAAACAGACACAACGCAATTACATCTTCGGATGAACGCAGAAGAAGAAGATATTACATGTAGACCTTGAGTAGAAATACATTAGTTTAGCTCTACTAAATACAGATCTTGACTAGCAATACATTAGTTTAGCTATAATACTAAATACAGACTTTCAGTGGAAATACAATACTAGTTTAGCTATAATACTAAATACAGACTTTCAGTGGAAATACAATACTAGTTTAGCTATAATACTAAATACAGACTTTCAGTGGAACTACAATATTAGTTTAGCTATAATACTAAATACAGACCTTGAGTGGAAATACAACATTAGTTTAGCTATAATACCAAATACAGACCTTGAGTGGAAATACAACATTAGTTTAGCTATAATACCAAATACAGACCTTGAGTGGAAATACAACATTAGTTTAGCTATAATACCAAATACAGACCTTGAGTGGAAATACAACATTAGTTTAGCTATAATACCAAATACAGACCTTGAGTGGAAATACAACATTAGTTTAGCTATAATACCAAACACAGACCTTGAGTGGAAATACAACATTAGTTTAGCTATAATGCTACATACTGCTAAATACATATCTTGACTGAAAATATAACAATAGTTTAGCTATGATAATGATTGAAAATATTACTGTAGTTTAGCTATGATAATGATTGAAAATATTACTGTAGTTTAGCTATGATAATGATTGAAAATATTACTGTAGTTTAGCTATGATAATATATAAATTAGTTTAGCTGATACTACATATACACCTTGGGTGAAAATATTATAACTTGGATATGATACGACATATAGACTGGTTAAAAATTTTATATTACTTCAGCAATGATACTACATACAGGCATTAGGTGGAAATATTACGTTAGCTTAGCCATGATAGTACATATGTATTTTGGGTGAAAATATTACATTTGTTCAAACTATGATACTACATACAGACTGGGTGAAAATTATACATTAGTATAACTATGAAACTACATACAGACTTTGACTGAAAATATTACACTAACTCAGCTATGATACTACATATAGACCTTGGGTGAAAATTATACATTAGTATAACTATGAAACTACATACAGACTTTGACTGAAAATATTACATTAACTCAGCTATGATACTACATATAGACCTTGGGTGAAAATATTACATTACTCAGCTATGATACTACATATAGACCTTAGGTGAAAATATTACATTAACTCAGCTATGATACTACATATAGACCTTTGGTGAAAATATTACATTAACTCAGCTATGATACTACATATAGACCTTCCTTTGGTGAAAATATTACATTAACTCAGCTATGATACTACACATAAACTTTGGGTAAAAATATTACATTAACTCAGCTATGATACTAAATATAGACCTTGGGTTAAAATATTACATTAACTCAGCTATGATACTACATAGACCGTGGGTGAAAATATTACATTAACTCAGCTATGATACTACATATAAACCGTAGGTGAAAATATTACATTAACTCAGCTATGATACTACATATAGACCTTTGGTGAAAATATTACATAACTCAGCTATGATACTACATATAAACCGTAGGTGAAAATATTACATAACTCAGCTATGATACTACATATAGACCGTGGGTGAAAATATTACAATAACTCGTCTATGATACTACATATAGACCTTGGGTTAAAATATTAATTTTTTATAGCTATGATACTACATATAGACATCAGGCAAAAATATTACATTAACTCAACTTTGATACTAATTATAGACCTTGGGTGAAAATATAACATTTGTTTTGAAATACCTATAATACTACATACTTGAGTGCAAATATTACATTAACTTGGCTTTGATACTACAACACAATTTTCTTAATGGACTGACTGCCTATCAACCTAAAATGGTATTAGATAAAACGACCATAACTAGCTGGAATAGAGAACTGATTATCTGACAATTTTTTGCACACACACAAAAATTGAAGGCAGAAATGGACTGGTCACATCAAAGTGGCATGAAAAAACATTGAAGAGCTTGGGAAGACAAAATGTGGGGGAAACTGGAATGGTTAGACCCTGAAAAATATTGAGAAAATAAGCATTAACCAATGCAGACATACATGGGGTCGAAGAAAGCAGCTTACAATAGACATTCACAGAATGCAATCCTTCTTCTTATTCTGTGTTTTCCATTAAAGGGGTGAGTCTGGATGTGGTGTGGTGGTGGTGTTTTGGGGTCTCAGATAGGCTGTGAATGTCTGCCCATTAAGGTATTACCAACAACAACAAAAAACTAAAGTTTTTTAGCTAATTTCTAATTAATTACTGTTAACAGATTACATTGTACAGAGCAAGAGTCGACATGGCGTTTGCAGTTAGATGCTCACCAGTGTATCCAAAGGTCGTGGGTTTAGGTCCTTATATTTTATTTTCTTCAAAAATTATCTTGGCTCCCGGCTTTAGAGATGGGTACTTGGTTAAGTCCTAGGAAGTAAAGGTGGCCGGCGTGATGTTAGCCACATCACCCACCACCTGCTTTTTGGTCTATAAAATACAGGTCTAGCCCTATGTGCCTGAAGGTGTAGAAAAGGGTTCTTTACTTTGTAGAGAGCCCCCCAAAAAAAAACTTCTTTGTGTTTACTAGCTGTAAACTCAGCCAGAAAGTTCTGGACTTTAGTCATGTTTCAGAACTTGAGTGCTGCACATCCGTTTTACAGATCTGACTTATTTGTATGCAGATTGTTGGTCTTTGCCTCTCAGGCAGATGCACGACTTAAAAGAAAGCCCCCTATTACTCTTACGACTTGCTTGTTAAGGAGGCAGTGGGTCTATTCTTGTTTTCCCCCCAGTGGGGTCCCGGAACCCACACAGACAAATGATAGGAAATGCAGAGACAAGAAACCTTTACGAGCAGCCCAAATATTGAGATATTTGACAATGATGTGCTACTTGCTAGATGGTCTATCTACAGTTTTCACCTCAATGTGCTGCCTTGCCTTGCACACTATATAGTTCTGACTCCCCACGCATGGTTCGGCACCCTAATGGAGGTGAGGGGAGGGGGAGAGGGAGAGAGAGAGAGAGAGAGAGAGAGAGAGAGAGAGAGAGAGAGAGAGAGAGAGAGAGAGAGAAACAGACCCACCGTTTCCACAACTAACAGTTTTCTTCAAAGTCAGTCTATCTGCCCAAGCGGCAAGGAACAACCAACTGCACATACATAAGCCAGTAAAAGGGATGTACACGCAGATCTCAGATCCTGGCACAAAGCCAAAGTCCAAATAAACAAACAACCATGATTTTCCATTGGAGCTCACATTGTGAACAGAGAAAAAAGAATAAGATATAGTTCTGATTATACTTTACCACATGACTCATTGTATAGTTGTCCATACGACTTTGTATTTCCTCCGGGTTCTACATTTCCTCCACATAGTTCTTCTTGTGTGTTGATCTGAAAATGTAATTGTGTTCTGCCCGCTTACAGCATGGCTGCGTTATTTGCACCTCCGGCCAACATATCTGACTTCTATAGGAATCTGTTGACGATCGGGTTAGCCTTCCCAGTTAGTTTTATGGGACACTGCCGTCTCACTGCATCTTTGTTTCATAGGTCAAAGGTCAGGCCCCACATCAGACTGATCCAGAGAAGCCAGGTCATGCTGGTCAGCCCTCAAGAGAAGGTGGGGGCAGAACAATCTGGGAAACACTGCTCTGCAGCATTCAGTTCTTTTTTGTGTCATTAGAGCAGTTTCGGACACCCTTTTACCCAAATTTCTATAATGAACATCATCCTTTACAAACCTCCTCTCACTTGATATCTAATTCCACCTATATCATCTATAGCAGAGCACCTAAGCTTTAGCGACTATTTACAATAACTGTAAGCTACATTTCTGGTTTGGATTCGTTAGTGTTGGCACATTTGATGGCTGCTTTATTTGTATTTTCATTACCCCTGTTGCAAGCTTCAAGATTCTGCTGGGACTGACAAGTTTTCTAACTTGATTTTAAATGGAAAAGTTTCCCAGTGTGGGGCCCTATTATAGGGAAAACAAGAATAGACCCACTGCCTACCCAAAAGCATGCCGTTAAGAGTCGAATTACTGAGAGCTTCCTTTGAAGTTGGAGTGTATCTGCCGGAGAGGCAGGAACCAACAGTCTGCATACAAAGAAGTCAAATCTGTAAAACGGATGAGCATGCAAAAACAAGTTCAGGTACAAGACTTAGGAAGTGGACGAACATGCAGAACCTTCTGTTAGAGTTTAAACCCGATAAACACAAAGAATAAGAAGAATCAGCGGCAGTCATAACTTCAGGTTGCAGACATGGAGAGGGAAATATACACACAAACACCACCAAAAAAAAAAAAAAAAAGTCTGATTTCCAAACTAAAGTTTTGCATGCATGCACACTGGTTTCACAAATCTGGCTTATTTGTGTGCAGAATATCTCAAGCGAATAAACTCAAACTTTGAAGGCTACCCCCCCCCCCCCCCTAAGTTGACTTTTCCGACACAGGAGGTCAGTCAGGGTGTACACCCCCCCCCCCCCTCAATGGGGCCCTGGAACCAACGCAGGGGACTGCAAACCTTTACTGCCTATGCTTACAGAAGTGGCACGTGATGATGATCCCCATATTGCTACGAAACCACTACGGAATAATGCCTAGCTTCAGTAAGAATAAAAACTGCCAATTAATGCCTTCATTATCCCACTTTCGCGGTGTAGGCGGGGGTGCGTTTGAGCCTGAGAAGTCACGGCCGCATGGCTAGTGCCGTCGCCACGACCGTGCAGGTAAGGATTTTATTTTGCCCCCGCCGGGGGAAAATCCCCAGCCTCACCGAGGATTCAAACCTGGGTCTCGCGCTTGACAGCCCAGCATCATTTTTTGGCTGTCGATGATTTGACTAGTTTTTGTGTTCAGTAGTTTGCCACCGCTTTCTAAACAGGGGGTTCTCGATACCACTGTCGAAACCGATGCAAGGTGGTCTGCTGTCAAATCGTCCGCAGCTGGGATCAAACCCAGTGCCATATAATGAGGAAGCGCATTTGCAACACCTAAGCCATACATGCCAACTACTACTGTATAAATCATTGGGGGAGGGAGAGGGAAGAGAGGGGGAGGGGGGAGAGCTATAATACTACATATAGAACTTGACTAAAAATACTACATTAGTTTAACCCTGATACTACATACAGATCTTGAGTGGGAGTACTACATTAGTTTAACCCTGATACTACATACAGATCTTGAGTGGGAATACTACATTAGTTTAACCCTGATACTACATACAGATCTTGAGTGGGAGTACTACATTAGTTTAACCCTGATACTACATACAGATGTTGAGTGGGAATACTACATTAGTTTAACTCTGATACTACATACAGATGTTGAGTGGGAGTACTACATTAGTTTAGCTATATTATTGCATATACCGGGAAGGTTAACCCGGTCAACAAATGCCCGCAGAAGTCGGATGTGTTGGCTGAAAGGTGCAAATATCGCAGCCATGCTGTAAACAGACACAACGCAATTACATCTTCGGATGAACGCAGAAGAAGAAGATATTACATGTAGACCTTGAGCAGAAATACATTATTTTAGCTATAATACTAAATACAGACTTTCAGTGGAAATACAATATTAGCTTAGCTATAATACTAAATACAGACTTTCAGTGGAAATACAACATTAGTTTAGCTATAATACTAAATACAGACTTTCAGTGGAAATACAACATCAGTTTGGCTATAATACTACATACTGCTAAATACATATCTTGACTGAAAATATTACTGTAGTTTAGCTATGATGATTGAAAATATTACTGTAGTTACTGTAGTTTAGCTATGATAATGATTGAAAATATTACTGTAGTTTAGCTATGATAATGATTGAAAATATTACTGTAGTAAGCTATGATGATTGAAAATATTACTGTAGTTACTGTAGTTTAGCTATGATAATGATTGAAAATATTACTGTAGTTTAGCTATGATAATGATTGAAAATTTTACTGTAGTTTAGCTATGATAATGATTGAAAATATTACTGTAGTTTAGCTATGATAATGATTGAAAATATTACTGTAGTTTAGCTATTATAACGATTGAAAATATTACTGTAGTTTAGCTATGATGATTGAAAATATTACTGTAGTTTAGCTATGATGATTGAAAATATTACTGTAGTTTAGCTATGATAATGATTGAAAATATTACTGTAGTTTAGCTATGATGATTGAAAATTTTACTGTAGTTTAGCTATGATAATGATTGAAAATATTACTGTAGTTTAGCTATGATAATGATTGAAAATATTACTGTAGTTTAGCTATGATAACGATTGAAAATATTACTGTAGTTTAGCTATGATAATATATAAATTAGTTTAGCTGATACTACATATACACCTTGGGTAAAAATATTATAACTTGGATATGATACGACATATAGACTTTGGTTGAAAATTTCATATTAGTTCAGCAATGATACTACATACAGGCATTAGGTGGAAATATTACGTTAGCTTAGCCATGATAGTACATTTGTATTTTGGGTGAAAATTTTACATTTGTTCAAACTATGATACTACATACAAACTGGGTGAAAATTGTACATTAGTTCAACTATGATACTACACACAGACCTTGAGTTGAAATACTACATTAGTTTGGATATGATATTACATACATACCTTGGGGGAAAATATTACATTAACTCAGCAATGATACTACATATAGACTGATTGAAAATATTACATTAACTCAGCAATGATACTACCTTGGGTAAAACTATTACAATAACTAAGCTATGAAACTACATATAGACCTTGGGTAAAAATATTACATTAACTCAGCTATGATACTACACATAGACCTTGGGTGAAAATATTACATTAACTCAGCAATGAGATGCTCACCCGTGTATCCAAAGGTCGTGGGTTTAGGTCCTTATATTTTATTTTCTTTAAAAATTATCTTGGCTCCCGGCTTTAGAGATGGGTACTTGGTTACGCCCTAGGAAGCAAAGGTGGCCGGCGTGATGCTAGCCACATCACCCACCACCTGCTAATTGGTCTATAAAATACAGGTCTAGCCCTATGTGCCTGAAGAAAAGGGTTCTTTACTTTGTAGAGAGGCCCCCCCCTCCCCTCCCCCCAAAAAAACTTCTTTGTGTTTACTAGCTGCAAACTCAGCTAGAAAGTTCTGGGACTTAAGTCATGTTTCAGAACCTGAGTGCTGCACATCCGTTTTACAGATCTGACTTATTTGTATGCAGATTGTTGGTCTTTGCCTCTCAGGCAGATGCACGACTTAAAAGAAAGCCCCCAATTACTCTTACGACTTGCTTGTTAAGGAGGCAGTGGGTCTATTCGTTTCCCCCCCCCCCCCCCCAGTGGGGTCCCGGAACCCACACAGACAAATGATAGGAAATGCAGAGACAAGAAACCTTTAAGAGCCGCCCAAAGATTGAGATATTTGACAATGATGTGCTACTTGCTAGATGGTCTATCTACAGTTTTCACCTCAATGTGTTGCCTTGCCTTGCACACTATATAGTTCTGACTCCCCACGCATGGTTCGGCACCCTAATGGGGGGGGGGGGGGGGAGGGAGGGGGGGGGGGGGGGGAAGAGAGAGAGAGAGAGAGAGAGAGAGAGAGAGAGAGAGAGAGAGAGAGAGAGAGAGAGAGAGAGAGAGAGAGAGAGAGAGAGGAGAGAGAGAGAGAGAGAGAGAGAGAGAGAGAGAGAGAGAGAGAGAGAGAGAGAGAGAGAGAGAGAGAGAGAGAGAGGCAGACAAGAACAGACCCACCGTTTCCACAACAAGCATGTCGAAACTAACAGTTTTCTTCAAAGTCAGTCTATCTGCCCAATCGGCAAGGAACCAACCAACCGCACATACATAAGCCAGTAAAAGGGATGTACACGCAGATTTCAGATCCTGACACAAAGCCAAAGTCCAAATAAACAAACAACCATGATTTTCCATTGGAGCTCACATTGTGAACAGAGAAGAAAGAATAAGATATAGCTCTGATTATACTTTACCACATGACTCATTGTATAGTTGCCCTTACAACTTTGTATTTCCTCCGGGTTCTATATTTCCTCCACATAGTTCTTCTTCTGTGTTGATCTGACTTCTATAGGAATCTGTTGACGACCGGGTTAGCCTTCCAGGTTGGTTTTATGGGATACTGCCATCTCACTGTTGAGTGGGGGCATCTTTGTTTCATAGGTCAAAGGTCAGGTCCCACATCAGACTCAAGAGAAGGTGGGGAGGGGGGGGGGGGGCGCGCGCGCGTGCAGAACAACCTAGGAAACACTGCTCTGCAGCATTCAGTTCTTTTGTGTGTCATTAGAGCAGTTTCGGACACCCTTTTACCCAAATTTCTATAATGAACATCGTCCTTTACAAACCTCCTCTCACTTGATATCTAATTCCTCCTATATCATCTATAGCAAAGCACCTAAGCTTTGGTGACTGACTATTTACAATAACTGTAAGCTACATTTCTGGTCTGGATTCGTTAGTGTTGGCACATTTGATGGTTGCTTTATTTGTATTTTCATTACCCATGTTGTAAGCTTCAAGATTCTGCTGGGACAGACAAGTTTTCTAACTTGATTTTAAATGGGACAGTTTCCCAGTGTGGGGCCCTATTATAGGGAAAACAAGAATAGACCCACTGCCTACCCAAAAGCATGCCGTTAAGAGTCGAATTACTGAGAGCTTCCTTTGAAGTTGGAGTGTATCTGCCTGAGAGGCAGGAACCAACAGTCTGCACACAAATGAGTTGGATCTGTCAAACGGATGTACACGCAACACTAAGGTTCTGAAACAGGACTGCAGTCCAGAAGTTGACAAACCAGCAAAACTTTCAGCTGGAGTTTACAGCTGGTGAATGTGAAGACATAATGAGGCAGTACAAGACAATTTTTCCCACTGGCTCAGCAATGAAACAGTTATGGGACGACACATCTGCAATGATTGGGGGGTGAAGGGCGGCACTGAAGACTGATTAAGGAGTGTTCTCTTTGAAGTGCATCTGCCTGAGAAGTAATTCAGAGACCAACAGTCTGCATATAAATAAGGCAGATCTGTAAATCGTATGTTCACTCATAACTCCCACCAAAGTTTTAGAACAAGAATTTTTTTTTTAAGTATCTAGAAACCATGAGTTATTTATTACCCTTTGGCTCGGTACCATGAAAAGTCCAGAAGTAGACAAGAACATTGTGCCAAAGTTTACAGTCGAACACAAACATTCATTTTTAAATGTGCCTCTGCAATGGCATATTTAGTAAACTCAATTTCTTCTAGATTAGTGATCTCTAAATATTCTCAGGTCATAAAAAGTATACGCATTTATCTGAAAAGAATAGGCACCTATCCACTATCCCTGAGTCAGGATTAAAAACAAAAGATTTCATGGATTTTTACTTTTTTTTTTAATCCACATCCTAAAGGATAGCTATAGCCAGGAACTTTACCAAGCCTTCCCCCCCCCCCCCCCTCCCCCCGACAGGTATACAGTAAAAACCTTATGTACTTATCTGAGAAGGTTAGGCATCCCTGTTAGTGTCCAGCAGAATCACACAGGCTCTTAGGTACTGCTATTCAATGGCTAGGTTTCTAATGTTCAAAAAGTGTGTGGTGGGGGGGTGGGGGGGGGGCGCCTACTGGGGTATACGCTAGTCCACACAATAGATCTTTTTGGTGTCCTCAGATCCCAAAAGCTATACGTATTTATCTGAGAGGGTTAGGCCTTCCAATGTTTGTAAAGGTCTGAACAAACAAAATCAAAACAACGCCCAAACCGAAAATACAAATTTATCTCAAAATCGTCATAAATAGCTAGCAGTGTAAGTAATGGTCTTATCACACACATACACACAAACTGACAGCTAAACGGCATGTCATGATTTGGCCACGACCGGCTCCAGCTGGCGGGCTGTGCTGCTGACGTCACCGGGTCGGGTTAACGTTGCATTAAAGCAGCAGTTCTCAAACTGGGTGCCATGAGCGTATGCCAGGGGTGCCGCGACAATAATCAAGAAAAGTCTGCAAAACATTTTGAAATCATTTTTAAAAATGCATGTATATACTTAAAAACTGTCTTCCCTTGCCGCTGTTGAAAATAGTTTGTTTCTTGTTTGAGAACCGCAACGCATCGTTAGCTCGACCCGGTGACATTGACAGCACAGCCCATCAGCTATAGCCAGTCACAATTTGGCTCTCCATAGACTTTGACGGCAAAATTTTAGTCTGGATATTAAAGTGGTTACACAATTTTTCATATTATCACCTAGAAGGTCCTTTACACTGCCTGAAAGTCGCTCTTTTTTTTTAAATTTTTCTGTCTCATAAACTTTCGCTCCAATATCCTGTGCCCAACCGCCACGCTTTTCAACGTCTGCCTCTTCTTTCAGGAACCGTGCTCTCTATTATTGTTCTCGCCAAAATCATCATAAATAATAATACAATTTTAAAATACATATTTCATTATATATACCAGTACCAGTCTAGAATCAAACACAAATTACCAGGCATTCAGTTGCTAGAAATCTGCCTTCATTCTAATATACACAATCAAAACTTCGACTTAAGCCTAATAGGTACTTTTCATAAATGAAAAATGGTTGATTACAGCTAAACATATGGCAACAAAATAATCTGAATTCAGAAAACATTTAGTATATAAGGGGTGACAAATGTGGTCCGCAAATGTTTATATATATTTTTTTTTAAAAACTGCTTCAAAACATATGATTTTGTCAATCTCAACTGGCAACGTTCAGAAGACGTTTCATACATCAGGGTGGAAAAATCTGGTCCCTAAGTGTAAATATGAAATGTACTTACACTTTGTAAAACCAAACTTTAATTCAGAACAGGTTTTATAATCATGAAACACAGTTGGTCCCCAACAGGAAATCAAAATGCACAAACAATATTTTGTATATCCAACCGGGTCATACAATTTGTCGAAGCAGGGAATCAATAAGGACCCACACATCAGCTGGTGAAGAAGTGTAGCCAACAGAACTGTCAGCAAAATAAATTTGAAGAAAGCTGCCATATTTCTGAATCTATACAATGCCATTTATGTGAAATGAAAAGGCATGGTCTAAAAATTACATCTAAACTGGCAGGCACAAATCGCTAATTACATACAAACTAGCAATGACTTTTAGAGTTTTCAGTTATACCCAATTCTGTCAGTGATGAGTACAGGAATGACCCAATTACACCTAAATCTGACAGTGATGAGTACAGGAATCACTCAGTTACACCCAAATCTGACAGTGATGAGTACAGGAATCACTCAGTTACACCCAAATCTGACAGTGATGAGCACAGGAATCACTCAGTTACACCCAAATCTGACAGTGATGAGCACAGGAATCACTCAGTTACACCCAAATCTGACTGATGAGTACAGAAATCACTCAGTTACACCCAAATCTGACAGTGATGAGTACAGGAATCACTCAGTTACACCCAAATCTGACAGTGATGAGTATAGGAATCACTCAGTTACACCCAAATCTGACAGTGATGAGTACAGGAATCAGTTACACCCAAATCTGATAGTGATGAGCACAGGAATCACTCAGTTACACCCAAATCTGACAGTGATGAGCACAGGAATCACTCAGTTACACCCAAATCTGACTGATGAGTACAGAAATCACTCAGTTACACCCAAATCTGACAGTGATGAGTACAGGAATCACTCAGTTACACCCAAATCTGACAGTGATGAGTATAGGAATCACTCAGTCACACCCAAATCTGACAGTGATGAGTACAGGAATCAGTTACACCCAAATCTGATAGTGATGAGTACAGGAATCACTCAGTTACACCCAAATCTGACAGTGATGAGTACAGGAATCACTCAGTTACACCCAAATCTGACAGTGATGAGTACAGGAATCACTCAGTTACACCCAAATCTGACAGTGATGAGTACAGGAATCACTCAGTTACACCCAAATCTGACAGTGATGAGTACAGGAATCACTCAGTTACACCCAAATCTGACAGTGATGAGTACAGGAATCACTCAGTTACACCCAAATCTGACAGCGATGAGTACAGGAATCACTCAGTTACACCCAAATCTGACTGATGAGTACAGAAATCACTCAGTTACACCCAAATCTGACAGTGATGAGTACAGGAATCACTCAGTTACACCCAAATCTGACAGTGATGAGTACAGGAATCACTCAGTCACACCCAAATCTGACAGTGATGAGTACAGGAATCAGTCACACCCAAATCTGACAGTGATGAGTACAGGAATCACTCAGTCACACCCAAATCTGACAGTGATGAGTACAGGAATCACTCAGTTACACCCAAATCTGACTGATGAGTACAGAAATCACTCAGTTACACCCAAATCTGACTGATGAGTACAGGAATCACTCAAGTCACACCCAAATCTGACAGTGATGAGTACAGAAATCACTCAGTTACACCCAAATCTGACTGATGAGTACAGGAATCACTCAGTCACACCCAAATCTGACAGTGATGAGTACAGGAATCACTCAGTCACACCCAAATCTGACAGTGATGAGTACAGGAATCACTCAGTTACACCCAAAACTAACTGATATGCACCAGAATTACCCAGCACATCCAAACTTAGACCCACACAGGAACTGTCAAAACTTGTCAAGGGTGTGTGTACAACAAAATGATGACCTGAAACTTTACAGAAGCAATAAGAGTTACATAGCTGAACACAAAGAGCCTGTTTTACAACAAACAAACAAAAAACAATTTACAGTCACAAAACTCTCAACAGTCTGAGCATTAAAGAAAAACTACTTGTGAACTAGTGGTTAAAAAAAAAGTGCTTCTGTCATCATCATGATGTGCCCTGCCAACTGGCGTAGGCGCTCATGCAACTCCACAGATCATGATCCATGGATGCCTGGAACAGCTCTGTTGATGATATCCCCCCAAGCCATCCTTTCAACCCATTCAGCATCATCTGCCTCTACCCCTTTTCCCCACCGATCTTTCCAGTTGTCACGATGTTCTCTAATGTCTCTCTTCTCATTATGTGGCCAAAAAACAGTGTTTGTCTCTTTCTTATTGTTGTATACAGAGATCTACTTTCATTACCTTCTTTCAAACAATCGTTGTCAGTTACTCTGGCCGTCCGAGGTATTCACAACATTGGTCTCAGAAACCACATCTCTTGCTTACAAATTCTTCCTAATTTGTGCTTCGGTAAAGCCACAATAATCTTTTAGAAAGGCCTAGCAACACAATCTGGACTTATCAAACATTAAAGTCGAGCTGTTTTGCCTCAAGCTTCTTCATAAGTAGTGCAGTTTCTTTGCTTTTTGAGATGCTCTTGGCAGGCAGCTCGCAGATCTTTCATGGGATAACCCTGTGCAATGAAGTCGATCTTCTCCACTTTAATATGATGGTTACGAAGCACATATAACAACAAATATAATGCATGTTAAGACAGGTAATGGCACCAGAACACATATGGTGGTTGTTAAAAAAAGGCCACTCTTTGATATTTACATACCACACAACACAAAAACCACAGCCATCAGTTACTGGCATGCTTTTACTCTTCAATGTGTCTGTTTTTGTCAAGTCTCGTCCTATGGTCCGCTCGCCTGACCTCACAAGGAAACCGGTATCTTTCTCGTGGGGGACTAACAAAAAAGCGAATCAGTTCTAGCACGAATAAATGAATCAAGAATTGGTATCCCTGCACTCGGGACATTCCCACACATGCTCCGTCTCCTTCATCAGTAGCCACCAGATGCCATGCTATCAGCAACCTGATTACAAGTCTTTCCTCCTCAGAACCCCCACTGAATTAGTCTTTGAATGAATCGCTTCTCTGTGTGTTCTATTATTGCACTGTCTTTCAGATTCCAGAGAGCCCACGCCATATGAGCCCTTGAGGTTCACTGCTGCAAATATCACCCGTCTCCATTCATCTCTCTAGTTGGCTTTCTCTTTCCAGTTGGCGACACCAAGTGTTTGCAGGTCTGTCTGGATATTGTCTCTCCATCGTCTTCTTAGTCTGCCTCGTGGTCTACAACCATTCAGCTCCCTGGTGTATACAGTTTTTTACTTCTCTGTCATCTGACATTCTTTCAATATACCCACAACCATTTCAGTCTATTAGCTCTCATGATGCCAGTGATCAGTGGTGATTTAAACAAATTATGAAATTTGTAGTTGCTTCTCACTCTCCATTCACCGCTATTTGCATTGTTGTTGGTTTCACCGCTATTTGCATTGTTGTTGGGTCTAAAGATTTGTCGTAAGACTGTTTTTGAAAACCTGTAATAAGGCTTTATCTCCTCTAGTTCTTCAACTTATCCGCTTTATCAGAAAGTAGCTCATCGCCCAAAAGAGCGCAATCAGTTCACATAAACTGTTGTCATCCTGTACGTCAGGGTTATTCAGCTATGGTCACTCATTGGCCAACATTTTGAAATCGGGGATCGTCATAAGCCAAAGGCCCCTGTCCCATCAGAGAAACTATTAAATACAACTGACAATGACTGTGGACCGCTTTCTAGACCTCTGCAGGCCAGATCTGGCCCGCAGGCCACGCTAACTGTCTTATCTACTGTCATGGTTAGTTACACTCAACTGTCTAATCTACTGTCGCATACACATGGACTATAGGTCCATGACATTAAGTAAAAGGCCCTTCTCACCCCTTTAGCATATTTGGTGCTAGACCCTTTTCTGTGTGTTTTATTAATATCCTACTTCAAACAGGGGACAGTCTAATATTTCAAGGCTGCATGCAGTGGTGTTAGAAAGGCTGCATACAGTTGTGGGATCTAGGCTGCACTGTCTTGTGGGACGTAGGTGGGTTGGAGATAGGACCAGCTCTAGATGCTTTGGGGTCGTTAAAAGCATCAGAAAGCCAGGAAACCCAGTCTTACCACCCTCTAAAATGTTTGACTGTCCTGTGACGTCATCTGGGGGGTAAGATTTAATAAAGAACCCCCTATTTTCAGACCATTTTGTCCCTGTCTATGTTCTAGGCCCCCAACTGAGGAGGAGGTGGGGGGGGGGGGGGCAATAGGCCCACTGCCCCCTGGTGTAAACAATGACTAATTAAGTTTGTGTTCAAAGGGAGATTACATCTGCCTGAGAGGCAACTAACACTCTGTATTTGAATGAGCCAGATCTGTCAAAACAGACGTGCATACAAACACTCAAATTCTGAAAACAAGACCAAAGTCCAGAAGTGGACAAACAACCATAACACCCCCGAATTTGCAGCTGCTGAACACCAAGAAGTCAAATTCGCCTTTAATGGGCAATGTTGTTAACACGATACCGAGCGCCATTACCTGTCTGTTGGGGTGGGCTAGCCTCTGACCCAGCTCCGCTAATGTACACATCTGGCGATTCAATTATCAGACACCTCTGGTACAGGAGGTAAGTGCCCTGGTACAGGAGGTAAGTGCCCTGGCACAAGAGGTAAGTGCCCTGGCACAGGAGGTAAGTGCCCTGGCACAGGAGGTAAGTGCCCTGGCACAGGAGGTAAGTGCCCTGGCACAGGAGGTAAGTGCCCTGGCACAGGAGGTAAGTGCCCTCTGTGTATTTTACATCACTCCACTCATCTTTAGTTTTTAAAATTACAGCAACCTTTTTTTCCCCCCTTCTGCCCCTGCTATTAAATGGCATGTTGTGTTGTGGTTTGTAGCTAGGCTGCAATATCTGTGCCTTTCTACCAACATACTTCATCTTAGAAAACGCCTACATAGTGGCGCAGGGACTTTACGCCCCCCCCCCCCCCCCCCCCCCCCCCCCCCCCCCCCCCCGAACAAACAGGAAGGAGGCTTTTGTAACCCCAGACTATTTGCTTTCCCAAAAAATCAAATCTGTGCCTGTGGTTGTTAGGAATCCTGTATATTAGGCATTTAGCCGCCAGCCATCTACAGTGTGTTGCTGCAAAGTTTTATTCTAATTTAATTTTATTTGAGCCAGTATAATTATTTTTTGGGGAATTGTAGTCTAAATGTAAATTGTTTCGATTTAATCTTGTATGATTATATGTGAACTTATTTTTTTTCATTCTTATTTCTAATGAACTGCAAAACACAGAAAGTACGTATCACACACTACACAACACACCAAATTATCACAGCCTTCTCTTAGCCATTGTCGTCTAAAAGCTCAGCCAAACTACCCTCATCCACAAACGTTTACACAACAACAAATCGCACGAGAAGATGCCGTTAAAAATTCATAAATAAATTAGCAAGGCCAAGAACCAACGGAGCTGTTTAAAAAATACATTAAGGCACAAATCCCAATTAGGAAAAAAAAAATACAAAATGGAAGATGAATAAGAATAAAAAGCCAGCTGGGGAAAAATAAAGTAGGTTAGCACAAAATGAAAGCGTCAGAAACATGAAACGAAAGCAACAACAAATAAATAGTATCCATTTCCTTTTGCATGACCAACGCCTTCAGCACACACCCGTGCCTTTCCATTAAAGACAAATCCTTTCCATTAAAGACAAATCCTTTCCATTAAAGACAAATCCTTTCCATTAAAGACAAATCCTTTCCATTAAAGACAAATCCTTTCCATTAAAGACAAATCCTTTCCATTAAAGACAAATCTAATCATAAGTTTAGTATGAGATTTTTAAAAACTTTACTTTTTATGGCAGTGATTGTAGGGCAGGGGAGGGTATGAGTGTGTATGATTCAAGTCTTAGGAGTAAGGGCTGCACATTTATAAGCTGTGCAGGCTACAAATTTATTTGTGCCCCCCTCCCTTCACTCTGGCAAGGATTCGCACCTGGATCTCCACACACACAAAGCCCTGTATTCTGATCAGTCAGATGTTTCTCTTGTCTCGATTACTAAAAATGTGTTTCAAAAATAAATTCTCGATTTATTACAAAAACCTTGCAACAAGTACGTACATTCAACCAACCATACCCTCCATCGCCGATCTCTCAAGGCCACCACCACGCTTGACAAGGCCTAAAATACCTCCGCATTAAAAACAGGATGCTGTTTATGAGCCAATTCTCCACTATGCTCAGATTATCTTGGATGTCATCTTTTTGCCTTTAATTCTGATTTATTTCCCACCACCTGATCTACGCTTAGTTGATATAAATTTATGTTGCCTATGGTACATTTTAATGGTCTGAAATGAACTATAATCTATTTCCCATGGCTGTGGCTTCAAGCTGCAGGAGAGACATGACTAATTTAGACCCCCCCCCCCCCCCCCCCTCTAATTTTTAAAGCTGGTCATGCATCTTATTACACATTTCTGCAGCCAGGTGTTTTCGTCATCTGGAGGTGATAGGTTAAAATCCAGATATGGTCAACTAGTTTTGAATTTTCAAGTTGTCTCTTTCCAAAAGTGCTAACCAATACATGTTTAATTGATTATTATATACCCTTTTCAGCGGTTTCAAAAAATTATACATTGTAATTTAGATTTCCATCAGCCAAATGGTTTGGCAGGCAACTGAATCTAAAATACTCTTAATCACTGGCAGTTATTTCACGTTTTTTAAACGAACTAGTTTGCCCAGGTTTTTAAAAATGTTTTACAAGTTTGTTTAGGTATTAACATACAGGTGTTAAAATTGCTATTTAGGTATTAACATACAGGTGTTAAAATTGCTATTTTGCTGTAAGTGTTCGTGTTGTGATGAGTAGCAAACATTAAGGAAATAGAGGATTAATAAACTATGTTTTTTCAATCAAGTCATTTACTTATTGTCTAAAAATCTGAATTAAACAAGAGGTTTTGTTTACTTTAATTTTCTAACATATAACAGATTAAAAGCATCACTTTAGATACACCATGTAAAAATATTGAAGCATGATTAAATAAAGCATTAGGTATTAGACTAAAAATCTGAATTTTATGTTTTTCTGCCTTTACAAATTGTTCAAACCATCGCTTCTCATTTCAAAAAAGAGAACTTTCTAAACGCCGCCACACACTTTCCAGTTTTTTTTAATTTGTAAAAAGCCACATCAACTATCAGAGAATTTGTAGAAAAAGACAAGATATTCTTTGATGTCAAGATTCTGCACTAGATTTTCCTTTTCGCCATCGCAGTTAGTCTGCAGGGTGGCATGGGCAAATTAATCAACCTTTCACTGCTATTTTTTTTTTTTTCAATTATTATAATTACTTGCTCATATTCAATAAAGTTAGAATGGTTAATGAGGTAACAAAACAAATTATTGACAGCCTCCAATCCACACCTGAGCCTGAGATATCGGCAATAACCCCACGGGCACACTACCAATACTAATCACAAATATGCATGCTTTTCAGCATTAAAGCCAGGAAAGGGGGGGGAAAAACTACAAAGAAATGGAAAGAAAAAAAGAGAATCACACTTGCACCACTTCCTGGGTCCTCACACATACAAACACACACACACACACACACACACACACAAACACTGCCATTCTGCAGCAATCCGGTCTAAACACAAACAAGTGAATATCCCAGTCGTAGCAGATTAACAGAACCTTATGTCTGCAAAGTTATCACAATAGCCATAATCGACTGAAGAAATCCAGAATCATCTAGAAACTTATGGAGCGGAACATGTTACTCCATTTGTCATTTTCTAATGCAAGCCCTTATTTTGTTCTGCCGCGAGGCAATTTTCAACATAAAAGTAAGTAAGCACCATTAGGATGGCCTGCAGCTCCAAACATCCCAAATTTCGGCAACAAATTGTTTTATCACTTTTAAAGGACGGCAGTTTTCAACGACCGTGAAAAACCATTTATCGGTATTGAACGAGAGCCAAGTCTTCTTTCCTTTATAAGCCCAGGTCGTAAGCGTCGAGGAGCTCGCTAAAGTTACTTTCGTTAACATTGAAGAAGTAGTCGTCGTCGAGGTTAAATGTGGGGTTTATGTGCATGAAGGGCATGTCGGGCATGTCCTGGTCTGTGGTGGTGTGGAGGATTGAGGATCCACAGATTGGGGATATCTCGGTTCTCAGCAGAGCTGTGGGTATAAGAAAAAGGTGCCAGAATCAGACATGGAACAAACTATATTAAATGCTCAGTTTTCTTACTAAGAGCAATCTTAAAACCAAGAAATTTTATTATCCTCACATAGCAGGCCCTCTGCAAAACGTCCCTCTCATCACAGTCTGCCTGAAAGACAACTCGGTCCCTCACCAGCTTTCCTGCCTCAAGAACTTTCATACTCAAGAAGTCCCTCATATCCTGTGCCCATCTTCATGTTGATCAGCCCCTGCCCCCCCCCCCCCACGGTACCATGCCTTCTGCTGTTAATTTTTCCAATCCGTCGTGGCGCTTGATATGACCAAAATATTTTAGCTTCCGAGAAAGGATGCTGTTTATTAGCCAGTTAGTTTATTAGTCTTACTGGAAGTTCAGATCTTTCAAGATGTCAGTATTTCTGCTCTTTTTTTGTCCAAGATATTCTGAGAATATTTCTACAGCATTTCAGGTGAAAAGCCCCTATTCTCTTCCCTAAGGACTCCCACAACTCACATCTGTATGTGCTGATTTTAAATGTTACAATTTATCTATATTTATCCCTGCATAAGTTCCAATGCCCTATTGAAGGAAAAACAAGAACAGACCTATTTCTTCCCCGAACAGGTTAGTTGTGTATCCTTCACAGGACGTTGCAGAACCAAACCCAACAGTCCCTGGCTGTTGTGTGGTTTTTCTAGGCAAGTTTACGTTCAGTAGTTTGCCACTGCTTTCTGGAGGGTCAGCTTTCTTGATACCACTGTCAAAACCAACGCAAGGCGCATGGCCCGCAGCTGGAATCGATCCCGGCATTACGAAGCGTTCGCATCGACTTAGCCGACCTTCCCCAAACAAGCAAGCTGTAAAAGTTGACTAACTGAGGGTTTCATTCAAAGTCAAACATCATATGCCAGATACATTACTAGAGTAAAAAGAAAAAAAAATTACATAACATACAATACTCACTATCTTCAGCCGAGGCAGACTCCTCTGAGAACAACTCCTGCTTGATTGATTCAATACTGGTCAGCCGGTCAGATAAGCACTCACAGCCCAAATTTGGCGGTCCTGACTCTGCAGTAGCCACTGCTGTTGCTGCTGCTGCTAAATCAGGCTTGGACTCGAGGCCAAAATCAAACAGACCATCAACCTGTGTATGACACAAAAGATATCTGTTTCATATACTTTTCTGAGAACTGTTTAAATTTGTGTACGAGTCTGTACAGAACCTTTGGCTTCTTTAACCAATGTTCCATACAGTGTTTCTCTCTTGGACACCTACATTTCCCGATCTGTATAAGGGCCATGTGCGGGTGTTTAAAACATCAAATTTGGGTCAGGTCGACAATTTTTGGAACAGTTCGTTTCAACACACCTCAGTATGTCTTCTGTCAGATTCAGTATTTGTTTTTGTCTAAAATATGTTATTTTAATGTAATATTATTTTACTGAGTTAACCCTAGCTGTGAAATTATTTGTTTATTGCAATCTGTTACGAATTTAGCAACGTTTGGTCCTTGACACAGCTAAATACATGTACAAAAAGGTACAATACCTTTTCAATTACCCTTATTTCTGAAATGAATAACTTTTATTTTTAATTAATTCCAGAGGAAATATAAAACAGTATAATCAAACTGCCATAGGATCATCAGAAATGGAGCTCTTCAGTGTCTGCTGAAGATGAGGACAGAGTGCTTATGGTAATATCTAGAATGCTGGGTTGACTGCTCTTAACTGTTTAATTTTAATAATCTTAGTTAATTACTAAGTCGCTCCTCTTCTACCTTCAGGAGAAGTGGTTTGCCAGAGAGATCGCTAGATGTCTATCAGCAGTTTTCTTCCTGGCTTTGTTCCATTTCAGTCCTCTGTTAGGGACTATCGGATGTTGTCTTCCCAGCGAACCCTGGGCTGCCCTGGAGGTCTGGCTCCCTGGTTCTTAGCCTCCCATGCAAACAAATTTAATAGCCATTAACAATTTAAAAAAAGGGGGGGTCATAGGTTCAATCTTGCATGGAGTTGAATTTTTATGGGTCCCAGACGGACCCAGCCTAAAACTGATACCAGGTAAAGTCCTGGGAAGTAAAGGCAACTAGCATGATGACGTTTTCACCCAGTGAGTGCTGACTGTTGTATAAAATATAGGTCTGGCAGTGTATACAAAATATGGCACGGAAAGGGTCCTTGAGTTGAGTCAAGAATTGACATCACAGCAGACGGGGCATTCCCATGTGTGCTCCGTTCTCATCTTCAAGAGTTCCAACACTGATGGTAGCAGTCGCAATCTGGTTATAAGTCCGCCTTGCCTTTCCTCTGAGTGTAGTGAGCCAGCCAGACCTTCCGGTTACAAAAAGGGTACTTTACTTTACTAACAAGAAAAGCTGCACACACCTCATCTTGACCTGCAGCGGATGCTGTAGACTCGGAACTGGAACTGGATTCTTCACCTGGTAAATCATCAGGACACAGGAAGACATCGATGGGCCCACGAGAACTTTTTAACCAAATCTGTATGTTCTGTAAACAATGACCCAAAGAAAAACAAAACAATATGAGAACATTTTGGAAATTATCATTTTCACATTCCCCGACTAAAAGCTTTGTCCTTGATTAGTTTTGCAGGCGCATCCATTTTACAGATCTGACAATGTGTGCAGACCGTTGGTTCCTTGCCTCTCAGGCAGATGCGCTTGACTAAAAAAAATGCAATATTGCCCCCATCTTCTTTTTTAATTATCAAGTACAAAATCCATATTCTCAAATAATTCTCCACACACAAAAATACTACATCTACACTATAAGATGTTTCCAGCTTGTCTGCTTACTGTCATTACACCAATTTCTTCTTCTTCGTGTTTACCGATTGTAAACTTTGGCTAAAAGTTCTGGTTGCTCATCCACTTCTTGACTCTAGTCGTGTTCCATAACATGAATCCTGTGTGCACATCTGTTTTACAGATCTGGCTTACTTGTATGCAGACTGTTGTTTTCTCGCCTGATGCACTCCAACTTTGAAGGAAATATCCCTAATTAGTTTACTCTTACTGCATGCTTGTCAGGGGGGGGGGGGGGGGGGGGGGGCAGTGAGTCTGTTCTCTCCCCCCCCCCCCCCCACAACAGGGCCCCAGAATCCTCAGTGATACACAAAATAAAGAGAGAATATGTACTTCTTCTTTGCGTTCGCCAGCTGTAAACTCTGGTTGTTCATCCACTTCTGGACGGCAGTCCTGTTCCAGAACCTGAGTTTTGTGTGTGCATCCATTTTACAGATCTGACTCATTTGTATGCACTCTCAGGCAGATGCACTCCAACTTCGAAGGAAGCTCCCAATTAGTCGACTCTCACGACATGTTGGGTAGCAGTGGGTCTATTCTTGTTTTCCCTATAATAGGGCCCCTGAACCCATGTGGGGTAGAATATGTACATCTTGGTACTTACGTTTTCTGGGTCAGGCACCTCCAGCCTGGTCTCTGGCGGAGCTTTGATGGCTATCACCGTCTGCTCTTTCAAAGAGCTTAAGCTTCTAATATCCTGATAGGTGACGTATGCTAATGTACGTCTGTTAAGGAACATAGGCTCACAGTGGTCAATGAATGAATTCAGAACTCACAACACATTTTCTAACGTGCTCATTTCAATGGCTGGTGGCCAATTTGTCTTTGGGCAGGCAAAGTGCATTATACATTACTACTGCATGTGCACGACCACCTTGTCATGGTTGGCGGCTGCCATAAACAATAAACTGCAATTCTGGTGGCGACTGCCTCATTCATTTACTGCATGTGCATGTTTCTGAATTTTGGCAGGGCTAACTGTTCCAAGGTTTTAAATGGGACAGTGAGTGCCATTTTGTTTAATTTTTCGCTAGCACATGAACAGCATTGCAAAACTGTCCGGTGTGTACAGTTATCTTCATATTCATCCTAGGGCATGCAGGCGTTGTAGGTAATGAAAGAGCTGATAGACTGGAAGGCCCACGGATCACGCAGACATTTTCAATGCCCTTAGAGAGGACGTATCTAGGATTTTGGAAGCAACGTGTCCACATCACTGCTAAGAATACGAAAACTGTGAGTAAAGATCGGCACAGCCGAGCATGAGAAGCACACCGGACGCACACAAAGTCTTGTTAACTAACAGTGGTTAAACTCCCCCAAAATGGGGCCAAGGAACCCACACGAGGAAGCTATTCGCTCAATTCTGTCCTAGTGTCCTGGCTTAATTCTTTCAATGTTAAAGCAATGCATCAATTGTAATAAGTTCGCCCCAGTGGAAAGCAAACACGGTGTAGACATACCCTTTAGATTTGGTACACAATTCTTCTTCTGCCTTTCTATCCCCCCAATGGAGCATAGGCCCTCAACCAACTCACTCCAAGTCGTTCTATCCTTCGCCATTGCATGGAGCTCTCCCCATGTCCTCCCAATCTTTCTAACCTCGTTCTCTAGCTCTCTTCTCCGTGTGTTTTTTTGGCCTTCCTTTATTCCTATGCCCCTGTGGGTTCCAATGCAAAGACATTCTAGTTATGCTGTTCTCCTGTTTTCTCAGTGTGTGCCCTATCCAACGCCAGCGTCTTTTCCTCACTTCCTGATCCACTGGAGCCTGTTTAGTTCTCTCCCAAAGTTCTACATTAGTTATTCTATCATACCATTTTATTCCCTCTATTCTGCGCAGGCACCAGTTAATGAATGTCTGTAATTTATTAGTAATTGCCTTGGTTGTTCTCCATGTTTCCGCCCCATACAATAGTACTGATTTGACATTAGAATTAAAAATGTTTAGTTTAGTATTTCTTTTGACCTCCACAAATTCCCTAGTGCTATAAAAGCCCCTCTTGCCTTTTGTATTCTTATTTTAATATCTCTATCAGTTCCTCCATCTTTATCTACATTACTGCCTAAATAGGTGTACGACTCCACGTCTTGGAGTGGGGTGCCATTAAGAGAAACCACATTACTATTTTCTTTCCTTTATGGATTTTCAGACCAAGCTGCTTTGATCTCGCATTAAGTATATTTAATTTATCTTGCATCTGATTCCGTGAATGGGACAGAAGAGCAATATCATCAGCGAAGTCCAGATCATCAAGCTGTTTTGTCGGGGTCCACTGAATTCCATTCTTGGTGTTAGCAGTTTCTGTTTTCATAGTCCAGTCTATAGCCAGTAAAAATAAGAGAGGCGACAAAAGACATCCCTGTCGCACACCTGTTTTTATTTCAAATGCATCTGTTAGCTTTCCCTCATGAAGAACTCGACATTTCATGTCTTTATATGTTGCCTTTACTAAGTTGATAATTTTCTGTGGGATTCCATAGTGCCCCATCAATTTCCAGAGAGATTCCCTATCTATGCTGTCAAATGCTTTTTCATAATCTATAAATCCAATGTAAAGTGGTGAGTTCAGTTCAATGCTTTTGGTACACAATACTAAACTATAACAGGCAACCCAGTCTATGTTGTTTGCGTTCATCGGCTGTAAACCCCTAGCAAAAAGACTTATTTTTTATTTCATCCATTCCTGGACTTCAACTTTTGTTCCAAGACCTCACTTTTGCATGCGCATCCATTTTACAGACCTTGTAAGCAGACTGCTGGTTCCTTGCCTCTCAACTTTCAACAAGCCCCAAATAGTCCACTCTTACAACATGTGGGGTGGCAGTGGATCTATTCTTGTTTTCCCCACGATGGTACCCCAGAACCTTAAGAGGTTTTATGGTATTAAATGTTGTCACTTTGGAAGGCACAGTCATTGGTTCACTGCCCTCTTCTGGTACTGAAAGTGTTAACTCCTTTAGACAGACATATCTGTTCAACTTGTGACAGAAGTGGTAAAAGTAACTGCCTGGAGCTAAAAGGGTTAATTAATATCGAAAGAAATCAAACAACAAAAGGATATCTAGCATTTTCAGAATCCTCTGTCATCAACCTCAGCTGTCTCGTAGTGTTTGCTATCATCTTGTCTAGTGCTAACTCTTTTGACCTCAGCTCGGCCATGTCTACATTTGGAACAAACAGTTTTAGTTAGAATTAGCAAGGTAAGCAAAATAACTAATGGTAATAACAGATTTAAATACTTCTTTATAATAATATAACTATTTCAGCCATATCAAGAGCTATGATGGATTGGAAACAATAATAGCAGGAAGGAGGGTCAGGCGCTGACCAGCGTGATAATAGGCGCAGGGTATAAGTGACTCTGAGTAGCGGCGACACATAAAGGCACAAGAAATGAAAGGTAAATATATAGTAAAGGTAAAAGACCTTTTTCTTATAGACCAATCAGCACAAGATGAGAATGTGGTCAGCATCACGCCGGCCACCTTTACTTTCTGGGACCACACCCTATACTCACTTAAGGCTGGGAGCCAAAGTCATTTTAAAAGAAAAAAGTCCAGCTTCGCCAGGCAGCGCATAAACGACCTTCCGGTCCGCGGCGAGCGTCCAGCCGCTCCCCCTCGGTGGCTTCCGAAAGGTAAATATATGCAACTATGAATAGCATACTATAGAATGAAGATGGACACAGGATTTAAGTGACAGCAAGGGCAGGAAAGTGTACGAGGCGGGAGAGTTGCAAGAGACCCACTGTCTATCAGGCAGACTGTGATGAGAGCGATGTTCTGAAAGACCTGCAACATGATGATACATCATAAAAATGAATCAGATGAGAGGTGGTGTATCATCCACTTCTGGACTGCAGTCCTGTTCAAGAAACTGAGTGTTGTGTGTGCATCTGTTTTACAGATCTCACTTGTTTGTATGCAGACTGCTGGTTCCTTGCCTCTCAGGCAGATGTACTCAGATTCTTAAAAGGAAACTCCCAAATAGGCAACTCTTTCGACATGCTTTCAGGTAGACAGTGGGTCTCCTCCACCCCCCCCCCCATAATAGGGCCCCGGAACCCACACGGGAAAGGGGCAATTATTAAACAGACTAGAAATATTTATAAACAGATGTCTGGACAGAGAGGGTCACAGTAAATGATCATAATGATGAGATGGTAGTTGACAATGTTGACTATTCTTCACAGAAACAGGCGTAAAAGGAAAAAAACCAAGAGCAGAAAGGAGAAACTATTTTTTGTGTGCATGATTTACCGTAGTCTGTTTTAGAACGCAGAAAACATGCATCTTTACCCGAGTGCAGGTCCACACTGGTTGTGCTCAGCTGTGCAACCTGAGGAACCGATGGCTCCCCCGATGCAGTGAACGTGTTTACGGCACCCCTGCAATAAGAAAACATTAAATCATTAAACTTTACACATCTAGATGCAAACACAAAAATACATTAACTCCTTCTTATTAGTGTTTACTAACTCTATACTTCTAAACTTTGGTCTTCTAGAACTTGGGTTTTGTATGCACATCTGTTTTACGAGACCTGGCTTATTTGTATGCAGACTTTTGGTTCCTCGGCTCTCAGGCAGATGCACTCCGGCTTCAGGTTAAACAATTCCCCTAATCTCCGTGCGGGTTCCGGGGCCCTACTATGGGAAAAACAAGAATAGACCCACTGCCTACCCAAAAGCATGTCGTAAGGGTCGACTAATTGGGAGCTTCCTTCGAAGTCGGAGTGCATCTGCCTGAGAGGCAAGGAACCAACAGTCTGCATACAGATCTGTCAAATGGATGCACACGCAACACTCAGGAGTTTACAGCCGGAGAAGAAGAAGACAAGACCTGGCTTACTTGTATGCAGACTGTTGGTTCCTCGACTCTCAGGCAGATGCACTCCGGCTTCAGGTTAAACAATTTCTCTAATTGGTTACCTTTTTACAAATTTCTTGTTAGGGAGACAGTTTCTATCAAAACTGTTTGCTCTTAATCAGCCAAGTTATAAATACATACAACACAAAACATTGACTGGAAACGGCAACGGACAAAACAACATAGCTTCTAAACAATCAAGGTCAAGGCAAAACAAAGTTATGTGACATGTTTTATAGACCAGTTTGAATTTTTTTTCACAAATGAAGGTGAAACAAAAGAATGTGTGGTTTTTTGTTGGCACAGGAGCAGAACAACTATGGGGTGATCCATTTCCTATAAAAGTTGGAAATGCAATTACCTTATCTGTTCAGTTCACCATATGTCTCTCTCCTGTGTTTCACTTTACTCCAGTTCTCTTCTCTGTGGGTGTTTGAGAATATTTTTGGTGGTCTGCCTTTATTTTCTCAGTGTGCGTCTTATCCAACTGCAGCATTTTTACTTCAACTCCTGATTCATTAGAATTGCCTTGTTCTCTTTGAAAGCTAAGCGACTATAGTGACATAAAGAGCTATACCCTGGTAAACAAAACAGGCATCCATTCTTTTACTGTGTGGGTTCCAGGGCCCCATTGTGGGGAAAACTAGAAACCCCAATGCCTCTCCAAACAAGAGTGGACTAACTGGGGATTTCCTTTAAAGTCGGAGTACGTCTGCCCAAACGGCACGGAACAATAGGTTGCACACAAATAAGTCAGCAAAATGATGTGCACACAAAACTCAGGCCCTAGCACAAAGCCAAAGTCCAAATGACGAACAACCAGGACTTTCTACCAAAGCTTACAGCTAGCGAACAGAAGAAGAATGTTTCCATTGTCACGTTACAAACTTATCACTGCTCTACAAAACATGCTCTCTAGAGACAAGAATAATTACATTACCTCCATTGAATGTTATTTTTGGACTTTTTTTGTATGAGGTTAATGCCCTCTAAAACATTTGTGATGTCGTAGATTCTTCTCTTTTGAACTTCCAACACTTCTGACGCCTTGTTTAGGTCAACCACCTGCAATCAACGATGTGGTATCTCAACATTTACAAAATGTTAAAAATTTAGCTTCAAGGTCCTTTCCCATGTAAAGTAAAGAACAATTTTTTTACGCCTTCAGGGGCATAGGGTATATAGGGCTAGACATACATTTTATAGACCAATCGGTGGGTGATGTTAAACCTCATGCCAGTCACCTTTGCTTTTTTATATTTAAGGTCCTGCTCGGTCAGGACCTGAAACCATAAACTTTCAATCTGTAGGCAGGAGTCAGGGGTCCAAGTCTCTCTACATCAGGGCTATTCAACTAAGTTGGCTTAGGGGCCACAATTTTGAAAACGGGGATTGTTACGGGCCACAAGCCCAAACTTCAGCATAGAGAGATCATTAATACAATACAAATGGCAGCGTTTCGTGTGCCACTTGCTAGGCTTCTGCGGGCCAGACTTGACCCCCGGGCAGTCAGTTTAATATCCCTGATCTACACCATGGCAGCTCCCCTTCCCATGTTAGTCACATATCACTGTAATTAATGATGTGCCAAATTTGTATGAGCTAAGCCAAAGGATGCAGATATCACACAGCCTTGCTGTACATACCCACAAACACTGTGCCAGCCACCCTGTGGAGGGCAGCAACCTGGAGATAAGCATGTGGTTTTTAACAACTGCCAAACAATTTTTTTTTTAAACTAGCTTCACAGAGTTCCCTTTCCCAAGTGGATCCAGGATTGCATATGATCCTAGTAATTAACGATTTACCAAATGTGGATCTGCTGCGCTGAAAGGTGCAGATATCAGTCTAGATATTTTTTTTTAAAGCAGTAAGCCTTACCCAGTCACAGAAACCGTACTATTGCAAAACTTCCTACTCCACTCATAAACTTGGACTGACAGGCATCCACCACTAAACTGGACCTTCATCAGCGAAAGAATTTCTATAAATTTACTCTTTGGTGCATGTCAAAATTGCAGCAGCTATCTTACTGTCATGACGTCACTGCATCTGTCCGCAACAGGGTATCAGATGCTTAACACTCCTGACAGCCTTAACAACAATACTGGCAGGTTACAAGATAATAGCATGGTTTATTGTAATCCCTCTCATACTTTTTAAGGTTTTGATTTGAAACTTCTCATTTAAATTATACTTTGCCTGGACACCGCAAGGTACAACAGGATCAGTGTGAGATGCTGAGAAATTTCCACATTTACTACTCAGTCGCTCCTCTTCTACCTTGGGGTGTAGAGGTTTTCCAGAGAGATCACCAGTCGTCTCTATCAGCAGTTTTCTTTCTGGCTTTGTCCCCTTCCAGTCCTCAGGGACTTCCCAGCGCACCCTGGAGGTCTGGTTGCCTGGTTCTTAGCCTCCCATGCCTGCCGATTTTTCCACATTCTGCTTACATGTCCAAACCATCGTAACTGTGACAGATCCACTCGGGTATGTAAGGACTGGCTATCAAGATCTTGACATATTGTCTGATTGCGGACTTTGTCCCTTCTTGTCACTTGGACCACTTTTCTCAGATGTCTTATTTCTAAGGCCTGAAGTTGGCCATTTTCTATCCAGAATGAATTGTCAAATTTTATATCCACCATAATTTGCCACATTTTCTATCAAGCATGAATTGCCACATTTTCTATCAAGCATGAATTGCCACATTTTCTATCAAGCATGAATTGCCACATTTTCTATCAAGCATGAATTGCCACATTTTCTAACAAGCATGAATTGCAACAAGGCTGCATGGCCTACACCTGGCTAGTCAACGTTACTGATATTTTCTCTTAGGACAGATATTTTCTCATAGGGAAGTAAAAGCAAACGAAGCTGCCCTAATCGAGACAGTCATAAACTTATGTTTTGAATGCTGAATGAGGAATCAACATCACAGAACGCAGTACACCCCCGTAAGTGCTCAGTCCCCATCTTCAGCAGCAAGCAAAGAGTTCTAATTCAGATGGTACCTGTACCGTCTGATTGTATATCCGTCTCATCCTTCCCCTGAGTGTTCAGCGTCGGCCAGATCCTCTGCTAACTCCTCCCAGCGTCTTTCTCCTTAGACCGTATTGATCTATCTGCGCCTTGGCACTCTTTACTCGCTCCCTAAGGGCCCTCACAATAAAGTCATAAACTTATTAGAACAATTAGACATAGACAGTCAATGTTTCTGGACAGGATATGAAAAGGTCTCGACTCTAGAACTTGGCAACAACCGGCAACTTTGATGGGAAAAGAGCAAGAGGAAGGCAAAGAGATAAATACCCAGATGGCCTGGTCAGACTGATGTGGGGTGACAGAAAAAGATCTAACTGATCTCTGTGTGATTCTGATGAACTTGTGAGATGGCAAACCATGACAGCATACGTTTACTGAAGGGGCACATGATGAGCTCGCAAGTGTGTTAGGATGTTTAGAGACCAACGACTCCTTGTGTGTGTTCCTGGGCCCTGTTGTGGGAAAAACAAGAATAAAAAAGCTGTCGTAAGAGTCAACTAATTACGAGCCACCTTCAAAGTTAAGAGTACATCTGCCTGAGAGATAAGTAACCAACAGTCTGCATGCAATGAGTCAAACCTGTGAAACAGATGTGCACACAACACTGAGTTTCTGGAACGTACAGGCAAGACCAAAACTTTCCGCCAGAGTTTAGAGCCGATGAAGAAGACCGACCATGAAGTTAGGTCAACCCTGTTTGGGCCACAAAGCGGGGGAAACAAACAACTCTGCATTAGGGGTTTTCTCAAAACACTGCCAGTAAACTGGAACTTTTAAACATGAAGAAAAAAGACAATTTATAAAAACACGCAAACTTACCCCATCAGGTGAGCTGCGCAGCAAACCAACAAACTTCTTGGTCAGCAAACCTAGAGACGTGTCATACCTGGTCTTTTCAATAGGTGACCTTTGCCCTGTTGACGAACAGATACCAGCTTTGTACATACATAGTGAATTAAGGGGTTTTCATGATAACCAATCATGTTTGTTATCTGTTTTTCTGGTAAAGGTTTAAGAGAGAATCAACCTCATTGCTTGATCTCATATGGTTTGGTCTCCCTCCACAGAATGCCTAGCCACCTACCGAAAGTGTTGCTAAAAGCAGGAACAAAACAGCAACTCCCTAGCAGTCTCTGTAAAAACTCTGTGTGTTCTGTTACTGAAGCAGACCACAGTGTAAAACTGTTAGGCACACACCAAAAAAGCCTGAAAAACAACTGCAGACATGTTTTTTTTTAGGTCTTTGTGCGGGTTTCGGGGCTCCATCTCGGAGAACAAAGAACAGCCTCACTGTCCACAACCGCAACAAGCATGCTGTAGGAGGCGGCACAAGTTGGTGCATTTCTTTCAACACTGGAGCACATCTGCCCGAGAGGCAAGGAGCCAACTGTCTGTATACAAAAGTTCAGATCCGTAATATCGATGTGCATGCAAAACTGGGGTTCTCGATCAAAAGTCTAAAAGTGGAAGAACCAGCCAGAACTTTCTGCTTTCAGCAAAAGACTGCTGCAGACAGGGATAGTTCTGACATCTAGCCAGCCAGCTCGCAACAAGGTCCTTCAGTATCCACACTTATTTTTTCTTGACCTATCTTGGACTGTTTGTGTTGGCACTTCTGGTTGCTGCCTTAGTGCATATGTATGCTACTGTAATTGTCTGTGAGTTTGTTTTCCCCCCTCAACAAGGGACACTTCTCATGTTTACTTGGCTGTAAACTCCAGTGGACTAAGTTTTGGTTGTTCGTCCCCCTCTAGGCATACGTTAGCCTCGTTCCAGAATCTGAGTGTTGTAGGGGACAATGATAGGCATTCTGTGTAGTTTTTCATTGGCACAGGAACTAGGAAGTGACCCATTAGCTATGAAGTTGGAACTGAAAATTACCTGACTATATCAGTGTGTTTATATAGAAAAAAAAGGCAGTAAAAGGGTTTGGCAAATCTGTTATCAAATTGAGCGTGCATACGCAAAGCTCTATTTTGCGTATGTTCGACACATGCACGAGATGTTTAGTGGTATTTTAAACTCATGCTAGCTACACAGTGTCAACACTGGGTGGTGAATTGATACATGACAAGGCAGATGTGGTCAAGGCCCTTTGGGAAAAAGCAACGGAATTAGTAGAAAAACAAGATTATTATGGCCTGGAGAGAATGAGGCACCTGGGTGTAACCAGAGGGTCTGACCGACTAACTACACTCAGAGGAAAGACAAGACAGACATATAACCAGTTTGTGACAAGTACCATCAGTACTGGAACTGCGCTGGATGCTGAAGATGAGAACGGAGCACGTATGGGAATGCCCTGAGTGCTGTCATGTCAATTCTTGGCTCAACACTTAGTGTCACTTCTTATCTAGTCATATATTGCCTTTCAGCGTGAGGTTTTTGAAGAGGCATCGGGGCAGTGGTATGTAGATACAGTATTTATGGGCACGGATTTTCCATCTATCAGGCCAATTCGCTTTTTGATCTTGTTTGCATGCAGACTGTTGGTTCCTTGCCTCTCTGGTAGATGCACACTTCAATGACGTGTCATTCCTATTCTTTTATGTACGCCGGACATCCCATCCCTGGCACAGATAAAAAACAAGGACATCACTTGCACAGTCTTTTTTTCTTCTTCTTTGTGTTCAGCAGCTGTAAACTCCGGCGGAATGTTCTGGTTGTTCGTCCACTTCTGGACTAGTCCTGTTCCAGAATCTGAGTGTTGCACGTGTATCATTTTACAAATGTGAATTATTTGTATGCACACCGTTGGTTTCTTGCCTCTCAGGCAGATAGATGCACTCTGACTTCGGAAGAAAGCTCACAATTAGTAGACTATTACTACATGCTTTTGAGAAGGCAGTGGGTCTGTTATTGCTTTTCCTATAATAGGGCTCCGGAACCCACACAGGAAATCCTGTTTTTCTCCCCTTTGCTTTTACAGCACGGCTGTTTTACAGATCTGACTTAGGTGAATGCACTGCTGGTTCCTTGCCTCTCCGGCATATGTACTCTTTAATGACATGTCATTCCCATGGTTTTTTTTTACGCTAGCTAGACATTCCATCCTTCGTACAGATACATAACAATGACATCATTAGCACATCCAGTTTTGTTTTTTTTTCTTTGCTTTCGCATCACAGCTGTTTTACATATCTGGCTTATGTGAACGCACTTTTGGTTCCTTGCCTCTCCGCCAGATGCATTCCGACATCAAAGACACCACTAATGAGTCGCCTCTGACAAAACAGCTTGTTGGAGAAGAGGGCTGTGGGTTTACACTTTTACCCAAAAAAAAGAGGCCACGGGACCGACCTGAGGACAACACACAAGCAGACATTTACCTCTGGGTGATTCTCCCAGGCTCTTCCTGCGTTTGCATGGTTTAGGAGTCTTGAAGCCTTCAATGGTTATATCATGTTCTAACTCCAACCGTCGCTTGACCTGGTGATGTTTGAGATAAAACAGCTGAAAAACAACTTAATTTGACCTGGCGCATAATTTAGGCAAGAGCTTAGAGGCCGTTCAGAATTTAGAGGGGAGGCAACTTCGCTTTCCCAGTGTTATCCCATAAAGACCGGTCACTCCGCGCAGCTAGCGCCTGCTGTAAGCGTCACATGAAGCAAAAACTCTGCAGCACTAGCAACACTCTCTGTGGATCTATATAAAAACTGAAAAACACATTCATATCCACAAACTTTTTACAGAGCAAGTGAAAATGCTTGATCACTCCTAAAGTAGAGATTACATTTCTGAGATGCATCTTGCAATTATGTTGCATAGCTTTATTAGTTATTTTAAAAAAGTTTGTTTTGTGACATTTTCAGGATGTTGCACACACAGAAATCCTAATCTGCAGTCTGTAGCGAAAGCTCTAGCCGCAGCCTTTTATTCTCAGATTCCCCCTCCCCGTAAAAGTGGTTATTTCAGGTAGTAATCACCATGTGAATAAACCAACTCAGAACTGATTGGCTGTTGTGTGGACTGAATAAGTAACTGCTAGATTCAGCAGTTTGCATGCAAAACTAGCGCTCATACACACCCACATACATACATATGTACTACACAGATATATACAAGTATAAATACAGATAGATGAACAGCAGTCTGAGAGTATACAACAAAGACAAGAGACAGAGCGTGTTGGAGATCCATTGCAGCCAGTCTTCACTGTTGAGACGGAACCTGATCAATCAACTGGCAACTACTAACCTCTTAACAGTGAAGATTTTACTCTGGTCTCCTCATTTACACACAGCTACACACTAGTTTGCTTCTGATTGGACGACCTACTGACCACCTTACTTCTGATAGGAAGGCCTCGAGCAATCCCACTTTCACAAGGTCAAAGAGATATTTTGCACTTGCGCTCGTACAGCGTGTTGTACATTTTACCATGCCAGAGCTTTTAACACTTCTAAAACAATAAGATACTGGGTCTAAACCCCTCCCCCCCCCCCCTCAAGAGAAAAACAAAACCTATGTCACAGGCCGTCTCGGCTATCCTCCGAATACCGGTCACATATTATAGCGGCCAAAAAACACTGACAGGGTCGTAATCACATGTAAAATGCGGACTTCTTTCCGACAAAATACCGCAGCAAAAGTAGGATAAATTTCCGACGATGATGCCGCGAAAGGCAACAAACCGCAAAGGTAAACCCGCTGCCGAGAGTAACCCCCGTATGGTGCAGAGAAGGGCTAAACTAGATGGCGGAGACTTACAAGCAGCAACTACCACATCGTGCAGCTTCATTTTATTTGCTCGTGAGTCCAAGACTTCTAGTTCAGCCCTTTTCTGTGCAGTGCGTAGCGGCGCGGGGGATACTCTCAGCCGTGAAAACAGCGCTACCAATCCGATTACTAAGTTAATACTATTTGGCAGATGATAAACCTACTCCCACAACTTGTGTTTCTAGCATAGTGTTAGCACAAAGTCTTTATAGACCAACCAACTGCGGAAAGTCAACGTCACACTGGCTGCAACTTTACTACCCAAACTATTTACAGAGCTAATTTCAGGCTGGGTTGACCTGAGACCACCATTAAGCGCTCTTTCATTATTATGAAGTGTAACAAGAAGTGCAACGGCCAAAAATCTGGTGCTGAAAACAGGACTCTGTTCACTTTCTTCAGGTCACTGGGGTGGGTGGGGTGATTACTCCTTCGACAACAGTATTAAAACAAAACCAACCATTGCCACCACACACAAAATGAAACAATGTGTGCTTTTAATTGCAATGAAAAAATGCAACAGTGACATTTCTTACAAACACATTTCAAGCATCAAAATCTATGAAGTCTTAAAAGGTTTAAAGTGTATATTATTAATTTTATATTCTGAAAATGATTACTACATTTTTTATTGAAAAAAAAAAAAGAGTTGACATTTGGGCTATCTTCTGAAAAACGGTCCCAAATTATCGAGGCCAAAAATATACCCTAACAGGGCCTCAGTCACATGTAAATTGCGGGCTTCCGGTGACTACCACCACCGCAGAGAGTATCTCCCACGCCGCTAGGCGTGGCGTGGATTGGGGCTAAACTAGATGACTGGGACTCACGAGCAGCAGCTACCGCATCTCCTGCGGCGTGTAAGATACTCTCGGCAAATTTAAATGTTGAAAAGTGAGGAGTGTTTCCTTTAAAGTAGGAGTGCATGTCTGGGCAAGGAACCAACACTGCCCACAAATATGACAGATCTGTACACAGCGCATGCAAAACTCAAGCTCCACAACAAGACCAAAGTCAAGAAGTGGACAAACAACCAGGACTTTCTGCTGGAGTTTGTAGCAGGTGAACACAAAGAGTTTAGAATGCACTCAGGACATTCCCACCTGTGCTCAGACTCCTCAGTAGCCATGCCTAGGAAAAGTCCACATGCTAATATTACTAATAACAGTCAATACCAACTGATAGTTGCAATCTGATTCAAAGTTAGCCTCCTAATAAATTTAAAAAATAATAATATACTATACTTAGTATATTTATTATTAAAAGTAATAAAAGCCTATAAGTTTAGTAAGAGCTAATAAATGTAAGGTTTCAAAAGTTATAAACAAATATTTTACTCCAATGAATTTAATATCTATCCATAACTAACTAAACTATTATAATTATAATATATAACATCCCCAACGAACGTGGCAGGATTGGCCAAACGTGTGGCTTAGGATGATAAAAGTGAAAGAACAATTAAGAATCATTTAACACACTGTCATTATACTATTCAGATTATGGGAATATAAACAACAAAACCAGTTAACGAGCAAACCATGTGGCTATGGCCCCTGTGAGGTCGAGTTCGCTGCCAGTACAGTAGTACACAACTATAAATATCACATAAATATATCAAGTGGGCGGGGCTTCATCGTTTAAGCAAACTTAATAAATAGATACGGAATAGTTAGAAATAGCAACTGAAAAGTTACCTGTGGTTTTTCAAAGCCTTGCACTAGTTGAAACTCCGAGAAACTGGGGTCAAGTGGGGTAATTTGTCCGAAATCACATTTCAAATCAGTGTTTACGTAAGAAGAAAAATCTGCTGTCTTTGTTGTGCTTTGTGTCAGTTGACGTGGATAAACGTTGCCTAAAGTCAACAACTGCTGGGAACTATGCTCATTTTCAGTAGTTTCTTGCTTGATGAATATCGGAAGATCACGCCTGGCTATCAAAGTTTGCTTCCTAGGCATATCGAAGATAAACCGTCTCTGCAAAATCCCTGTAACTATCTTCCCCCGAATGCAGAACCAGCAGCTGCCTTTCGGCGTCAGATGTTGGCCACTTCCGTCGTCATCGATTCAGATAAAACACAATATATTCCATAAATAAGAATGCAAACCAACAAATAACACCTGAGGTGACTGTAAATATTGATAAAATACGCTGCTGTAACAAATTTGTCAGCGGATGGGTAGCACAACAGGTGAAATCAAAGGGATTATCGGGTTGTTGATCTGCGAGTCCGGGCCATCAATGATTTGACAGATGCCGTGTGGGTAACAAAGCAGGCGCGGGTTTGGCGCCAAATCATATTTCCCGCGACATGACGTCATAGAAACCAATATCCGGTACATGCATTACTACACTACCTCTTAAACATTCTTTCACTGTTTCTCACTTTTATCTTAGTTTTACTTTCAAATATTTAAAATGACATTAAAATATCTTTAAATACATAAAATTTGTCAATTGCGTTTCTAAGTTAGTATTTATTTTTAGTCGGGATGATAAATACAAAGGTTATACATGGTTAGGGGCGCCTGAAGCTAAAGTAGCAGCTGCTGTTAGTTCAGAAAGGTAGGCGTCCAATGAAGATTTTCCTTCCCCAACCTGAGAGATTCTGGTTGTGAATGTCGGACTAAACAAGGCACAGGAAACCGTGTCTTTTCACAGAATAGAAGTGATTGTACACAGTGTCAAAGCTGGGAAAGGTGGTGGCACAATGGGGCTAGCACAAAGAGGGTGTTTGCACTGGCCACAACGTCAGGTCACGAATGTGTTGTACACGTATCAACCAGGCAATATTGTTGGGCAGTCTCCCGTTTCCTCCTGTTGCACTTTCACAACAGACCTATTTCTGGCTGTACTAATTTTACTTCAGTCATTCTTACAGTTATGAACGAGTTGTTGTTGTTGTTCTTCTTCTTGTTCTTCTTATTTTTCTTCTTCTCCTCCTCCTTCTTCTTTTCCTACTTCTTCTTTGTTCACCGGCTGTAATCTCCAACGAAAAGTCCTGGTTGTTCGTCCATTTGGACTTTGTGCCAGGGCCTGATTTTTGCGTGTACTTGAATTTCACTGGCTTATTAGTGTGCAGGGGGGTCGCCTTGGCCGAGCGGCTAGACGCTCGCCGCGGATCGGAAGGTCGTGGGTTCGCTCCCTGGAGGAGCCGGACTATTTTCAAAAATGACCTTGGCTCCCAGGTCGACCCAGCCTTGAGTGGGTACGGGTGCAGTCCCGGGAAGTAGAGGCGGCCGGCGTGATGCTGACCACATCACCCATCTTGTGCCGATTGGTCTATAAAAATATAGGTCTAGCCCTATATGCCCTATACGCCTAAAGGCGTGGAAAAGGGTCCTTTACTTTACTTTTTTTATTAGTGTGCAGCTGGTTCTTCCTTGCCACTCAAGCAGATGCACTTCGAAGGGAGCTCTCAATTAGTCGACTCTTACGACATGCTTGTTGGGAAGACAGTGGGTCAATTCCCCCCCCCCCCTCCCCAGAATGGGGGGTCAGAACCCACACAGGGACAACAGAATATAAAAAAGAGGTCTCATGAGATTAAACAACACGAAAAACATGTGGTCTAGTGTGAGTGCTAAGCTATTCTATAAACATGATCCGGAGGGTCAAGGCGGGTTTTCTACGCAGACAGTGGATCGACTCATTTCAAGACTTCACTGTGCGTGGAGTTACTTCATCTTTGTGAAAGAGCAGACAGATTAGTTGGTTGTCCCTTAGTTACAGAGGGCCACTCCATGGAACATGCTGACATAGTTAATGCCATTAGAGAGGTGGGACGATCGGAGGATGTAGGGAGCAGCACATCCACATCTTTGCTAAGAGTGCAAGAATTGGGAGCAAAGATCGGCACAGCCAGACACGAGAAGCACACAGGACGAACGAGAAATATTGTCAAATAACATAGGACTGGGACTATCAACAACATGATGTATATGTTGAAGGGGGAATTTGAGCACCTGTGGACATGTCCGGAGTGCCGTGAAGATAACCCAAATCATAACTTATTACTATGGCACAGAACCTGCACACTAGTTAAAAGTAAATGTCCGCCTCGAGTGCTAGAGGTTCCGGGTTCAGTCCCCCGTAAGCGTTGGGATTTTTCCCGTGGACTTGGACTTTTAGTAATCGCCCCCAGGTCTCTGGGTAGTGAGATCGGACCCCCGTATGTATTGTTGCGCACGTTAAAAAAATCCTTTGGCAGTTGAAAATCGAAAAGAGTAGCCTAACGGCCAAGCCCGGAAAAAATGTAAAGATATAAAATCATCCCAAATTATTTCAGGATCCTCTCCCGTGCTACAGAGACTGTGCACTGTGCTTCGGACTCAAGACTTGAGTTAGAAGAAGAATGGAGCACTTATGGGTTACTACCTGTGTGCAATAAACATAACCAAACTTCAGCCCATGACCAGTTATTTATTGTAAGTTAAATTACAGAGGACCTTGGCTTATCGCAGTCACGATCCATTTAAGAAGACAACATACTCATACTCAGGCTGATCATACATTAAGAGGTGACGTGAATCTCCGTGAGTCGTTGTACCAGCCGTACCAGGACATCACAGCCAAGACAAACTGAAATAAAGATGTTAATTATAGGCCCAAGTGTCTGTTGGTAAATTAGCATCTTTCTCACATAGGAACCACGAAGAAGGTGTGAGCACGCCTTATTTAGAAAAGCCAGGATAACCCAAAAGAAGCCAAAAACTCATTATCTTAAGCCAATTCAATTTCTGCCACCTTCTACTTCTAATGTATTCATTAAAGTTATGAAGGAAAATAATTGTGTGTGGGTCGCTAAAACATGAGGAAACTGTAATAAAGGGTCGTAGCATTAGGAAGATTAAGAGCCACTTCTCTAAAATAACTTTTTTTTTTTTTTGGTTTTATACGGTTAAACCTGGTTTATGGGATTTGCTCATTTCCTTGTCACAACCCATTTCTATTGATGGCGAAGAGCTGGTAACAGTTGACTATTTTACACACCTGAGATACACAGTGAATAACTGTTTTCTAAGCTCAGTCTCTGAAGCTTGAGATGGCTGGTCACATCTGGAAAATGAAGGATTGTATAGTCCCTAAGGACATCCTCTGTGGTAAAGTAAGATAGGAAGAAGAGTTCGAGGCCGGCCTTTGCTATGATATAAAATGTATGCAAGTGGGACATGAAGGATACATACACTGATGTAAGTTCGTCCCATAGGCCAATGGTTCTCAACCTTCCCAATGCCGCGACCCTTTAATACAGTTCCTCATGTTGTGATGACCCCCGGCCATAATATTATCTTCGTTGCTACTTATAACTTCAGTGAATATGTCTTTTGTTAGTCTAAGGCGACCCATGGGAAAAGGTCGTTCAAACCCCAAAGGTATCGCGACCCACAGGTTGAGAGTCGCTTCTATAGACCGTGTTGGTGAAGGAGGACAAACAGGAAGGGGATGGGGTCCTATTCAATTTTCCAGGCCCATCTACACACTACCCGACCTTTCATTCATACTTGCTTAGACTTTTCTACGTCAGAGGGATGTAACGTTGTCTTCCCTAAAATTACATCAGCGCCGATATCGCGTGTTCTATACTACACGACGACACAGTTTTCAACGACCCCCAGAACACGTAGAACTGGCCCTAACCCAACCCCCCCCCCTACCCACAGCTTCAATTTAGGTCTCACGAATGACTCTTTGCAAAGACAGCAGTACAACGTTACACCCCTCTACCTAGATCAGACTGAGAAAGTGTGTAGATGGGCCTGAAAACGTGAACAGGTCCGGGAATGGGAATAGAGGGGAAATATATGAATGCAGACAAGTTGGGCGTATTCAACCTGTACCCTGCGAGTGTGAGTGGGAACTTTTCGAGCAGTTCCAAGTCATTAGTCAATTTTCGTGCAACTATATTCTCAAAAAGTTTGCCTACAGTATCCTTCATGGAGATAATTCTATAGCCCGGTGTCTTTGTGTGGTCTTTGGCAGTGGGAACAAATAACCATGGAGCCATTCCTCTTTTATCTGGATACTAATATGGAATTTTCCTTTCACGCTCTTCATAAGAGCATCCGCCATCACCAGTTTGAAGTTTGAAGTTTGAGAAACGGATCAACATCATGGCACACGAGAAGTAACCCATAAGTGCTCCATTTTTCTTCTTACTCAAGTATGAGTCCGAAGAAGCTCAGCACAGCGGACACCACGCCTTGAGACCACGCAGCAGGACCCCCCCCCCCCCACCCCCACCGCCCAGAGGCCATGGATAGACCATCGCATGTTCACACGTAATGCAGTACGTACAGAGTCACCTAGCCTGAAAGACTTATCTGTACTGGTGATAGGAGTTTACTGAGAGGGAAATCTTAAATTACTAGAATCAATGCGGGATATAAAACCTAACCCGTCACTGAAACCAAGTGATTCAGACTGTTCAGAAACTACTTGAAGACCTAGTTCTTACTGTGATGTTTGTTTGTTTTAGTATCCAGAAGCCATGAGTTGTTGACCCTTAGGCTCGGTATTATGGATATCCCAACCTTTCGGCCTTGATTCCATTTTAAATACCGTAAATCTGGGATAAATGTGGCTTTTCTGCCCACCCCCGGGAGTGAACCCGGACCACAAGGAGTTCGTCACCCGCTCACCGCGCAATCCCGTTTAGCCAACTACGCTAGAGAGACGGGCTCTTACTGTGATAGATTTTATTTAATTTTGCCAATGGTCACATCCAAAAAAATGTAAAGCATCTTATGACAAGTATAATAGTAATTGGAAGAAAACACACTCATTGCTCAAAACATCTTCAGACGAATCAGAGGAGGCATATTGTGAACTGTTTCAGTGCACTATCATACCAACAATTTGTAACATCAAATCGTGACAAATCCGAAAAACACGGGATGAAAACTCCGCCAAAAAGTCAGTCACAGCTGATTACAACAATGATTGCTATCATTTCCCCCCGTGTGGGTTCCGGGGCCCTATTGTGGGGAAAACAAGAATAGACCCACTGCCTCCCCAAAAGCATGTCATAAGAGTCGACTAACTGGGGAGCTTCCTTTGAAGTCGGAGTGCATCTGCCTGAGAGGCAAGGAACCAGCAGTCTACATTCAATTGAATCAGATCTGTAAAACTGATGCACACGCAACACTCAGGTTCTGGAGCAGGACTGCAGTCCAGAAGTGGACGAACAACCAGAACCTTACGCCAGAGTGTACAGCTGGTGAACGCGAAGAAGAAGAAGAAGCTACCATTTCTACACCTGGCAGAAAACAGCTTCGGTGTCATGGAAGAACAGTACATAAATTTGATTGACAAATTGACCAAAGAATGTCGATTTTCTTTTTCTGACGTGAGCAACTAGTTTTCTTTGTGAGTCAGTTTCTTTGCTAAAGGCATGAAAAGACGACCACAAGAAGGAATGTGTTTTGGGAGGGGGGGGGGGGAGAGATAGGTGGAAAAGTCAAAATTGTCTTTCGGCTTTCTGTTCGACCCCGCTTAAAATGGTACCAGGGAATGTCGTTAAGAAGTCAACACCGTTGGCACGATGTTGATCACAGACCCACCGTTCGTCACCAAATATGAATCTAGCATTTCACGCCCGATTCACCACCGGGGGTTTAAAAAAAACGTCCTTCACTTTCTTCGCCTTTCTTTTTAATGTATAATATAAGAGATACTAATATGATAAGAGATACAAATATGGGGCGCTTTTCCCATATGCCCGATGCGCCTAAGGCGTGAAAAGGGATCTTTACTTTTTTTTTTCATATCAGAGATACTTCTTCTTTTCCTCCACTTGTACCTCAGTGAAGTGTCGAGGGGAGATGTAACATTCGTTGATAAGCTTTGTCAAAAGCACTGTTAAAAACTAATGTTTATTTCTGTTCTTCTTCAAAAATCCAGAAACCATGAGTTGTTATCCCTTTGGCTCGGTACTATAGACATCGCAAAACACAAAAATACACCCTCGTGTGTATACTCAGTGATTCAATGAGTGTGATCCGGAGGGTTCAAGCAGGTTCAGTGCGAAGACAATGGCTTGAATCATTACAGTAGTCCACTGTGCGTGGAGTCACCTTTATTTTTGTTCCGGGACACGCAGGCGTCGATGGAAATGAAAGAGCTGACAGGTTGGCTGAATCCGCTATCACTACCGACGGTCAGCCTATGGATCATGCTGATATTATCAGTGCCCTCCGAGAAATGGGAAGGATAGAGGACTTTGGTGGCAGTGAATCCACATCACTCGCCAGAATGGCAGACTTGGGAATTAAGATCGGCACAGCAAAAAACGAGACGCACACCAGACACGCCAGAAGACTTGTTAATCAACATAGAACTGGTACTATTAGCCATCGGACGTTGGGGTTCATACTGAGGGGAGGATCTGAGCACCTATGGACATGTCCGGAGTGCAATGAGGATAACCCAACTAACTAACTAACTAACTAACTAACTATAGACATCGCAGCCCTTAGGCCTTGATTCCTTGATAAATACAGTAAATCTGGGGGAAATGTGAGTTTTCTGCCAACCCCTAGGCCGTGAACCCGGACCACAAGAAGCTCATCACCCGGTCGCCGCGAAATCAGGTTTAACCGACTACGCTAGCGAGCCGGGCGTTCATTTCTGTGAGGCTGTTCTTAATGCCATGAAAGATACAATTCTTTAAATGTAGGTACCGGAAAGAAAAGGGGAGAAAGGGGGGGGGGGGTGTGTCGTTGTATAGCGGGCTATAAACAGAAATAGCCGCGGGGACCTAGCAAGGGGCCCTTGACGACTTCCATGTCCCATTTTGCTGGCCCCTGAGTTAGAGGCTCGTCTGCGGATCGAAAGGCTAGACTTTTTTTCTTCTTTTAAAATAATCTTCGATCCCAGGTCGACCCAGCCCTAAATGGCTATCAGGTACAGTCATGGGGAGTAAAGGCAGCAGGCGTGATGCTGACTAAATCACTCACTGTGTGCCCAATCTATCTATCTATTGTCTTCTTCACTTTTACCGGGTTGCAGCCCAGTGTCGTGGTTTAAAATATTTGTTTTGTGCCTCTCGCGTGATTTGAGTGACAGTTTTCTGGATCTTCTGGCCGTATTCAGCTACTCCATCTATCCATTGTTTCCTGGGTCTTCCTCTGGCCTTTCTTCCCGATGTTCTACTGTAAAAGGCCTTATAGGCAATCTGATCCGGTTGCATTCTTACTAAATGGCCAAACCACTTCATTCTCTGTCTTTCAATATGTTCCATGCATGCTCTTGTTCCAACTTTGTCTGTAATGCTGACGTTGGTGACTCTGTCTCTTCGTGTATTGTTGGTGACTCCTCAGAGACATCGCATTTCACACGTAGTTATTTTTTGCATATGTGAATTGTTCATTGTCCACGTTTGGCACTGATAACATAACGTAGGGATGAAAATGCTGTTGATCATCCGTTGTTTGGCTGGTAACGAGATTTTTGGATGACGAAGAAGTGGGGCCAGTTGGTAGTTTGTGTGCCCAATGCTCGTGAAAAATGTTCTTTTTACGTACCAGGGGATTCAATCCTGAAATTGCGATGTTTTGCTAGTTACTTCCCTTAATTTAACATTTTCACACTTACGGCTGGAGCTAGAGACGGTCTTGATTAGGGTCCTTTGAGTTTCCCAAAAAATTGTTTGGCGGCGAAAGTGGGGATTGGGGGGGGGGGGGGGGGGGGGGGGGGGGGGGGGGGGGGGGGGGGGGAGACATCGGCCAATTAAACTTTTTCAAAAAAGGGGTAAGAGGCCCGTTTTAACCATGTACAGACACTAAATATTTGTACATTTCACATTCATTCAAGGCCTTAGTCGATTTTATATAGGTCTAGTCCCGTGTTGTATGCTAAATGTAGGATGGCATATGACCGTTAGGTCCAAGCGTCTATTTCATGATTATCGATCGGACTCTGCAACAATCGCACACAGTCCATGAAAACTCATCAAAACGTTTACAGCCAACAGTTCAATCACAAAATATTCAGGTCTACTAACTCGGCACACAATGTATCTTTTTCTTCTTCTTCTTTTTCGCGTTAACTCTGGCGAAAAGTGCTGGCCGTTTGTCCACTTTCCAGTACTTGAGTGTTGCGCGTGCATCCGTTTGACAGATCTGACTAATCTGTATGCAGACTGTTTGTTCCTTGCCTCTCTGGCAGATGCACTCCGACCTTAAAGTAAGCTCTAAATTAATCGACTCTTACGGCATGCTTCTGGGTTGGCAGTGGGTCTTTTATTGTTTTCCATATAAGAGGGCACTGGAACCCACACAAAGACACCACGCCATATATGAATGCCAAGTACCCTAACGTATGTGTACACACTGGCTAACAGGGATTAACCTCAACTCCGCATTCTCCAAAATAGTTCCAGCGGCGCTCCATAATACAGCTTAGACTCGGTGTCAGTCAGAACCTTTGAGCTCACCGCTTCAGTGCCTAGGTCGCTGGCTAACCCCCCACTTCAGGGCGAGCAGTAAGAATGAACAAATTACGTCTAACCTACTTAGCTTGACCTCCGTTGCTATACTCAGTAACAGGCACTTTCACACAGGCTGACATGACTACAAAGATTAGTGCTGTAATCAACCCAGAAAAGGCAACCGTCCTGTGGTGATTTTTGAACAACAGGATTGTTAGAGTTGATGTTCCCAGACTCAAAATAAATGACAGGGACAACTTCTTCTTCTTCAGCGATCGCTGGTCATGCGCATAATCCACTGTGGGTCATAAACTGGGATGTGTTTTCAAGGTCTCTTAGGTTTCCCCAAAGCTTAGTTGTCAGTTCTACTTGGGTAGGGACATCAAGAGAAACAACAGACTGCGGTACCTAGGAATCAGCTTTGACAGATGTTTGAAGTTCAAAAATAACATAGAGAAGTGTGGCAGAACGCCAAAGACCGCTATTTGATTTCAAAAACGTCCTAGGTGGTTTGAAAATCGGCCAGTTTGATTTGAAAAGTGTCCATTTTAAAGTGAAAATGGTTTTCATATATATTCATTGTTAAATATATTTACATACTAAATCCAATATTTATAAATATCATATAAAGTACACGTCACTGGTGTTGTAATATTTGGCCGTAGTGACGGCGACAAAAAATGCTTTGCCTTCCCTTGCAGGATGGCAATATACGAAACTAATATTTGATAAGCCGTATTATAATCATTTGTCCACACTGGGCACATTATAAACAAAAGATGCCTAAATAATTTAAAATATTTCAAAAAGGAGACACATTTATTTAAGTTTTAAGACACAAAAAAAATTAGCTACTTAGTATATTTATGTTAAAATTTAAAGGAAAAATTAAATTGATAAATCTAAATGCCACATTTTGAAAAGTGCGGCCAAAAACTGTTTTCCACCTTAGAATACTTAAACATTAAGAGTGGTCTCCCTTACTAAAAGAAAATGAAGGAAATTGTTATGTCCCTCTTATCTTTGTTTTATTTTGAGCAATGCTAAAAAGTTGGTTCTTTCGTATAAGTTTGGTACTTTTAACTAGGGCTGTACCGAATAGTGATTTTCACTATTTGGCCGAATACAAATAGCTGGACCAACTATTCGGCCGAATACGAATAGTGAATCATCATCATCAGGTGCTTTACCGACTGGCAGGGGCGATTATGCCTCGCCACAATCTGCGATCTCCTGCAGCATGTATTAGTTCGTGTGCTGACACACCTCCATGCCAAGCAACAAGACTGTCAAGAATCTTCTCTCGTTGTCTTCCTCTATCACTCCTTCTACATATCTTTCCAGTGGTCACCACATGTTCTATTTTTCCCTCATCTTATTAAAAAAAATGATGACTGTCAAAACCCCTTGAATGTCCAATGTATTTTAAGCATTCTTCTGTAAAACCACATCTCTGAGGCCTCAAGAAATTGTTTGGCCTGCCTACCGATTGTCTGGAACTTACAGTCATATGTTAAAACTGGAAGTATGAAGCTAGCAAGAATTCTTTTCCTAATCCTCAATGACAAGCAGTTGTGGCTTATTATTTGTAACTGCCTATATCCTCTCTTTTGGTCAGCTTAAAGTACCTGTTAATATGTTTCGGTTTTTGCTATTGTTGAGGTAATTTTTCTGAGCGTATGCGTTCATTATCATATTTCCATGTTAACTGGAGATGATTAGCACTTTAGATTCTCGTCGAGCACGTCGGTTGTGGTTAATGTATTATCTGTGAAGTATACGGTAATTTTGTGTTCAGTTCAGTTAAATAACGTTAAATGTGATGATTATAATTCATTTGCTTCAATTTAATATCTGTTGTCCGTGCACGTGGTTCGTCTAAGTGTGTAGAGCCATCTTGTGAGTTAGTGTGTAACATTGAGTTGCTCAGATACCCTTTGTCTGGGTTTTGGTGGAATATTCTAGGACCCCTGCAGAGAAGAACCCCTTGTCTTTACTTTTCCTGTTCAGTGGGAAACTTACTTTTTATTCTTATCACAATTTTCTTTAGCCTCCTTAGGTTGTGACAAAGGGCTAAAAATGCCATAATGCATTAAAGATTATGGCAGTGATGGACACGGAGCCGAGAATGCTGTTCACACTTTACCAGCACTTAATCATCTCAGTGATTGATTATGGATTAGGGTTACTCACTGTCTCGAAGAGTCAGCTAGAGAAACTGGAGCGCATACAGAATGAAGCTATGCGGCTGATCCTGGGTTGTACAAGAGACACCCCAACTGTGTGCATACGATACATCATTGCATTGCCGACTATTGCAGATAGGCTAAAGGTGCTGCAGGCTAAGTCATACCTCAGAGTAGCTGCAGACAGGGAACACCCTCTGTATAAAGCTTTGGCTGCAGGTCAGGGGCTAAAAAAGGGAAAATCATGGATGACTTAACCAGATGACACAATAAGACAAGTATGTATGCTGGAGAACATTGGGTGAGTAGAAGAGTGGGTCAGAGCACTTGAGGAAAACTGACCTATGTAGGGTTATGATAAAAATTTGACCAGTTGTGCAGAAAGTGGTCAGCGGGTGCTACGGAGGTGAAAGTCCAACAGTTGATTCACCACCAGGTGATCTGATTATCTATACAAATGGTTCGATAGTAAGGGGAAAAGAAGTACCCGGGAATTCGTAGCGAAGATCAATGAGAAATCTGAGGTGCAAGACGGCCTAGCATACGACACCACATCTAGCATAATACTGTATATTCATAAATTAAAAGAAAATGTATTGACTGGCACTCATAGCAAGAAGTGGAAAGATACAAAATAAAAGTCTATCCTCCGAATAACGGGCACATAAGATGGCGACCCTCAGTCACGTGTCAATTGCGCACTTCAGCGACTTAATTTGCGGTTTTCCGGCGACTACCGCCACCGACGAAAGTAGCCTCCACGCTGCGTGGGTTGGGGCTAAACTAGATGGTTGGCAGCAGCTTCCGCATCTCCTGCAGCTTTGCTCGTGAGTCCTAGCCATCTAGTTTAGCTCCAATCCACCTACTACTCTCTCCCTCATCAAAGGTTTTTGGAAAAGAAAGGCAATAGAAATCGCACGTGTCTAATATAGTTAATGACTGCACAAATATAGAGAGACTGGTTGTCCAACTGTAGACTACGCACAATATAACTATCTTTATATTAGTGGTCGTTTAAATGGTGTTATTAGCAAAGTAACAAAAAATGGTTATTTGGTTATCACATGCTAAAGCTGTTTGTATTTTTATAGAAGACGGAAGTAAAGCTACTAATGTATATGTAAAAAAAAAAACAAAGTAAGTCGTAAAAAAAATTAGAAAAGCGGACGGATCTTAACGGCGACGAACTGGCATGGCTTACGGACTACGAATTATGGAACATACGAGGCATTAACGGGAAGAAAAAGGAATTTAGTAGGGGAGATAAGGAAAGCGAAATTAGGAGTCTTGGCTCTGACTGAAACCAAGGAAAAGGGGCAAGGAATCACAGATCATGATGGAAGTATGCTGCTCTACAGTGGTGTCGCTATGATGGAGAGAGCTAAGGGAGGTGTTGGCTGTATTGTGGCCAGGACCCAAGTTAGTAACATCAAGGGATGGAAATTCATCTCAGAACGAATTATTGTGTTAGATCTGAAAGAAGAAGATAAAAATATCAATATTGTTATTGTGTACGGCCAAATGAAGATGAGCGAGTTGATGTTAAAGAAGAATTCTTTTGAACTGCTCCAAAGGACCATAGATGACTGTCACCATGAAATTATCCTCCTATTAGATCTAAATGCCAGAGTAGGAAATGATCACTCTAGATGGGGTGGAGTGATCGGGAGATATGGTGAAGAAGTTTTGAATGATAATGGCAAGCGACTTCTCAGATTCTGCTGGGAACAGAACCTTGTCATTACAAACACAAAATTCCCCCACAAGCGTATACATGCATACACAAGATGTGAACCTTCAAAGAATGAAAAATCCATCATTGACTACGCCATAGTTAGGAAAAGTTCATTCAAGTTTGTGAGAGATGCCAGTGTCATGAGAGGACCAGAGATTGGAAGTGACCACTATCTGGTCACAATAAAGAGAACAACTGAAAGAACTGCTCCAACAAGGCAACACCGACAACCGTGCAAGAAACCAAGCAGGGATGAGGATTAAAGCATACAGGCTAAGAGAGCCAGATATTAGGGCTAGATACCAGCAACTTATAGTGAAAGCAATAGGAACTAAAGAAGAACCATCAGAGGACACTGAAACCCTCTGGTGCAGATTCAAGAATATCCTTACAGCAGCTGCAGTAGAAGCATGTGGTGACGTCCCAAGTGGAAGGCGGAGACATAGGACACCTTGGTGGACAGAAGAAGTCAAACTGAAAATAGGAGAAAAGAAAAAGGGCATGGAAGCAATACCTGGCAGCCAGAAACACAGCTGAAGAAATAGAGACAATATGTAGCATTCAGAACAGAGACCAAAAATATTGTGCTTAAAGCAAAACAGAAATCATGGGAAGAGTTTGGAGAAAAGTTGGAAAAGAATGCAAGAGAAAATCAAAAACTGTTCTACATGAGGAAAGAGAAACAGTGCCCACTGAAATTCATAAAAGACAAAGAAGGAGCTCTGCTTACTTCTACAAATAATATCATGGGCAGATAGAAAGAATACTTCTCAGAGCTCCTTGGCGTTGAGGGAAGTCATGACCCAGAAATAATGGACCCCACTGCAGAGAAGAAAATCATCCATGAGGATGATATCAGGATGGTAGAGTTGAAGGCAGCTATTGAGAAGATTAAGCTGGGAAAAGCAGCAGGTCATGATGGTATAACACCAGAGATGGTCAAATATGTGGGTGTCGCAGGTGAGCGCCTTCTACTAAAGGTTCTGCAGGCAGCTTGGTGTAGCAAAACTATACCAAAAGATTGGGAGATTGCTATCATTATACCTATATTTAAAAAAGGTGATAACAGACAATGTGAAAACCAGAGGCATATTCCTCCTCAGCGTTCCTGGTAAAAGTTTCTCGAGCAGAGACTTAGAAGTCTGGTAGCCACAGCTGGATGAGGCCCAATGTGGCTTCAGAGCAAACCGAAGTACTCAAGACCCAATCTTCACACTGAGACAGATGAGTGAAAAAATCCTTGAATATAAGAGTGAAATGCACCTATGTTTTTTTGATCTGGAAAAGGCATTTGACAAAGTACCCTGGAACAAGCTCTGGGGCTGCTTGGCGGGGAAAAACATTCCAGCAACCCTGATCAGTGCAATACAGAGTTTCTACAAAAGCTGCAGAAATTATGTAAGAACAGCAGACCAAAAGTCAGAAGAATTTAAGACCAAAAGCGGTGTTAGACAAGGTGAGGCACCTTATCTCTTCATTCTTATGATGGATGATGTCATCAAGGCATGTAAGGAGAAGACAAAGTATTCTGTAGGGTACTGGAAGATGAGACCAATCTGTATATCCGAGCTGGCATTTGCAGACGATGTGGCCCTGATAGCTAAATCAGAGGCACACCTTCAGTCCAACTTACTTGTCTGGAAGGAAGAGCTTGAAAAGAGAGGGATGACCATAAGTATCTCAAACTAAAACCATAGTGATCGCAAGAGAGAAGAAACACCAGATCATGATGGGACAGTATGCATTGGAGCAGATTAACCAGTTCAAATACCTTGCAGTTGTATTAGACCGAAATGGAGGCATTAAGACGGAGCTGGCTACACAAAAAGCAGCTGCTGGGAGACTCTTCCAGGCCATAAACCGAGGGTTTCTTAGCAAAAGAGAAATTGGCAAGAGGACGAAAATGGCTGTTTACCGCTCTACCTATGTACCAGTCCTGACCTATGGGTGTGAGTCATGGGCAATGACAACAGCTCACAGAAGCCAGCTAAAGGCCTCGAAAATGAGATATCTGAGAAAGGTGGTCCAAGCGACAAAGTCCGCAATCAGACAATACGTCAAGATCTTGATACCCAGTACTTACAAACCCGAGTGGATCAGTCGGGTTACGATGGTTTGGACATTTATGCAGAATATGAAAAAATCGGCCACCATGGCAGGCTAAGAACCAGGGAATCAGACCTCCAGGGTGCGCTGGGAAGACAACACCCAACAGTCCCTAACTGACAGAGGAATGGAATGGAATAAAGCCAGAAAGAAAACTGCTGATAGAGACGTCTGGCGATCTCTCTGGCAAACCTCTACACCCCAAGGTAGAAGAGGAGCGACTGTGTAGCTCACTTATGTTTAAACCCATTCCTCTGTGTAGGTCACTTGTGTTTAAAAAAGGTTGCAAGGCCGAAACGCGTTGTTTTGTGGACATTTTCATCTTTCCCATTACTAGGCGTTGTTTATTTTAACAATATACTGACCACACCCTAACAATTAATCATTCGATTCTCATAGCGTCCAGAGGCTAACTGTCGTCACTCAGAGTTCGTCCTGTGCTATCCTCTCCATTTCCCAGTTTGCTAACAAGCAGACATTACTTCGTAACTTCAGTAAACGTTCAGTTGGTCTTAGGCGACCCACGTGAACGGGACATTATGTTCACCAATCCAGACTGGTCTTCAGACTGGGTCGGACCTATATTCTATATAGTCCATGGCATTCAGGTTTATTATCACACCAGACCTTTACTTTCTATACCCGGCACCCACCCAACGCTGGGTTGATCTGAGTGCTAATGTCGGATTCAAACCCGCGACCCATTTGAGCTGTTTGTGCTCAGAAAACGTTTTACGGCCCACGTCACCATCTGCTAAGTCTCGGTCATGTTTCAGGTGTAATCCTCCTGAATCCAGATGCAGGTTGATTTAGCAGGACTTCTGCATTTATTGTGGCATCAAAGACTGTCGCAAACAGCCAGAGATAGGGTATATTCTTCTTCGTGTTCACCAGCTGTAAACTGACATCCACTTTTGGACTGCAGTCCTGTCTGAGAACCGAATGTAGCATGTGCAGGCAGATGCACTTCAACTTCAAAGGGAGCTCTCAATTAGACGACCGAAACCAACACGGGCATATTTTAAAAGGCACTTGTAATTCAACGTCTTCAGTCATTTAAATTCTCTAAAAAGCTTAATCCATACTAGACAAAAACACCTCACACACAGAATGGAAAACCCAACATACATTTAAAAACTGTATTGTCAAAGTTCTGCCACAATGTGGCAAACATTTTCACTAATCAAAGAGACCAAATCCCATATCCTCTTCGGACTCCTCGCTTTCCTCTTTCTTGGCCTCCTCCTTGGCGGCGGCGGCAGCTGCAGGTTTAGCTGCCTGAGCCGCTGGGGCCGCAGCAACGACCAAACTGGCAAATTTGGAGGGGTCTTTCAAGTACTCCTTTGTCTGTGAACATACAATTTAATATTTAGATAAATTTAGGCAACTCAAAATATTAATTCACATAGTACATTATACATATTGTGCTTCACATGAAGTTGCTTCAGAAGAGACAAAACCTGAGTGTTACGTGTATATCCAGTTCCACCATTATGTTTTAAGTCTACCAATTAGCAGACTCTTAGGACATGCTCGTGGGTCTATTTTTTTTGTGTACTGTTTGTGTACACGGGGACCCAGGGCTTTATAAAGTGCTAAGACACCTGATCCACATGTGAGAAAATCTTGGCACTGATTCAAGAATCAACACTGCCAGACGTGGATGCTGATTTCACAGCACAGTCATTATCTTCCTCTTATATGCCCTTCTAGCTCTGGCAGCCTGCAGAGGTCTATAAGCTTGCCCGTGGATCATTGCCAGTCATCTTGTATTGATGATTTTTCAATGTTGTCTTTTGATATTTTTGGTGCCTGGGTAAACTAAGATATCTTGCTGCACATTTACCCGATATTAGGGATAAATAGTCTTATTAAACATTACATTACATTTATCTAAATACATTCGCGCTAAGCAGTTGACTAAAGAAGCTACATGGCAGAAATAGAAACTAGGAATTCTAAAACTATCTTACCTTCTCTGCCTCCGGGAAAGTGTAGTCAGTCTCAACTGCAATAGCCAACAGGCGCTTGAACCCATTGATGAGTGAGTGAGGGGCAGAGGCTGCAGTCGGGTAACCAATAGCAAGAGACACACAGGCAACATTGCGCACACCCTGTAGGAGAAAAAACAAACAATGCTGGATATATGTATTTACAAAAGCAGTGAAGTATCAATTGTAACATCAGGAGCAATACTGAGACACTATAATGGAAGTCCAATTCTAGTACATATTTGTTATGTTCATCCTTTTAAAGGACAGTGTGTCACACTTCCACTAGCATGAAAGGCACCACAAGCCTTTCAATTTGCAGTCTACTTTGCACACCAATGAATTCTCCTAGAGTATTAAAAAAACATGTACAAAACTAAGCCTTACTACTTTGCACACTAATGAATTCTCATAGAGTATTAAAAAACATGTACAAAGCAAAGCCCAAGTATACTTACAGCTAGGAAGCGTGAAATGATGTCATCGTTTGTAATGTCTAGGATGTTGGGAGCAAAGACAGTGCCAGAGTCATAAACTGAAACAACAAATAAAAATGGGAACATTAGCACAAAATTATCAATTTATATAGCACATCTCTAGAAATTTTATCTTAAACTTATTCAGCTAATTTTGTAGCTACATTGGATTACTGCCTCAAAGAAGCAAATGCTTAACTTGCTTTAGTCCTCCAGGTTCACTTCTAGACATTCCACTGAAAAATATGCTATCCTTGGCTGTCAGTAATATTTCATGTATTGGTAAGTTGCACAGGGTTTTTTAAAAAGGGCAGTGCTAGCGAAGTCGATAGGTGACTTTGCTTTCAAATGCAGCTGCAACTCGCTGCAGCCCACGACCTGTGTTTAAAACCAGGCGGTCCCTGGTTTCACCTAGCCTCTGAGTTAATAATCTAGGATTAATAGTCATAGAGGAACGTCGCTGTAGCAATGAAGTTGTGTGCGGACGGCAACACAGGCCGATAATTTTCTTAGCAGCTCATGCTGGTGGCAGAGCACTTATGGTTTATAACCGTGTGCAAAATGATGCTGGTTCATATCTCCCTAATACCTTTTTTGGTGAAATTATCTGAGCATTCACCTTCAGTAAATGATCACGTAAGTTTTAGTTAATCCACTTCCGTAGGTAGATTTGGTTCCTGACAAACCCACTTTGAACAAAACAACTGCAAGTACTATCCCTCAATGTGGGAACCCACAATTTATTTTTAAGTAGTATGGAAAAACTGGTGCTACAGTATTTTGCATAAGTCTCAGGTCCACTCAGACAGCTGTTGGCGCAGGTTTATGATCTCTATGCAGGTGCCAACAAGGGAGGTTAACCCCTTGCTTTAGCCCTACACTCACAACACCAACAAACATTTCATCATCATGGACTGTTAGTCTGGTCAGAGGGATAATCACAGAACATACAATGAAAAATTTGACCTACCGTTCTCAATGACCAACCCATAGGTAAAGGGGGAAATATTCAACATGTTGAGAAGAGTAGACTCGGACTGACCCACTCTCTCTCCTTCTTTGATCAGTGACACCTCGTTCTAAAAAGAAAACAAGTAAATATAAAAAATAACAGGTATTGTGATCAATATGTGATATTATGCATACAGAACTAGCCTACCTACAGACCTGTTTGTAGCAGATCATCAGAATAACTTTGCAGCCTGCTGACAGGAAACCTGCCAGATCTGCATATTCCTAACCCAGTTGTCACTTAAACCCCAGATGTTTACATTATTTAGGATGTCATTTTCTGAGAATCTTATTACGATGTTGCTATAGGACTTGTGTCAAAATGCTTGAACTTAATTTCCTTCCTTTCCATGGGCCATAGTTTGGTGAAATTGTGAAATCAACAATGTTTGACTACATTTGTCAAGTATTTTAACCCTACCAGACCTAACTGTCCCCTATACCCCTAAACCTGAGCTCCTGGGCATTAACACCAATATTCCACCTCTGTGTGCCCATCCACTCAGGAGGATTTAAGACTTTCACAAAGTGAGCACCAGATGTTGCTGTTTGAGAGACACGCCCCCTTCTCTTAAGATTTATTTTTCTCATTTTTTGATCTCAATGTGTCACTAACTGAACGCTTTCTTCATGAAATTATGACTTCGCAGAGTCTAAATAAAGCAGAGTATCGATCACCTGTTGGACTAAAAAGCCTAGACCTACTTTCCTGTCGAAGTGCTTGGTTCATCAAATTTTATGAGGGCAAACATCTAGGAAGACTATCCACCAGGTCTGATTACGATTGTGACGCATCTTTTTCAGGCACTACGCAAATAGCCTAAAATTGGGGTCAGCAAAATAGTGTCAAGCTTAGAAATTCCCGGAAAATCTGGCCAGCGGTCTGGGTCTGGTAGGGTTGACATACCCCTTGCTGAACAAAAAAAACCTTGATAAAATGTGAACTGTTGCATAAGTATAAATTCACTTATAAATGGACCCGGGTCTAAGACAAACATCCACACTTAAGCATATTCATTTGCTGACACTCAACCGGAATCTTGTTTAACTTATAGTGTTGTAGGTTCCAGACTGCTGTCAGCATATTAACTTTACTTACAGATATAGCTTTTTTTGTCAGCAGTCTCAGGCAAAAAGTACATTTTCCAAATATGTGTCAAGTATCTAGTCACTGCCAGTTAACATCACAATAAGCAAAACCAGATTTTAAAAAAAGACAAGACTAACCAAGATTTCAATGGTTCCCTTGGTAATCTTGGTTGGGATGGACAGAGCCTGGAAGAAGGAAGTCTTCTCCGGCCCAAGGGTGGTCTGCTGGGCTGGGATTTTCACATCCAAAGGAGCAACAGCTCCGGCTCTGGCTGGAGCTTGAACCTAGTTTACAGAAATAATTTAAAAGCATTAAAAACAGATTAAATTACTGTTTTGCCGCATCAGCCCCCCCATCCCCCCTCTGGGGCATACATAGGCTCTCCAACTCACATCAAGTTGGTCTATTCTTGATGATAAATAAGTCAGCCTCTTCCCTCTCTTTATATTTTTGCCTTTATCTATTGATTCACAAAACTAAAATAATAAATAGTAGTAAAAGTAAATTCACTTCAGCCTGTTACAGATATTTCTAGTCTGCCTTATTTTTTATTTATGATGCGAGTTCAACTGAAAAGTTTTGCTTATAAAAAAAAAAACTGCTACATAATCTACAGGAACCTTTGAGTCCACTCAGACAGCTGTTGACGCAGGTTTATGATCTCTATGCAGGTGCCAACAAGGGAGGTTAACCCCTTGTTTTAGCCCTACACTCACAACATCAACAAACATTTCATCATCATGGACTAACAGTTTTTACAATCTGATCATATTATTTCAGCTACACTGAAATTTTTTTTTTAAATTCACAATTAAAAAAAAGCATGGGGCAGTTTAAGTGATGTGAATTTCTTATTCTTAACATTGCAGCTGTTGAACCACACACAATTTACTGCCACACTTTAGCTGTAACTTATGAAGTTTAATGTAGCTGGTTGTGTTTCAGTTTAAAAGATTCATTTTTTTTTTGGCAAGAACTGTTACTGTAGAAAGCAAGAAATAGTCTGGCAATAAATTGTCTTTGTTTATGAATGCACTAAACTGAAATTTATAAATAAAATCTATTCATAACTAATGACAGCAGTTATAACCTGTTTTTGTTAAACATGGCAACCATACCAACAGTTCTTAAATGGTGTATTTACTGCTGATCAAATAAAGAGAAAAAACATACTTTGTTCTCCAAAAGCAGAGTGCGCACATCAGTCAAGTCCTCCTTGGTGAATACAAAGCCAACATTGTTCTTGATGACTGGCAGCAGTCTGTGGGGAAACAAACAGTGTACAATGCTGAATAGCTTAGTCCATACAATTCCTTGGAAAAAAAGGGACTTTAGGCAGAAGAATACAGCTAATAATTTTAGGATATAAATTAGGGGACATTTTTAAAAAGGAATTTAGAGTTGTATGGTTAGATATAAAATGGATAGAGAGAATGCAGACATCTATATAAAGAAGCCTGCTATTATATATATTCATTATACTCTCTAATTCTAACTGAAGACATAAAATATGTGCGCCTGTTTAGTAGTGGTACGTGTCAATGATTGATCATTACCGTGGAGCCAGGATCTACATATGCTGTCTGCCTCAGGTAGAACATCAAAGCTTAAAGCTGAATTCTTTGATTTTAATGTCTTTAGGCAAGTGTTTCAGAATTTAAAGTATAACTAAAAAGTTCAGTGTGAAGGAAAAATTAAATTGCAGAGGGAGAAAAAAAAACAACCTAAAGTTGCATTTAACTTTTACTAAACACCATATAAAAATGTTCTGCAATCATATTCAAACCAGATAAAACAAAACATGTGTGCCCGTTTAGTAGTGGTACATGCCAATGATTGGTCATTACCGTGGAGCCAGGTTCTATGTTTGATGTCTGCCTCAGGTGGGACATCAAAGCAATTGAATAAATTGCTTTGATTTTAATGTCTTTAGGCAATGTTTCAAAATTAAGTATATACATATGCCTGCATTTTAAGAAATTCTAATACCAAATGTGATAATTTACAAATTATTGTTTTTTTTTTCTCATTTACCACTGAAGAGGTAGAAATCATGTGGTGTTTGTTTACAGGTAGGGTACGATATCTACAACTCACTCACGAGAGGACACTTCATAACTCATAAAAAAAGTCCATTCAGACAGCTGTTGGCGCAGGTTTATGATCTCTATGCAGGTGCCAACAAGGGAGGTTAACCCCTTGCTTTAGCCCTACACTCACAACATCAACAAACATTTCATCATCATGGACTGTTGAGTATAAGACAGCCACGCCAAACCAGTGCAAGTTCTTGTTTCACATGTAAAACACTAGATGTGCTTGTAAATACAAACCAAAAAAAAAATTCTTAATGACAAAAAAAAAATGTCAGGGCACCCTACCCAAATAGTTTTTTCCCCGTAAATAAATCCTAGTCTAGGAACTGCCAGTGGCTTAATCACTTCTTTATGTTCACCAGCTGTAGTAAACTCTGGCGGCTGAAAGTTCTGGTTGTTCGTCTCAAACAGTGTTGCGTGCACATCCGTTTAACAGATCTGACTAATTTGTATGCAGACTGGCCACTTGCCTCTCAGGCAGATGCACTTTTTGTTTCACTGAGTTTACAAGGCAATGTGGTCTGCAGAATGTAAGAAAAGGCGACAGACCAGAAAAATTGGGTCACTAGAAGACAAGTGTCCACTAGAGGTTGCTGCTTACTGCCAATTTTAATAGAGCCTTGACATCAAACCGACTGGGGATGCACAAAGTTGAAAGTTATTAACCAAATTATTTCAGGTATAACGTCACACAATACTACTTTACAAATTAACTTCATTATAAAGGCTTAATGTGCGCCCGTTTAGTAGTGGTAAGTATCAATGAAGCTTGAATACTACCGTGGAGCCAGGTTCTGCATTTACTGTTAGCCTTCAGTATACCGGAGTACTCACAGGAATACTTCAGTTTAAGTGACTTGAGGCATTTACACATTAAATAAAACTGATATCACTGCTCCGTTTTAAGAGATGGCAAAAACTTTAATTTAAAAAGCCAGCCACCCGCATAAATCTAAGGGACATGGTGTTCAGGTCTTGACAAAGCGGAGAAATAGCCAGTTAAAATAGGCCATAGGAAGCATGTTGTCCATAAAGCTTTCCCATTGGTCTAAATATTTACATTCTGGCACTATATAAAAAACATTACCTATATCTCCCTAAAATCACATATAACCATATCCTACAACCATATTCTCCCATATAAATTCCCCAAAACTATAACTTTAGCACAGCAAAAGAATTACCTCTCCAAGCCTGGGTTGTTCTCCAGATGGCCACGGATGGCTTTTCTCATCATGGTGTTTTTCCCCATAAGAATCACTGAAACGACAGACAAACATTATGGAACACACAACATGCCACAGTATGTCTCAAATGCGTCATCCAACAGTAAAATTGAGGGGCGTGCAGACTATTACTTCTTATAACTTTAACCAGCTTTCTCAGATATCTCATATCTGAGGACGAAAGCTGGCACTCACACCCACAGGTCAGGACTGGCACATGGGTGGATCAGTAAACAGCCATTTTCTCTTTTGCTAAGAAGCCCTCGATTTATAGCCTGAAAGAGTCTAGCAGCTGCATTTCCGTGTAGCCATCTTGGGGTCTATGTTCGCCCCACCAATGGCAACCCTAGAACCCACACAATAAATCATCTCATAGAAACAGTTACATGTCACAGAACATTGGAAGGCTGGCTGGCAGTGAGAAGCAAGCAGCCATCAGGTTGTCCAGAGTTTTACTGTATGCACTAGAAGTATTGCTCACTGACACAATGGTCAGGGAACAGTTGCAAAGTGCAAAGGTAACAATCAATAGCATTATTGTGAAGGTTGAGTTTGGATATAGTATGTGGGTTCCAGGACCCCCCCCCCCCCTTCCCCCCAACTGATTCAGGAAAGGAAAAGGCGGCCATTATTAGTAAGAGGGGTAGTGTCAGACAAGGAACAGTCTGCAAAAAAAAAAAAAAAAAAAAAAAAAACAGTAAAATGGATGTGCACGGAACACTCATGCTGATCAAGTCTGGAGAAATGTAATGTCTGTGTTTTATAGTAATTTATAAAATGTCAATAAATGACAAATTAAATGCCTATCCTAGATACGGTAGAATTTTTGATGCAAATCTACATTTAGCAGAAAGTAGCGTGACAAATTAGTTGACCAGTAAGAAATAATTACTGATAATCCAAGCAAAAGCAACGAATGTCCTAATTCCAAATAACAGTTTGAAGAAATATGAACTAGAAAGAAAAAAAACAAGGAAAAGGCTATGCTGAAAGCTTTCTACTTTTTGACTAGGTGACCAGTAATCGTGAGATTTATTATTAAACATCTTCCTACATTCTAGGCTTATTTTTCAAAGAGCTGTAAACAGCCATTTTTATCCTCTTGCCAATTTCTTTTTTGCTATGGCCTAAAGTTTTCTAGCGGCTGCTTTTCGTGTAGCTAGCTCAGGGTCTTATGTTCTTAATTGCTGGTCTATAACCCAACAGTTACATGTCACAGAACATTGGAAGGCTGGCTGGCAGTGAGAAGCAAGCAGCCATCAGGTTGTCCAGTATTACTGTATGCACTAGAAGTAATGCTCACTGACACAATGGTCAGAGAACAGTTGCAAAGTGCAAAAGTAACAACAATCAAAGCAAGCAGCCATCAGGTTGTCCAGTATTACTGTATGCACTAGAAGTAATGCTCACTGACACAATGGTCAGAGAACAGTTGCAAAGTGCAAAAGTAACAACAATCAAAGCAAGCAGCCATCAGGTTGTCCAGTATTACTATATGCACTAGAAGTAATGCTCACTGACACAATGGTCAGGGAACAGTTGCAAAGTGCAAAAGTAACAACAATCAATGCAAGCAGCAGCAGCATTGTGGAGGTTGGTTTTGGATGTAGTGTATGCCTGTATGATATAGTCTATCATCACTATGTGGGTTCTAGGGCCTATGTGGATGGAACACCCCCTCCACCAACATCTTTAAAAAAAGCATGTCAGAGAAAGAAGGTGGGGCATAATTTAGCAAAAGGGAAACTTCTTGAGAGACATGAACAATCTGCATAGAAACAAGTTACATCTGTGAAATGGATGTGCTTGTTCTAGAGTAAGTAAGTCTGGACAAAAGTCCAAGACAAAATGTCAATAAAACTCACTTTTTTGGGTAACAATTTGCGAAGTTTAAAAAAAGACTAAGTGCCAATTCCTAAAAACACTACGCTTTTTGATGCAGAATTAACATTGAATGAGAAGTAAAGAAATCTGACCTAGAAGAAATGAGGAAAAATGTGCTATGGCTTAGACTGTCACTAAGCCACATATATGATTATATGTACATAACAGAACGTATTTATTAGTAACCAGCAATCACGATATTTATTATTCAACATCTACCTAAATTTAATGTTTATTTTCTACAGTGCTATATAAGCAAGAATTTGTAATAAGTTATAAAAAGCACATGAAATGTGAACCCGTTTAGAAGTGGTAAAGTGCAACATTGCTGGTAATTACCGTGGAGCCAGGTTCTGTATATAATGTATGCCTCAGTTCACAGGTCAAGAACAATAACAATTGCTCTGACTATAAAGTTACTTTTGGCAAAATTGTTTACTAACTACACTTGGGTGTTTAGGCTTGCACATTTCTAGTTTTTTTCAGCCAACCACAAATTACGTCACAGGACAGTCTAACATATAAGATGTTAGTAAGAACAGGTTTCCCATGTGTTAGTGTTTCTTCAAAGCAAAATTTTTCGCGCGTTAACCTAACCCTAGTCAGCTAATGAGACAGTAAACCCGAACAAGCTATCTACTACGCGCCATCTCTAAAAAAATGTTGAATCAAAGATTAACTTTCTTGCCCTTCAGAAAATTTAATATTCCAATTTTCAATTGTATCCACGTGTAGTACTGACAACATAAAACTTGCTAACTTTCCCATTCAGATTTGTAAAACTCTTTACCAGTTTGATATGGTCTAGGGGGGGGGGGGTGTGCCGCTGAAAGCCACTCACTGTTTAAGCCAGTGACACTACACATATATATAAACATTATAACTACACTTTTATGTAAAATCTCATAGTTACAAGCAATCATCCGTTATGAAAAAGAGCAAATGGTATGTAAGCCCGTTTAGTGGTAAAGTCCAATAATGACAATTACCGTGGAGCGAGGTTCTGTATAATGTATGCCTTAACAAATCATACAATTACAAAATTGCTTCGACTTAATAAGTAAGGCAAAATTGAAAACTTTCAATAACTATACTCAATGTTAAGTACATTAAAAAATAATTACCAAAATGTCTTGTTTTAATGCACCACTTCAAAGAGTTCTATTATCAGGGTCTTTCCCTCTATCAGATCACTGCCTGGGTCAGCTCTGGATGCAAGCTTCGTTCACTTACATTAGTGATCCCATCATAATAATTTAAACCTAAATTTACCAATGTGCTAAGTGCCTGTGACTACATGTATCAGCATTAGCTTTTCTTCACCCGAACTCACTAAGCCAACTTCGTAAAATTGATAAAATCTTTTCAACAATGACCTCATAGGTAATGTAACCAGCAAAAATAAGTAACCTCTTCACTGGCACTCCCCAGTCGTACCTACCAGCTCTCCCACGAAGGGCCTGTCGAATCTGTTGCATCTGCTTGGAGCCCACATTGTCTGCGTTGACAATGAATGCCTTCGGGAACTCATCAAACAATGTCTGTAGTGAAAAAAAGCAAAAACATTTAAATATGCTGAATTATTAGGTTGCAGGGCTGTAAAATAAAATACGATAAAGAAGAATGCACAGACATTTGCTGGGACCAAAACTGTACCCATGTGACATTTAAATATTTGCAGATCGTCTAAGAATTAAATGTACAAGAAGCTTAAGGGTGCTGGACAGGTCTGAGAAAGTTTACACAGGTGACAGGACAGTTATAGACCGCCACTTATTTAAAACGTTTTTAGCAAGTGTAATATAGAAAAAGACAGTTACATGTATGAAACAAAATAATTGGTAATTACATAATATAGCATGTCTCCATCATAATAACAGCCAAAACACATACTGTCAAGGCTGGAATAGTGATGGATAATACTGTAGCAAGCTGAAAAATTGAACAAGGCTGTATATCAGCCAAGCACAGAGTGTTACTTGCTGGCAACTATTTAAGTGTTAATACAGTTAAAGTGTATATACTCACAGTGATCTTCAAGAAGTAGTTGGACTTCCATACGGATCTGTCTTCCTTGACCATCTTTGTGTATCAGGGACTACTTGAAGTAATTTAAAGTACAGATCTGTAAAGAAATATTGTGCATTAACAGATATGGCCATACAGTACACTGGCACTGTGATATTCTTGTTGAGTAAATTATTTAAAATATTTGAAAAAAAGATATTTGAGTAGTAGTTGAGCTTGGTGCAGTGGCAGTCGTACAATTCATTAAAGAAAAGATGGATTGTTTGGCTACCTGATGAGAATGCTCTTGTACCAACTGCCATGCTAAAGAAATTTAATGAACAAAGAGATAGAGAAAGAAGATCACGAAAGAGATGGAGCAACACCATAAAGAGCAACCCAACAAATTAGCACCAAACTTGTTAAATGTATTGAAAAAAAGCACACAAATGATCCTTACATCTTTCCCCAACACCTCGGTGAGGAGAAGGTTGTGCTGCATGAGAAAAATTGACAATCCTCCGAATAACGGCCAAAAACGATTTTCAGGCACCATTTGCAACTTCAGATATAAAGGCCTTAATTATAACTTCTTGTTTCTGGGTCACAAGTTTTAGCGGCTGTTTCTTACATCTCATCTCCACAAAAACCTACATATCTCAGCTCAGAAATGACATACAGGCCTAAATGAGGTACCATTGGAAAGAGATTGTTTACAGCTATCTAACTGTGCTGGTTTTATTGGTGTAGAGGGCATTTTAAAAATTTGACTGAAGTACCTAGTTTTAGCAGCTGTTTTTTACATCTTATCTCCACAAAAACCTACATATCTCAGCTCAGAAATTTGCGAACGTTATTCGGAAGTTAGCCTATGAATTATTCAAGTTTAGATGATCTAGCTACATAAAAGTGTAAATCCAGGATAAGAAACTTGGTCACGTTGATATCGAAATTAGGTAATCCGGCTCCCAAAAAAAATAGTCCTAAAAAAAGTAGATGATACTAAAGATAATGAAACAAATCAATGGCTTATTCCATCAGATCTAGTATTTATTTGCTCCTTAATTTAATAATACGAAAGTACAAAATTATAAGTCATCTGCTCAACGGAACGCAGGCAAGCAAGCCAGAGAGCCGTGTGGCACCACGTGGCGAAACGCCATTTCAACAGAAGCAAAAATGCCTACTTTACAAACATATCCTGCATAAAATGCCTAGTTAACATTTTGCTGCTTCTTTTTTTTTAACTATAAACTGCCACAAAACTGATACAATCAGCAAAACTTTCCATCTTTACTAAGTATAACTTCATTTGAAAAAAAAAAAAAAAAGAGCCGACAAGACCTACCCTGGCTGACTGAGACGTTGAATAGAAAGAACGGGTCTTACGGACTTCCGGTAGCCTTTCCTTTTTGACATTTTCTTCCGTTACGATTTACTATTCTTAAATATTTACAGTAAAATCTGTATTTGGTCATCTGTTACAGTCTTTAAAATTATAATATTTAACAATATATTAATGTATATTTTTATTGCGTTTCTCGTTGGTAATTTTATAATATTAAGAAATATGGTGAATTTGTAGTACTACATTCATTTAATTTACAATCTGGCATTTACAGTTACATTGTAAAACAGGACAGTGGAATCCTGGGATATAAATAATAATCGTTATGTGACCAAGTTTATGTTATAAGATATCCAAAAGTATAAATTCCTCTTTTCCTGTTTTCTTCCCCCACTAGAGCATAGGCCCTCTGCCAACTTGTGACAAGCCTTTCTATCTTTTTTTCTCGTGTGTAGTTTACCATAAGGTAGAAGGCTAGAGGTAGGTAACGGTACAGGTGGGAGGACATCATCCAGAGATGGACGGGCATCAAATGCATCTGTTAGCTTTCCCTCATGAAGAACTCGACATTTCATGTCTTTATATGTTGCCTTTACTAAGTTGATAATTTTCTGTGGGATTCCATAGTGCCCCATCAATTTCCAGAGAGATTCCCTATCAATGCTGTCAAATGCTTTTTCATAGTCTATAAATCCAATGTAAAGTGGTGAGTTCAGTTCAATGCTTTGCTCTATTATAATACGTAATGTGGCTATCTGATCAGTAAGGATCTGTTTGACCGAAAACCTGCCTGCTCATCTCTTAGCATTTTATCAATAGCATCTTTTAATCTTTCCAAAATAATTCTTTTTAATATTTTTCCAGGAACTGACAGCAACATAATTCCTCTATACTTTTCACACTACTGTAGATCACCTTTTTTGGGCAGTTTCACAAGATATCCTTCTCTCCAGTCTGCTGGTATTTCTTCGGTCTCCCAGACTTTACTGAATAATCTATGTAACAATTCTGTTGATGTGTTTATGTTGGTCCTGATGGCTTCAGCTGGGATACCATCTGGGCCTGACACCTTTCCTTCCTTAAGAAGATTTATAGCTTTTCTAATTTCCTCTTTGGATGGTATCTCACAGTTGATATCCAGTTCCATTTCTAAAGGCTGGATATCTGGGGGAACCTCTGGGCCTGGTCCATTTAGAAGCATTTCAAAATATTCAACCCATCTGTCCATTTGATCTTTAGTGTTAGTAAGTACCTTTCCTTGACTATTTTTGATTGATCCAGTTGGCTGACTATATTTACCTACTAATTTTCTTGTGTTACTGTAAAGTTCTCTGAGGTTTCCTTTTGCTGCTGCTGTCTCTGCTTCTTGTGCTAGATCATTTAGATATTTCACTTTATCTGCCCTTATATGCCTCCTAACTTCCTTGTTGGCTTCTGTGTAATTCTCCTGAGCTCTAGCTTTAGCAGCTCTAGTTTTGCTATTGTTTAATTCTGCCTTTTTACTTTTCCTATCTTCAATCAGTTTAATGGTTTCTGGTGTTATCCATGCTTTATGTTTCCTTTCTTTCTTGCCAAGAACTTCTACGCAAGATTCATTCCAGATTCCTTTGATCTGATCCCAGCAGACTTCTGTGTTGACATCTTCAGCTAACTGCTGCAACACCTGGTACTTATTAGAGACCGTAACTGAGAACAGTTGATGTAGTTATTATAATCTATCCTATACAGATAATAGGAGTCGAAGCTAGTTGTTCAAATCCCTTAACCCCCTCCCCACTTCCTCTTCGTCGTCTTCTTGTTTTTTTTTTTTTGTTCTTCTTGTTCTTTTTCTTCTTATGCTTCTTCTTCTTCCTCTTCTGCTTCTTCTTCTTCCTTTTCTGCTTCTTCTTCTTCTTCTTTTTCTTCTCCTTCTTCTTCTTCTTCTTCTTCTTCTTCTTCTTCTTCTTCTTCTTCTTCTTCTTCTTCTTCTTCTTCTTCTTCTTCTTCTTCGCGTTCACTTGCTGTTAACTCCTGCGGAAAGAAATAAGTGTTCGTCCACCTCTGGATTTTTGTCTTACTTATTCTATAACCTGCGGCGTCCGTGGCTTAGGCGTTGCGAGTCCGACTCGTAATCCAACGTACCGCGATCGGAACCCACTGCTGGCTGCGTGGATTTATATCATGGTATGGGGCGTCGCAGGTCGATCCAGCCTAAAATGGGTACCAGGATGGCTGTCCTGGGAAAGTAAAGACGGCCGGCGTAATGCAGACCACATTTCCCATCCAGTGCAGATTGGTCTCTACAAATATGAGACGCTCTTTCCGTATACTCGATGCGCCTGAGGCGTGAAAATGAATCTTTACTTGCTTTCTATTCTAGAAACTGATTGTTGCGTGCACATCTATTTCACAGTTCTGGCTTATTTGTATGCAGACTCTTGGCTTCTTGACTTCGAGGAACGCCTCAACTTTGTCGACTTCTACGACATGCTTGTAGGGAAGGCAATGAGTCTGTTCTTGTTTTACCCCACAGTGTAACATTGGAACTCAAACGGGGGATGATACTATAGACACGTGTAATCTATTTTTAAGTGTATTTTGATTTTGTTCTTGTTCTTTTCAATCCCCCCTCTCTCCAATTTTATTCTTTTTCTCGGTGTTCCAGAGAACTAAACTTGAAGAAAAACGGAAAAGCTGGAGAAATAAAACAGCAGCTCTAAACCTTGATAAAGATGGCAAGAAACTCTTGGGATTAGCCAAATCACTCAATGAAGAGAGTTTCTCTCCTATACAAACAATCACGCTAAGTGATGGTGACAAAATCTTCAGAGGAAAACAAGCTGCAGATTTGTTTGCCAGAACATACAGTGTTAAAAGCAACCTGACCCTTAATGAGAACCATCAGAGAGAAATAAGGAAAGAAATACAAACAAGTAAACAAACAAATAAGAGACAGACATATACTCCTGCCTCTATGAGGGAGCCATTTACCATGGGCGAACTACAAAATGCCATCTTTAGGCTTAAGTTAAAAAAAGTCTGCAGGTCCAGATGAAATCAGCAACGAAATGCTAATCAACCTGACCTCATCTGCTAAAGTAAAGCTGCTTGAAATTTTCAACATCAGCTGGGAGAAAGGTTTGGTGCCTCAAGTATGGAGAGAAGCCATCACAATACCCATTTAAAAAAAAGGAAAAATTAAGACACAAGCTTCGAGCTATCGCCCAATTAGTCTCACAAACTGTGTAGGAAAGACATTGGAAAGAATTGTAAATTCAAGACTGAAATGGCACTTAGAATCTGAGCAGATCTTGGTGCCAGAGCAGGCTGGGTTTAGGGAATGTCACAGCATAGAAGACCAAGTTACCTACCTGTCACAAGCTGTAGAGGATGCCTTCCAAGAGAAGAAAAAGGTCCTGGCGGTATGGGTTGACTTCAAACAAGCTTTTGACAAAGTCTGGAAAGATGGTCTCATTGCAAAACTGAAGAGAAATGGAATCCAAGAAAACATGCTAAAATGGATCCAATCCTTCTTACACAGCAGGAGAACTAGAGTCAGTCTTGATGGCCAGCAGAGTAGAAAAGTGTTACTTCGGCAAGGAGTACCACAGGGAGGAGTTATCTCTCCAACTCTCTTTCTTGTGTATATAAATGATCTGGTGAAAGACCTCCCTACAGGAGTAAAAGCTGCCCTGTATGCAGATGATCTGGCACTCTGGTGTACCGATGAACACACCACAGTGGCAAATATAAGAATGCAGCGAGCAGCAGATCTCTTGATGACATGGGCAGAAAAATGGCATATTGCCATCAACACAGACAAAACATCCACAACGCTTTTCTCTCTTTCCACCAGGGACAAAGCTGCTAGTATTCACATAGGAACATCCTTGCTAAAGGAAGAAAGCTTCCCCACTTATCTTGGAGTAACATTTGATAAAAGGCTCACATGGAGCAAACATATAGAAAATGTAGAAGGGAAGGCCAGGAGACGACTAGGCCTACTTAGAAAACTGGCAGGTACAGGATGGGGAGCGAATGGAAAAACCCTAAAGAAAGTTTATAATGGAGCGATAAGACCCCACTTGGAGTTTGGTGCAACAGCATGGTCAACAGCTGCTAATTCCCATCTACAATCGTTAGACAGAGTGCAAAATCAAGCTCTTAGACTCATCACAGGATCCATGAAAACTGCACCAATCCTGAAGATGCAGAAAATAACTGCAATGCAGACATTGTCCTATAGAAGAGACACTAAAACTATGATCCAAATGGAGAAGTTTAATAGTATGCAGTCACACCCAATGAATAAAAGGTTAGATGATCTGGCATTAGGGCGTCTCAAACGTAGCAGCTTTGTCCATCGGGGGAAAAGACTTAGAAGACAGTATCAAGCTGATCTACCTATTAGAACAACACCGCTGAAACCTACCCTATACCCTGTACCTTGGGAGCAAGTCAGTGATACAATACAGATAATGACTTCAGTCAATGGATTCACAACTGGAGATGAGTCCAATGATCTTCAAAAACGAACAGCTGCTCTTAGCATGATTCATGAAAACTATCCCGAACAGTCATGGATACATGTTTACACAGATGGATCAGCAACCAGTGCGGTTAAAAATGGGGGTGCTGGAGTCTTTATTACATACCCAGGCAACCACCGCCACACAAAGTGGATACCCACTGGTAAATTCTGTTCCAACTACACAGCAGAGATTGTAGCACTAGAGCAGGCTGCCGAAATGTTACACAACACCAGTTCTGACTGCCACCAAGTGGTTATTTTCACAGATGCGCTTTCAGTGCTTCAAGCCCTCAAGAGTCGCAAACTCCCTCACTTGAGATCTGAACTTGGCAAGGTGGCTGCCCAAAAGTGTACTGTACTCCAGTGGGTGCCATCCCACTGTGGTATACCAGAAAACGAAACCGCAGATAAACTTGCTAAAAAAGGGGCAGAATGTGACCAGGAAGAGAATGCAGTAACATACTATGAGAAGAAAAGGGCCATCCAGGCTATTAGAAGTGAACAGAGTCTGGCCAGAGATGACTACCACTTACTTGACCGGTATGGGCAGGTCATTGTCCTACGTCTCAGGACAGGACATAACAAACTTAACCAGCATATGCACATGCTTCGTCTAAGTAGTTCACCTTTTTGCCCTTGTGGGCTATGTTTGCAGACTACAGAACATGTCCTGCAAGACTGTCCCTTGTTCAGCCCATTAAGAAAGGAATACTGGCCCAGTGAGTCACCACTGTACACAAAGTTGTATGGGACTAAAAATGAACTCATTAAAACAGTCAAGTTTATCACAAGAACCTGTCTGTCGGTGTAAATCAGAAAGCGAACACAAGAAGAAGAAGAAGAATTCTTTTTCTCCCCATCTCCTCCTTATGTCTTTTTGTTCTTGTGTTTTCTTCTTCTTCTTCTTCTTCTTCTTCTTCTTCTTCTTCTTCTTCTTCTTCTTCTTCTTCTTCTTCTTCTACTTCTTCTTCGCGTTCACTTGCTGTAAACTCCTGCGGAAAGAAAAAGGTGTTCGTCCACCTCTGGATTTTTGTCTTACTTATTCTATAACCTGCGGCGTCTGTGGCTTAGGCGTTGCGAGTCCGACTCGTAATCCAACGTACCGCGATCGAAACCCAATGCTGGCTGCGTGGATTTTTATCATGGTATGGGGCGTCGCAGGTCGACCCAGCCTAAAATGAGTACTATGATGGCTGTCCTGGGAAAGTAAAGACGGCCGGCGTAATGCTGACCACGTAAGGATATTTTATGGCCGCCATAATATCGGGTTGAAGTTCGGAGGAGAGCCGGCCTGATCTCCTTATAACTCCTTGCAGTGCAAACCCCCTCAGACAATCCTCCGATACAGCAGCAATCCTAGTAAATAACGTCGCAGGTCGACCCAACCTAAAATGGGTACTATGATGGCTGGCCTGGGAAAGTAAAGACGGCCGGCGTAATGCTGACCACATAAGGATATTTTATGGCCGCCATAATATCGGGTTGAAGTTCGGAGGAGAGCCGGCCTGATCTTCTTATAACTCCTCGCAGTGCCAACCCCCTCAGACCGTCCTCCGATACAGCAGCAATCCTAGTAAATAACGTACCCAGTAGGAGTTGGTTGGCATGCCATCTTTCTTTGCTGAGCAACAGTATCTGCATACTTGTCCTCGTTTACTTAATACTCATTTCCAACAGCTGCACATCGTCTCATACATCTTTGTCTCAACGTCTCTGGAACGCAGCGCATTAAGAAGATCGGCCTTCTCCATACTTCCGCCTCCGCTAACCACTGCAGATACGACCAGTCTGTCGACTCTTTCATTTCCTTTAACTCCGGTGTCTCCTGGTGTGTGTTGAAAGTTGAATTAAGAATCGATATTATAGCACTCGGGACACTCTCATAAACGCTCCATCCCCATCTTCAGCAGCAAGCGAAAAATTCCAGTTCCGATGGTACCAATTTCCCTTGTGTTTCTGGCCATTTCTCGTAGTGCCATTCTCTTCAGACCGAAATGATCTAACTGTGCCTCTGCACTGTTCATTCGCCCTCAAAGGGCCCCCACAATACCTAAATTTTCCTATATCAATTCACCACTAAGTGCTGCAGAGCTGGCGTGTCTATCTGCCTGCTCACTTCCCAACACACCGGCATGACCTGGAGAAAATATCATAAGGATGCTAACTACCCAGGACTTCCGAAATGATGCTTGCCACTCTGCACGAAGCATGCCTGTCTCCCCAATTCTCAACATGCTCTGTGTGTACAACCAAACTAGTATCTTAAAAATACAAACACCTGAGCAAACTCTACCTGCAACTTCGAAAAGACACCTGGCCTCAAGTGCAAAGTGTGCAGAGCAAGCTATGGGGAACCATGAAGAACCTACTGCTGACATGTGAGTTCATAGAGGGAACCCACCTGATGGTCTGATGTGAGCGTATGAAACCAAACTTAAAGAAGAGTTTGATGTATTTTTAAATTTCTTCTTCTTCTTCTTCGCGTTCACCAGCTGTACACTCTGGCGGAAAGTTCTGGTTGCTCGTCCACTACTGAACTGCAGTCCTGCTCCAGAACCTGATTGTTGCATGTGCATCAGTTTTACAGATCTCATTCTCTTGAATACAGACTGTTGGTTCCTTGCCTCTCCGGCAGATGCACTCCAACTTCAAAGGGGGCTCCCCAATTAGTCGACTCTTACGACATGCTTTTGGGGAGGCAGTGGGTCTATTCTTGTTTTCCCCACAATGGGGCAATTTTAAATTTGTAATCTGAGAATGGATTAATTTTTTTCTCCATAATCTCTAAGTTGTTTCTGGGGCTCAATTGTAGAGGAAAACAAGAACATACCCACTGCCACCCCAAAAATATGTCGTAGGAGTCAATTAACCAGGGGCATTCTTCGCAGTTGCAGTGCATCTGTCTGAGAGGCAAGGAACCAACAGTCTGCATACAAAACGCCAGATCTGTAAAACAGATGTGCACGCAACACTCAGGTTCTGGAACAAGACTAAAGTTCAGAGATGGAGAACTTTCCACTGGAGTTTACCCCAGTGAACGCAAAGAAGTGATTTTCCATAAAATATAATGGGAAACTGGGCTCTGAGATATGAACCCGAGTCATGAACAAATTAAGGTCAGAGTACCACTGTACACTGTATACTCTGGTTTCCTATGTCGGTTGCAGTGGAAAAAAAGAACAGACCCAACCATCCCCACAAAGCCTGCCGTAAAAGGCAATTAATTAAGATTTTGCTGAAAGCAGATGTGCTGGACAAATGTAGGAGAAGAAGTAGATATAAACTGGTTAATGTGGAACAAACATACACAATTTCCTAAAATTTGTCACAAAATAAACAAATAAAATATATAAAATACAAGTTTAATGAACAATTTTGTAATACAATGCTCTGGAAATAAACGTATGTACACACATAAAGATCAGCAGACATGATTAAAGACATAATGTGTTACAACAATCAGTGAAAGTGATATTGTTTTTATTAAAGAAAGCTTTTTGTCCCTGTGCATGTTCTGAGGCCCCATTTTTAGTGAAACAAGAATAGACCCATGCCAGAAATCAAAATACTTATCAAGGGAAAACACAAGGAATTGTGGAGAGAACAAACCAAAAGAAAATATCCACAAGACCCCATCAGCAGACTCAACAAAGCAACATACAACAGTTTTCTTGTCCAAGAACAGGATACTGCAGGCTCAGCTACCACATGTATAAAAAAAAAAACACTACAGTCCCCACAGTGTGTGTGTCAGACGGGACCCAAAAGCCAAAGCACATTTTGCAGATCTGTCCTCTTTACCTACTATGAAAAGAAACCTTGCTTTAGGAGCAAAGTGTGCAGAAAAAGCTGTGGGGGAACAATGAAGGACCTGCTGCTGATTTGCGAGTATATAGAAGTAACCAACCTGATGGTCTGACCTGAGCATACAAAACTGAACGCAAAGGAAAAAAATGACACACATCCCCTAACAAGCATGTAAAATGCGACTTCTTCTTCTTGTGTTCCATTTCTGATTTACACAGACAGACAGGTTCTTGTGATAAACTTGACTGTTTTTATAAGTTCCTTTTTAGTCCTGTACAACTTTGCGTGCAGTCGTGACTCACTGAGCCAGTATTCCCTTCTTAATGGGCTGAACAAGGGACATTCTTGCAGGACATGTTTGCACACATAGCCCACAAGGACACATGCGTCTAATTAAGGAAATTTCCTGAGAATTTGGAGAGCATCTGCCAGAGAGACATTAAAACTAACAGCCTGCAAACAAATAAGCCTGATCTGTAAAATGGATGTGCATGCTAAACTCAGGCTCTGGAACAAGACTAAAGTTAGGTTCAGAAGTGGATGTCCGTGTGTGGGTTCCACACTAATAATTTCCATTGTGGGGGAAACAAGGATAGAACCACTGCTTCTCCAACAAGCATGTCACAGGAGGCAACTAACTAGGACTTTCTTCGAAGTCAGAATGCATCTGCCCAAGCGGCAAGGATCAACCAACTGCACACAAATAAGCCAGTAAAAACAGATGTACATGCAAAACTCAATGGCACAAACAGGCCAATCAGGACTTCCCACTGGAGTTAAGTCTGTGAACAAAGAAGAGGAAGAAGTGGATGAACAACCAAAACTTTCCGCCAGAGTTTACAGCCAGTGAACACGAAGAAGATTTCATACTCTGTCCTGGATGGTCAAGTTGACAATGAAAGAGCTAAAATCCATCTGGAAATATTCACAGCCTTGACCTGATCCCAGCTGAATCATGACCTGGTGACCTCTTTTTCTACTTTGGCTCTCAAAAGGAAAGTTGGAGCATTGTGTTGCAGTTTGTAACTAGGTTGTGGTATCTGCACCTTTCGGCTCAGTACTCTGAAATGTAAAATATTTATGCTTCTTCTTCTTCTGCCTTTCTTGCCCCCAATGGAGCATAGACCCTCAACCAACTGATGCCAGGTTGTTCTATCTTTCCCTATCACCTGCAGCTCTCCCCATGTCCTCCCTATTTATTTTTCACTCTCTAGGTCCATTCTCCATGTGTTCTTTGGTCCTCCTCTATTTCTGTGCCCCTGTGGGTTCCAGTGCAATGACATTCTAATTATACTGTCCCATGATTGGCTGGTTGTGGCTACTGTTTTTTCAGGATGAGGAAGCCAGCCTTACGCCCAACCTTACCCTTAGTCGCCTCTTACGACATGCCTGAAAGGATGCAGTGTCCCTATTATTTGCGCTCTCTGGAGGCCAGTTATGACACACAGGCGACATATTTATGTTTGATAAAATGTACATAGTAAGGTTTATTTACAAAGGAACAAATATATGATAAGTAAGTAAATATTCTAGATATTGTTTGACATTTTGTTAAATTAATATGTTGGAATATGAACTCAACAATTACATTAACTACCAAGCAGCTCACCTTGCGCTTGTTGGATTCAACTAACAAGTTGTACTTTTCTGAATTTCTTTTTACCCAGATAACTTTTCTGAATAACCTACCCGGCCATGTTTTTATGTTTTTGTAAATTTTAGGGGGGGGGGGGGGGGGGGGGGGGGGGGTAAATCTTAACTCAGCTGTCCGATAGTGTTATTACTGTACCTTTTTAGACTCAGACATTAATTGTTTAAATCAACTGCTTCTTAGAAAAACATTAAATTAAGAAAACTTGGTACCAAAGAAGTTCAATTAAATAAAACAATTAATAAATGTAACATAAATATAGAGAGGTAATAGCACACAAGGTGTTACTGAACTTGCTTGAAATAGGAATGAATGTTTTAAAGATCTACAAAATAAAATGAACATCAACTCTGACTGACTATTATTCCGTAAAACGATAAAGGAAAAATATGGAATGTTGCAAACGGTTGGGCATCAAACAATGTTAATAACAGCGAGAATGTGCATATTTACTCAACAATGTTCCCACTGTCAGGGAACAAAGAATATGCACTCTAGAAATAAAGTTGTAAAACTCTAACTAACCGGAGCGTATCTGCCGGAAAGTTGAGGAGTTAACAGTCTGCATACGAGTAAGCAAGATGTGTAAAATGTATGTGCATGTAAAATTCAAATTGTGGTACAAGACCAAAGTCCAGAAGTGGACAAACAACCAGAGCTTTCTGCCAGATTTTATAGCTGATAAACATCAAAATGAAGATTTTTCTTGTGACCTCACCCTTGATGTTTTTACCGACAGAATTTTAATGATAAAGTTGACTGTTTTTTTTAATAAGTCCATACAACTAAGTATTCTACTGACTCATTAATGCCTTTAGTAGCAAAGAATGTTGATCTATAACTAGATTTAATTTTCTTCGGGACAGAGTAAAGCGATCTACATTCAATCTAATTAATTGTACTCATTCATTTTATCTTAATACTTTGCTAAGGAATACCATACCATACAAGGTTTAATCTGCTGTAGAGTTAGTTAAAATTAGTTCTGTATCCTTTACAGGCTATTGCAGAACCAACCCCAGCATTTTTTACCTGGTGTGGTTTTTCTAGGAAAATTTACATCCAGAAATTTGCCATTGCTTTCTGGATGGTCAGCTTCTCAATACCACTGTCAAAACCAACGCAAGGCTGGCAGGTGGGATTGAACCTGGCACTACGAAGCGCGTTAGCAACGCCAAGCCATAAATGCCAACTTTGCTGTAGAGTTAAACAAAATTTGTTTTAAAATCAGATTCTACAGCCATATGCCAACTTAATACGAGAATGTGCCAAACCTGTGACTTAGAGTAATTGCCCATGCGGTTTATTTATACACAGCCAGAGGACATAACGACACATTAGTTTGCAAGGGATATAACTCTCAACAAAATGTAACCTTGAGTGTGACTGTTGAAGCCATGGCTGTAGATATGACTGTTTTTGTGAAGACGGTAACCAGACTGGTACCTGTAAGTTTTACCCGTCTATGCCTCATCATAGAGGAGCCAGCGTGATTGCAAGTTTTCCGACAAATACATGAATTTTATGGTTTATATTATAGATTTAATTGTCCTTAGGTCTTAAAGATGTTTTTTTTTTTAAAAAAAGTTTTCAGAAACTATGATTTGTTAACCCTTTGGCTCAGTACTATGTATATCGCAACCCTTCGGCCTTGATTCCATGATAGATACCGTAAATCTGGGAGGAATGTGGCTTTTCTGAAAAAACCCGGGCATGAACCCAGACCACAAGGAGTTCATCACCTGGTTGGTGCGCAGTCCAATTTAGCCAACTACACTAGCAAGCCAGGCACTGAAAGAGTTAAGACAGTATTTCTGCTTTAATGGAATGAACAATCAACGCTTTTGCAGGATATGTTCTATGGTTTATTCACACAGCCCACGTAAGCACTATGATGAACAACTCAGACAATGCCTATGTTGTGTGTGCTATACTACATTCTAAGGCATAACATAACGACCTGTCCATGGATAAGTAAGCAGTAGTCACTACTGACCCAATTCTCCATTCTTCTGACAGACTGAATACAGTCGAATCTGGATAAGTAGAAGTCGCAGGGACCTAAACAAATGCTTCCACTTATCAGGATTTCTACTTTTCCAGACAGCACACACAATTGAGAAAATTGCCGGGACTAAGCTGGTCATGCCGATTTAACCGAAATTCGACTTAAGTGGACTCGACTGTAGCTGTTTTGTTTTCCTTCCCAGCGTTAATTTAATTGTCTTTCTGTTCAGAGCATGAATGATTCCTTCAGTGAATCTAGAACAAAAGCATCACATTTAATTTTGCACTAATAAAAGTCTCCTTAGAGACAGGGAGTGCACACATGCTTACCCTGTGTCCCCTCTGAGGACCAGTCATCACGAAAAAAAAAAAATAAAAAAAGATGTTACGAAGGCACTGGCAAGGAGCTAAATACCTCATGATCAAACTGATACAAATGACTATATTTTTTCACACTTGAAGAACTTAGAAAAGCCAAATTAGAATTAATAGATCTTTACAATTAAAAAAAAAAATTCTAACTGGCACCTGACTAAAATAATGAAAGACTAGATAATATTCTTTCGTGATGTAGGAAGGGGGGTCTTTAAGTCTGAGGATTTACGGCCGCATGGCTAGTGCTGTCGCCACGGACTGAGCAAGGTGAGGATTTTATTTTGAGATAGGATAATAACAAACAGAAAAATAAAAATATACTTGAAGTACAACCTCAGATAAACACTTCAGCAGGAGTTTTTACATCTGCAGATATTCTCAGCCCACCAAGAGTGAGTAACCATACACTTTATTCAATAACAAACAAAAGAATATATTTAAAAAGTCATACTTTTGTTTTCAAATATAAAGAACGAGGACAGAGAAATATTAAAGTAGCATTCCAAAATTATATCAAAATATTTTCAAATAATAGAGACTGTGAATAAAACTATTATCATCATCAAATAATTTGCCGATTGGAGTGGGCGAAGTTGCCTCTCCACAATCTGCAAACATCAACAGCATGCATCAGTTCATGTGGTGACACCCCTCCATGCCATGACAAAAAACTGTCAAGAATCGCCCTGCACTGTTCTTTTCCACAAAATATATTATCATCTTCAAGTGCCTTGCCAGCTGGCATAGAGGTTCAAGCATCTCCACAGATCCCTGTCTTCTGTGTTCTGGATCAATTCCACTAATGATCTTCTATGTCACAGTCATAAACCAGCCACCATCATTTCTCTTGGTCTGCCTCTGCTACCAGTTATCTTTCCAGTCGTCACGATATTTTCCAGTGCTCCTTTTCTCATCTCATGACCAAAAAACTGTGTTGGATCTTCTCATTGTTGTATAAAATGTTTTACTTTCATTAACCATTTCCAGGCAATCACTGTTAGTTATTCTGGCAGTCCAAGGTATTGGCAACTCTCTTCTCAAGAACCACATCTCACTTGCCTCCAAACTCATTCAAAAACAACCACAACACATGTTTACAAGAAAAACACAATGCTAAACTACAGACTCCCCAACTCTGCTCTGTGACCCTGTTACAGACGGAGCTTTCCCAGGAGGAGCTTTGCCATAGTCAGTTTTGTCTTGATAAGCCGGCTGCTGCTGATAGTGAGGCTGGCGATATTTGACTCCTTGCAGAGATAGTGGCGGATCCAGTTCAGCCATCATACTCGGTTGTGATCTCATGGCCTCATCTTGTTTCTCCAGCTGACGGCGCTTGGCTGCAAGTTCAGCTGCAGAAGTGACACCTGGATCTCCGTGCTCTTCCTTGTCCTGATAATGGAGAATTAGAGAATACAAATTTGTGAGCGGTGTGAAGCAACATGTAGAGACACAGTGTTATCCAGGGTTCTCCCCTAGAATAGTGATCCCAAACTGTGCCCTGTGGAAACCCGGGAAGTCGCGACCTCTTCACAGGGGTGTCGTGAAATATTGTAAATGCTTCATAATTAATTTAACCAAGACACAAATACTCATACTTTTACATAGGTTAGGGCGCTGTGGAACAATTTTAATTGAAAAAAGGTGCCGCGACCAAGAAAAGTTTGGGAAACACTGCCCTAGAAGCAATATGTATAGCCACAGTGTTATCCAGGGCTTTTCCTTAAAAGCAACATGTACAGCCACAGTGTTATCCAGGGCTTTTCCTCTAGAGCCTTTGACACTTTCTTGGCTATCGAAGAAGGGGATGGAGCACCTGTGGGAATACCCCGAGTGCGATGATATCAATTCCTGATTCATTAATTCTTCCCCTAGACAATAAGGTGCCGGTACTCACCAAAAATGAGTATTATAGTAGTGCTGGATAAAAGATGATGTCTTAGCTCTTTCAGCCAGCCAAGTAAGTGACCATACACTTAATTCAATAACAAACAAAAGAATATATATAAATTATATTTTAAAAGTCATACTCTTGTTTTCACATATAAAGAAATAAAACAAAGAAATATTAAAGTAGCAGTCCAAAATTATATGGAGATATTTTCAAGTAACAGAGTTTTTCTCGTGTGAAGTTTACAGCCAGTAAATACGAAGAAGAATATATAGAAGCTCCTGCACTGGGTGTCAAAGTTTCAGTTTGCCTTCTCCGGGGAAAAAAATATTACCATATAAAAAAAAAAAAAAAATAAAAACACAGATTACCTTATACACCAAGCCAAGAACAAAGTAGCACATCCCGCTCAAGGCTGACAGAAACCCTGACAACACACACAGACCATAGCTCCAGGACAGGTAGTTCATCCATGGTCTTGGCATCCAGTCGTCGTCCTTGCTCATCTCAGCAAATACAAGGGCAATGATAAACACCAGAAAAGCTGCAAAACAAATCATATTCTTACAATCTCAAATAGCACGTATGGAAGTCCCCATACTTAGGAAGAAAAAATGTATCACCAATGGCATTAAAAGCATAACTCAAACTGTTCTTCATATCACCAATGACATTAAAAGCATAATTCCATCCCTTCTTCACATCACCAATAGCAGTAAAAGCACAACTCCAACTGTTCTTCGGTATTGGAGGACAAGAACTGATATGTGTTTTTAACACAATGGTTGTCTTCTTCTTCAAGGTAACCAGCAGTAAACTCTGGCAGTACATTCACCTCTAGACTTTAGTCTTGTTACAGAACCTGAGTGTTGCCTGCATATCTGTTTTATGGCAGTAATGCAGAATATATTATATAAATACAAATGGTTTCCACTAATACTGCACATTATTTTCCCTTGTATGGAAACTTATGGGACACTTCAAGATGCAAATATCGCTGCCATGCTGTAAACGGACACAACATAATTACGTGTACAGAATTAGTATTTACATTTCTCCATGCTACGTGAAAAGGCTTCCAATAATCTTTTTATCCTGGTCTTCCTGTATTTCTGATTTGGTTTGTGCCCATTAACCTTTTGTCACAGGTTCCGGTTGTACATTTCTCACAAAGTGGCCCAAAATAATTACTGCTTCCTGTGCTTTATTAATATCCTACCCCAAACAGGAAAAATCTACAGGTCAAGGGACAGTCTAATATTCCATGGGGTTGTAGATAGGCTGCATGCAGTCTGAAGCCTCATGTGCCACTAGGCACAATGAGAACTGATGCAGTTGTGGTACCTAGGCTGCACTCTGTTCTGGGATGGAGGTGGGTTGGGGTTAGGGCCAGTTCTATCTAGATGTTTTGGCGCAGTTAAAAGCCTCAGAAAGCTGGGAAACTCAGTCTTACCACCCTCTAAAATGTTGAACTGTCCTGTGACGCCATCTGGCGTAGAATATTAATAAAGAACCTTGCATCCTTCAGTGTGACAAACAAGGTTCAAATGTCTGCTACCACTGGCTCCACCTGCCTGAGTGTTAAAATGTCCTTCTATATGACTAGGCAAAGCTTCTTCTTCACGTTCACCAGCTTTAAACTTTGGTAGAAAGTTCTGGTTGTTCTCCAACTTCTGAAGACTAGTTCAGTTCCAGAAACTGAGTGTTGTGTGCATATCCGTTTCACATGTCTGATTCATCTGCATGCAGAATGTTGGTTCCTTGCCTCTTAGGCTGATGTACTCCGACTTCGAAGCAAGCTCCCATTTAAACAGGCAGTGAGTCTATTCTTGTTTTCCCCCACAATGGGGCCCTGGAACCCATACAGGGATCCCTACTGTCTGACAGTAAGGCTAAAATGTCCACCACCATTCGGTCCACTTGAAGCTGGGGTAGCCATACCTAATACATGCTTTTCCTATACTACTGTTCTAAGAGTCCCAACGCAACAGTGTTAAAGATGTCTAATGTGACGGAGAAGACTGTGTGGTCAGGAAAGTCATGGGCCTGCTACTCCCTGTTGATCTTCAGAGGCTCCAGCTCACAACAAGTGGGAAGCTCGACCTATGGATGTGAGGTTGCGCAGTCATGTGCAGAATGTGACGATTCCTTGGATGAGCCTATGAGCAGAGGATGATGGGTTAGCTCTGCATTTATGGAAGCCTCCTTGGATTAAAGAGGATGCTCATGATCTTCCCCTGCCTTTTCTTGAGGGCCGAACAGCCCTATGCATGGTTGCCCTGGATGTGTTCTCCAGAGGCGACACCAGCAGACAAATCCTGTGATGGTTCCAGGGCGCCATTGTGGGGGAAAAGGATAAACTCACTGCCTCCCCAACAAGCATGGAGGATGCAGGAGCTGACTGTTTCGGGACTTTCTTCAAAGTCAGTATACATCTGCCTGAGTGGCCAGGAACAACCAAGTGCACACAAATAAGCCAGTAAAACAGATTTGCACGCAAAACTCAAACCCTGACATAAAGCCAAATTGTAAATGAATGAACAAACAGGACTTTTCACCAGAGCTTACAGCTGGTGAACAAAGAAATGAAATGGACAAACAGGACAACTTAAAAAAAAACTACATCATGTCCCACAAAACCAACTGCGAAGGTTAAGCTGGTGAACGAAATGCCAGATAAAGTTCGATGTGTCGACCAAAACTTGCAATTATTGCATGTGCTATAAACAGGCAGAAGGTAAATTTGTCACTTGAATGACGAATGAAGAGAAAGATATATGTGAAATAAACTTCTTCAACTTACCTGCTCCCAACATTAAACCGCTGTTGATAAAAAACATCCGAGGTCTGTTCTTGTACAGCTTCGCTTTCAACCCGTCCGTTAAATACAAGAGACCAAAGGCCATGCCAAAGAGGTCCGCAAACAAAACAATGATGGTGAAAGCTTGCATAAACCGGAACCAAACTGAGGGATAAAAAGTGAAATTTACATGCTTAAAAGCTATATATTCTGGTTTTTATTTCCTTCTTTCGTTGCTCTCTTCTTCTTTGCGATCACCATTTGCAAACTCTGGCGGAAAGTTCTGGTTGTTCATCTACTTCTGGAGTGCAGTCCTGTTCTAGAAGGTGAGTGCTGCATGTGCATCCGTTTTACAGATCAGACTCATTTTTGTGTGCAGACTGCTGGTTCATTGTCTCTCAAGTAGATGCATTCTTACTTTGAAGGAAGCTTCCAATTAGTCGGTTCTTACGACTTGCTTGTGGGTAGGCAGTGGGTCGATACTGCAATAGGGCACCAGAACCTACATGGGGACTCACTGGTTGGGAACGTTCTAGTTGCCCGTCAACTTGTCAAGTTTGGTCTCATCCAACTATATATATGTACACCCATTATACAGTTTCTAGCTTATTTGTTTGCAGGCTCTTGGTTCTTTGTCAGATGCACTTTGATTTTTTTTCTTCTCAGGATTATCAGAGACAATTTATTTGTGCTTCCACAGTGCTCCCAATCAGCATTGATAACATCCAGGTTATCATGCATAAATGTACCACTAAATGGCGCAGAACCAGCCAGTCTGTCTGCTTTTTTACTTTCCCAACACAGCTATATGGGCAGTCTACGGCAAGGGTTCAACTTCACTGCAGTTGTGCATCTCACCAGACCACTTAAACCGACTACCAGCCATACTGAATATCACAAATCCACTGCTGCACAGATGAAAGGCATTCCACTAAACTCAGTAGCTCAGGCAGCGAAACCGCAGATTTCCATTCATATGTGGAAACTGCATTAGCAAAGCGCTGTCTGTAGCAAAAAAAAAAAAAAAGTCTGCCATGCCTAGTCCTCAATATTGGATCCGAAGATGCTAACCACCTAGGACCTCAGATCCTCACTGTTCTGATGTAGCTTTGTATGTCACACAGGGCTGGCAGTCTATTTTATTCCATTCTGGTCCCCATCGTCACTGTGGTATTATATATCAATGTAATGTTGTGAATTCCCGGGGAAATCCCAGAGAGTTCCCGATGGGGAGGACAAGGTCGGAGGACCAGTGAAACAAGAGAAAAACGAGATAAGTGGGTCTCGTGTATCGCATGGTGAGTGAAATAAGGGATAAAAGAAAAGCATGGGACTGGAACGGAAGACGTGAACCAAGAGACGAGAGTAAGACAGTTGAAGTTCGGAAGTGGTTGCGAGAGGTCGGATGAAAGGACGCCTGAGAAGAATGAACAAATTGTGAATGATTGTTATATTTCGAGAGGAGAAATGAATGTTTCCCACATGTCTTAATACCGAGCACAAGGTTTCGTGAAGGATGGATGGTTCGAAAGACGCTGACGGATCGATGTAGTGTGTGGAAAGTTTGACCAGGCCGTCAGAATCAGCCTAGCAGAACGAACACGAGGACGGGAGAATCTGTCCCTACGATATGTGGTGATTCACCGAATAAAAGCACGTAACTCAATATTCATCTCTGCTGTGTCGTTACAACTTCCTGTTCATCAGAAAGCAATGTGGCTTACCAAAACACACCACTAGCAGAGCACATTGCAATCAAACAGGGTGACAGCCTCGTTCTCCACTCTGTACTGATTACCATAAACCAGTTCTGCTATTAAGCATTGTGTGGAGGAATAATTTGGGATCCAGTGCACACTGACTACCACCAGCTATTGTAATGCCATGAAAGCAGAAAGTGTTTTTAATGCTGTCAATCCATCATCATTTTGGTGGCCATTTTCTTGCTTTTGTCACTGATCTTCTCAGTGCATGTGATGTTGCTGCAACCTAAAGAGATGGCCTAACCACTTGATCTGCTGTTTCTAGTATTTATCCATTCTATTGCGCACAGTCTCTTCAATACCATGAATGGAATTCAGTCCAATACCTTCAGCTTCTCTCATCGTTCGTTTTAGAGTTTCCTTGAAATGACCTCACTCCCCCCCTCCCCCATTTTAGTGCCTGCTTGGCGATTCTTTGCTCAGAACGGGCGTGTCAAATTTAGTTCCACATCTTATAACATCTATTACAAGTAATTGTCCAGAAATTTTTATTTGTCCTTCACCCCAATTGAATTTATCCCATTTTATATTCAATGACAAGAGCTTGTCAGAGTTAAGTCAAAAATTGACTTCACAGCACTCAGGGCATTCCCATGTGTGCTCCATCCTCATCTTCAGCAGCCAGCCCAAAGTTCCAATACTGATGGCACCAGTCACAATCTGGTTATATTGTTGTCAGAGAACCTGTGATGCCTTAGGCGATTAACTGCATGTGCAGCTGCTGATATGTTGTAATGGCTGCATCCATTGACGTTATGAGAACTGCATTCCTAGTGCCAAACTGTGTGTTTGGTGTTAGTACTTCTGAATGTGTACAGTGTATGCTATTGGATCTGAATAAAGTAAAGCTGAGTCAAGAATTGAAATCACAGTACTCGGGGTATTCCCATGTGCGCTCTGACCTGATCTTCAGCAGCCAGTACGGAGTTTCAATACTAATGGTACCAGTCACAATTTGGTTATATGTCCGTCTTGCCTTTCCCCTGAGTGTAGTGAGCAGACCAGACCCTCTGGTTACATCCCCAGGTGCCTCATTCCCTCCAGGACATAATATTAATAAATCTTGTTTCTCAGTCTGATACTGTTTTTGGATCTGCATTCAGTCTGCATCACTTTTCTCCCATGTTGGATATTCTGGTGGTTTTATGGGCACAGGAACGCAGCAACTATGGAGTGATCCGTTTACTATGAAGCTGGAACAAATGCTATCTATTAGTTATTCTACCAGAGAACTAAGAAACACGGAAGTCACAGAGTTCTTAAACTTTAGCACTTTCACCAATGTCCGCGAGATCTAAAACTGTTCTAAGATTAAAGTAAAATTAAATGCGAGTGTAAGATTGTGGGGCTAAAATGCTCACATAGTAACTGTAGATATAACACCACTTACCAGGCATTATTTTATCAACGATATCTTCAAACTCCGTAGAGTGGATCCACCAACAACCCACATAGGACTTCATAACCGGATCCCTGGGTTTAATGTATCCATTTAGACAGATATGCCACATGCCGATGTTACCGAATGGGCTGAAGACTCGGGTCCATGATTTGTACCAGTACGGGGAGGCAAAGGCAATAAACATTAAACAAAAAGCGATGGCAGCATTGATGACTGCTATACGATACAACGCGACGGTGGCCATTTTACAAGGTAGGCGCTGTTATTTTCTTTCTGTCGTTTCCGATGTGTCCCCTTTGTGGACTGTCCTATTGTATTTATGGGGGTTTTTGGATGTGTTTACAATTAGGGTCATTGGTAGTGCGAAAATATAATTAACAGTTCGGTAATTATGCACCTGCCACTTAATAATGTATTGTATATTTGTGTAAAATATATTTATGAAGTATTCCGTCTAGGGGATAGAAGATTATTTCAATATGCTATTCTCCCTAAAAATGTGTCACCTGGATAGCTCACAATCTAAGGTCGCCCAGGTGAGAAACGGCCTCGTTTTCAAGTTACTTCCGCGTTTCCACAGGTAGACCTGCCAGCTTTATGTTTTAAAGCCAACTCATAAATACAAATTAACATTTTAAGCAGATAATATTAAAACTACAAATAATGTACCACAATTTTAATTTTCACAAATTTTTAATTTGATCTCAACTACTGTACTCTTTTATGACATCTGATTAAGTACAAGCAAGGATAAAACGCAGATTTAGCCTTCAGACGCTGAAATCTCCTGGCCTAAGAAACGGACAGGTAACATTTTAATATGGCGCTGAAGAGGGCAAAGCGTTTTATAGCAACCTTCGGACTTCTGTTCACAATATGTGGCTTTATTTGCATGGTTGTGGCTTTTGCCACACCACACTGGCTAGAAAGATTCCCATATAAACGAATGAGTAAAGTCTTCGTCCGTATGGGCTTGTGGGAAGTCTGCTTCAATGACTGGACCTATTATAAAGATTACCTAAGCAAACGGTACAATGGCTGTTGGTGGATTTTCCATTTCGAGTACAGGCCAGTTTGGGGATGGCTGAACCCGCGTAAGTAACCGTGTTTATATTAGTATTACAAATTCTTCAATGGAAAACTAGGTCCGTATTGGTAGGCGAAAAATTTGTAATGTTGTGTTTCATTGGTTTGTTATTAGAACCTCTAACTTGTTGACGAAGAGAACACGGAAGTGAGACTGAGACTCCTGCCTGTAATTGTATGTGGATGAGTTCTTCTTCGCGTTGCCCAGCTCTAAACTCCGGCGAAAAGTTCTGATTGTTTTTCAACCTGTGAACTTTAGTATTTTAGTTTAGTTTTGTTCCAGAATCTGAGTGTTGTGTGCACATCCATAATTCAACAGATCTGACTTAATAGCAGATAGTTTGTTCCTTGTCTCTTAGGCAGATGATCACAGATGAACTCCCACTTCAGAGGAAGCTCCCAGTGTGTTGACTCCTATGGCATGCCGACATGCTTGTTGGGGGAGGCAGTGGGTCTATTCTTGTTCTCCCTCACAATGAGCCCCGGAACCCACACGGGGAAGTGTGAGTCCAGTTTTATGAGTTATCTTCTCGGTACTCCGGACACGTTCATAGGTGCTCAGCTCAGATTTCCTGTTCAGCATAATATACGTCAGCGTCCTGTACTTAGTATAGTCCTATGCTGTTTCTCTCATGCTTGAGAGTGGCTGTGCCGATCTTTACTCCCGATTCTCATATTAGCAGTAATGTGGATATCATCATCATCATCATGTGCCCTGCCAGCTTGCGTTGGCACTTATGCGTCTCCACAGGTAACGATCCCTGGTTGCCTGGAACAGCTTTCTTTATGATATCCCTCCATGCCATTGTTTTAGCTCATCCAGCATCATCTCTCTTGGCCTGCTTCTTCCACTGATCTTTCCAGTTGTCACAATGTTCTCCAATGTCTCTCTTCTCATCATTTGGCAAAAGAGTAGTGTTTGTCTCTTTCTTATTGTTGTATATAGAAATCTACTTTCATTAGCTTCTTTCAAGCAATCGTTGTTAATTAGTCTGGCCGTCCAAGGTATTCGTAACATTCGGGGTGCTAAAATGTTACATAGAACCTGTTCTGCTGTATGGCAGCAAATCTTGGAATGTCACTGAAAAAATTAGGAAGAATTTGGAAGCAACAGAGATGTGGTTTCCGAGACGGATGTTAGAATACCTTGGATGTGGACATGCTGCTTCCAAAATCCTTGGATCTCTCTAAGACTGTTAACAAAATCAGCGCAATCTGTAGTCTGGCTATCTGCAACTAAGGCAGAACCGGCCAGTCTGTCAGCTTTTCTATTGCCAACAGTTCCTGGGACAAAAATTGAAGGTAACTGCACAGACAGGTAACGCACAGAAATAGTCCTGTGATTCCAGCTACATGAAGACTTGTATCACCTCCATCGTCATGCTGCTAGTAGTCATGGAGAAGGCACCACTAGCTTCCTGGATTGTTCTGCCTGAAGAGTGAGCTGTGAATTCCCCATGTACTCTTTTGTCCTTGTACAATGGACCTGTCTGTGTAAATCAGCACATCAGCCTCACCTGACTTGTCACTGATAAGCGCGTGGACCTTGGCATCGACAGCAACAGGGTTCTATTCCCGAAAACCACCAAGTGTAATGATATGTGAGAATGTGCGATTTAGACGAAGGTATCCGCTATCCTCCGAATAACAGTCCCAAATTATCGAAGCTAAGAAAATACTTCAACAGGGCCTCAATCATATGCGAATTGCCCAATTCTTTCCGGCGAATGTACTGCATACTGCTGGAAACACTCCTACGAATAACGGTCCCAAATCATCGAGAGTTTCAATAGCTCTGACACTGAGTGCTATATTTAACTTCTTCCCTGGGTTCTAGGGTTAGGGCAAGGAGTATTGCAATTACGACACGGCCACCAGAATTTGTCACAACAGTGGAACTGTGACACTATCGATTGAAGGGCTATGGATGGAACTTATGCAAATGCGACATTACCACAGCGGCACTAGTCGCGTGTTGTTTACTGGCTATTCTGCACAGTTTCCTGGCAGCACAGTCACAATTGTTGCGGCACTGTAAGGGTATTTTTTCAGCGTCGATAATTTTGGACCGTTATTCATAGTTCAGCAAAGGTGGACATCTGTAAGACTGCAGTATCAGGTCAGTGTCGGACAGGAGGATCGAGAGACTAAGGATGTAAGGCTCCCTTGCATCCAGCACAGACTGCGTGTCAGAAGTTTTTTTTTTTGGCCCAGCAGAAATCTTTATCCCTTAAATATCAGTACCCAAGGATCGAACCCCTGTCTCACATGTGAGACCCCACCAGTACTCTAACCGTGCTAACATTTGTCGATTACTTACCCATCTCTCCTGTGTTGTTTTCAGCTTGGCTTCTGGCTGTTCAAATCATGATTACCCTGGGGCTGATGCTCTACATGGTGAACGTGGTGATGAACATTATGTACTACGTACGCTGCTTGCCTAGGGAGAAGGAGCGGAAACACGTACTGACCAGCGCCTGCATCATGTGGGCAGCTTGTAAGTACAGCCAAAACTTTTTTTTTGTTAAATTCAGTGCAACCTCAAGATATGAATTTAATCTGTCCCTTGAGTGAGCTCATATGGTGAATAGCTTATGTTGTGAAATTATGTTTTTTTACTGTAAAATTTACGTAAATAATTCTCTCCCTTGTTTTCTTTTTGAACATAAATACCTCACTACATGACTTCCCATATATTGATAAAGAAATCACTACATGACTTCCCATATATTGACAAAGAAATCACTACATGACTTCCCATATATTGACAAAGACATCACTACATGACTTCCCATATATTGACAAAGACATCACTACATGACTTCCCATATATTGATAAAGAAATCACTACATGACTTCCCATATATTGACAAAGAAATCACTACATGACTTCCCATATATTGACAAAGACATCACTACATGACTTCCCATATATTGACAAAGACATCACTACATGACTTCCCATATATTGATAAAGAAATCACTACATGACTTCCCATATATTGACAAAGAAATCACTACATGACTTCCCATATATTGATAAAGACATCACTACATGACTTCCCATATATTGACAAAGCAATCACTACATGACTTCCCATATATTGATAAAGACATCACTACATGACTTCCCAGATATTGACAAAGAAATCACTACATGACCTCCCATATATTGACAAAGAAATCACTACAGGACCTCTCATATATTGATAAAGAAATCACTACAGGACCTCCCATATATTGATAAAGAAATCATTACATGACCTTCCATATATTGACAAAGAAATCACTACAGGACCTCTCATATATTGATAAAGAAATCACTACATGACCTTCCATATATTGACAAAGAAATCACTACAGGACCTCTCATATATTGACAAAGAAATCACTACATGACCTTCCATATATTGACAAAGAAATCACTACAGGACCTCCCATATATTGATAAAGAAATCACTACATGACTTCCCATATATTGATAAAGAAATCACTACAGGACCTCCCATATATTGATAAAGAAATCACTACAGGACCTCCCATATATTGATAAAGAAATCACTACAGGACCTCCCATATATTGATAAAGAAATCACTACAGGACCTCCCATATATTGATAAAGAAATCACTACAGGACCTCCCATATATTGATAAAGAAATCACTACAGGACCTCCCATATATTGATAAAGAGGTTTGAGGTTTGAACAACGGATCAACATCAAGGCACATGGGTAGTAACCCATAAGTACTCTGTTTTTTCCCAACTCATTTCATCGGAAGAAGCTCAGCACATTGCACAAGCTCTGTAGCACCGGCGAGGGTCCTGAAATACTTAAGGTATATTTTTAGCTCAAAATTTTTGCCAGAGCAGCACCGTTAGGCTACTATTTTCGATTTCCAGCTGCCAAGGGATTTTTTTGGTAAAATGTGTGCAACAATGCAGATGGGCGTCCGATCTCACTGCCCAGAGACCAGGTGGAATTACTAGAAGTCCAAGTCCACGTGAAAAATACCAGCCCTTACCGGTGATTGAACCCGGCACCTCTAGGCGGATACCATGCCTTGAGACCACACAGCCCCCTCTATTGACAGCGAAAGATACCTCACTACTAGACCTCCAGTATCGGCTAAAACTGTAATATATTTCTTTGTTTTAGTTGCCCTAATTGGAACATCGGTGACGATATTTGGAATCAAAGCTGACATTGACAGACAGTGGTTGCCGAACCCAGACTCCAACTTCCTGTCCTGGTCATTTGGCTTTGCCTGTTTGTCCGGCTTCTTCGCCATATTTTCAGCCATGTGCCTTACGACAGATTACATGAGAATCAAAGAGGAGGAAACCAAAGCAAACCGAGGACCTGCTTATGCTGTGAAGCCTAACCCAAGATTTTAGTGCTAATATGTTAATTAAAGGGAGAATCTGTGAGAGAAGCAAATTATAAAATTTCGTTTTGCTGGTGAGAATTGTGTTAAAAATTTGTTAATTATTTTTTTAAGAGTAGAATTTTGTCGCTTTCATCTGTGAACTTTGACATATGAATGGGTTTTCCAGCAAATTTTGTAATGAAGAGATCTTTTATTTAGGCTGAATTGTTCCTGCTATGTTTCGTTGTATGCATGTAGCGTTTGTGAATGAATTGAAGTTTTACATTCCAGGCTCTGAATAAACATTCCATTTGAATTTAATATGTCGTACGTTACTATGTGTTGTAAGCAGAAATGTTTATTACTGATAACTCCGTTTCAATGTAAGAAGCTTCAGGGTTATAACAATAACTTTCTATATATAGGATGAGGGGCTTCAGATGAAAACCTTAAAATGTGATAGAAATTACAGTAACCATACCACTGTCTTATATTATTGTTAAGTGTTAAGCAGGTCAGATCTCGATGCAAATGAACATAGTAACACCATATTGACAGTTTAAAGACAAAATTGGTGGTTACAAGACAATGGCTTGGTTTTTGTAGTGTCTATGTCACATTTAAGGTTTTTATTTCAAGCCCCTTGGTGATAAATGATGGTGTGTATACTTTGTTATATGTTATGTAAGTGTATGTGGGAGCAACACATTGAACCAAATCCATTGAGAAGTCTTAGTCAAGATTTCCACTTCACTACAATTGAGTTTCTCCATAATTGTTCCGTTCCTGCGCCAGTGAAAAATCAGATGAAATGTCCCTCACTGTCGCATTTAAAAAACTGGTGAACACGGTTAGTCCCTGTACAGTCAGAAAATATTTGCAGGCAGTAAATGCATATGGTAGTCGCTAGAGGTGCTAAAGCCAACAGTCGTCACTAGAAATGCTGTTTGTCATTGATGGAAGTAGTCAAGCTCGATAACTGGCTATACAAACTTAAAATTATTACGCAAGGTATTTTGCCAGCTCACACATAAACCGGCTATACTAAATACCAGGACACAACAGCTGCACAAATAAAAGGCATTCTACATAAAAAACACAGGCCACAGTGCTGCACCAAGCACTGAGCTCAGGCAACAAAACCATAGTCCATATGTGGAACTGCATTAGTAAAGTGCTGTCAAAGCAAAAATAACTTAAGGGCTAAACATTCTGCCATGCCTAATCCTCCGTTTAGAATCAGAAGTCTTCACTGCTTTAATTCGTTGAGAAGCAGAACACTAAATGGTTCGGTCATCTCACTAGAATGCAGGCACAACTGCCATCACAGGCGCGGACCTAATATGATCTGAACTGAAAGCATAATTGAAATATTTTAGCCATCTCATCATCCGCTGCAGCAGACTGGAAAAAAAAAGCAAAAGGCACGGTACCAGGAAAGTTGTGCAGAGGGCAGCAACCAGTGCAAAGATAGGCACAGGTTAAGTGACACCTAGGGTAATAAAGTGCTTGAGTTTCTTTCAGGAAGATCATGGTAAAAAATTCTGCAAAGAACTTACATGGATGGTGGCATGGGCTGGTTGAGGTCCTATGCTGTACTGAAGATAAAGGAGAGGGGAGGACAAATTCTGGAATGTTAAGTCATAATTTTGTCAGCTGCCAGTTTAGTTAATTTCCTACTGCACACTGGAACAACATTAACTGAACATGATATATTAGATGAAGAAATTGACATTTGATGCGGTATAGCTGGCCAAGTATTGGGACAGCTAGTCCCCCTCTTGCAGCATAAGGCAATCCCAGTCAGCACAAAGTGACATCTCATACAAAGCATATTCATTCCCACCCTATTCTATGAGTGTCAGACATGGTCACTCACAACAGAAAAATAGTAACCTAAATGAAGTGTCTGAGAAAGGCTGTAAGAGTGACTAGAAAAGATAAAATCAGGAATGAGGTCATGCGAGATAAAGTCGGCACAGAACCAGTTCTAAATTACGTAGAAAAACAGCAAATCCAATGGTTTGCCCACTTGGAGAGAATGCTTTCTGATGCTATACCATTCAAGGCATATACCAAAAGAGGAGACGGAGGTAGATCAAGAACATATGGAAGGATAACATCAGAGAAACTCTACAGTACCACAATGTGTCTTTGGTCAAAGCAGCCAGAAAAGCACGAAGCAGGATGTTATATCTCCTTCGACAACCCAAGCGGTAAAAGAGGACGTACAGAACAAGACTACTGCGCACAATTGTCTTGGAAACCAACATACTTTGACCGGACTCTGGTGTTTTTTTTAAGTATCCAGAAGCTATGAGTTATTATGGATATCGCAACCCTTCGGCCTTGATTCCATGATAAATACAGTAAATCTGGAAGAAATTTGGCTTTTCTGCCTACCCCTGGGAGTGACCCAGACCACAAGGAGTTCATACCCGGTCACCGCACAGTCTGGTTTAGCCAACTATGCTAGTGAGCCGGGCCTGATGTTTTATAATGTATGGTAATCAGTTTCAACTTCACAGCAAAGGGGGTCGTTCTATTTCTGTGCCACTGAATAACTTGCCACAACTAAAAAACCAGCTAGCTTGTCTAATCATTGTATTTGACCAGAAGTCCAAATATTGCATCAAGTGGGAGGCAGGGGTTGACTAGAATAAACACTTCTTCTGCGTTCGACATCAGTCATGCTAAACATTGAGTCCTGTCTAGGTCACAAATAGGATTGTGCATTTAAGGTCGCCACCGGCCTCCCATAGCTTCTCTTGCAATGTGGCTCCCTTGGGCCAGATCCAGTCTTTGCTGGGAAAGGTTAGGGCAGTACTGTAGTATGTGCTCAGGGGTCTGTCTTTCTGCTTCACAATCACAGGCAGCAGATTCTTTCATGCCTATCCTGTACAGGTGTGCTCGAAGACCAGTGTCCAGTCCAAAGTCTAAAAAATTGATGTTTGTTCTTTCCTGTTGAGTTAAAATAAATACTGAAACAAGAGACACCAAGGAAAGGGGAGGTAATCATTGTTATCAAGGAACAGATAATCTTTCTGGCAGGCTTTTCTTGTTTTTACATTTGCCTTCAAAAAGAGTGTCTTCTGGTTGTCAGCAGCCTTTTATGATACACTGAGCAGTGGATCTTTTCTTCTCCTTACCCAACACAAAATGGGCCCTGAAACCCACAAAAGGACATTTTTTCTGACCAATGACCTGCTACAAGATTATGACGATAATTTTGCTGCTAATGCGTGCTTTTCCTAACAGAATGAGACATTATATGTACAGTTAAATAAATTACACCAATGGATTTCTGTAAAACTTTCTTCTTCTTCATGTTTACAGAGGAAAATTAAGGTTGTTCGTCCACTTTTAGACTTTGATCTTGTATTGAACTTGAATTTTGCGTAAACACCCATTTTATATATCTGGCTTATACTTGTATGCAGACTGTTGGTTCCTCACCGCTCTAGCAGATGCGGTTAGACTTCGAAGAAAACACCCATAATTAGTCGTCATTTCGACATGCTTGTTGGAGGGGCAGTGGGTCTTTTCTTTGTTTCCCCTACACTGGGAGTAAAACTGTTTTGTTTTGTTGGCTGAGATCTAATTTTTTAATAGTTTCATTCCATCATATATCTTGACTTGAGAGTATGTATAATTCAGATGAACTGGCTTTACTGTTTGTTCCTTTTTGTTGTAAATATTACATTTCTTATTACAAACATTTACTTTTTTCACCAAATTCAATAAAGATCATCATGTATGTTGTTGTTATTACTGTAGTTTTACTTAAGCATGCAATGTAAATGATGTTTATAAAACCAAATAATATTTATTCATCCCTTTTATCATACAAACAGCTCCTGTGTTTAAAAATAAAACCATGATGTCCACTCACAAACAGCCTAGATTAATAATCATAAACATCATCAGATTACAGGGGAAAACTAATTAAATAAAAGTGGTTTAAGTAACAAAGTCGGGCCCAGAAAGAGAGCGACTTCCCTTGCCATTCATGCCTGGCCATATCACAGGGCCTGTCTCATGTTGCGGGGGTGTCATGCTTTATGAGCGTCCAGCAACACAGCATACTTCCGCATTGTTGTCATAGGCTGCATACAGTAGTGGGATGTAGGCTGTACTCTAGCGTGGTCCTAGAAAGAGATTGACTTTCCCTGCCATTCAGGTCTGGTCAAATAGTAGGGCCTGTCCTATGTTGCAGGGGGGTGTCACAAATAGTGAGCGTTTAGCAACACGACGTACTTCAGGCATTGATTTCATAGGCTGCACTTTCGCATGGTACGTAGACTGAGGCTGTGGCGTAAGGGGGGGGGGGGTGGGTTGGGCTAGCGCTCACATTGTGGAATATAGAACACACGATATTGCCAGCTGGTGACAACAATGTCAGTCACTAAGTGCCACACCCCCACAACATAGAACAGGACCTGCGACACTACCAGGCATTAATTACAAGGGAAGTCACTTCCTTTCTGGGCCCAACAACGTTACAAGTACCATAAAAGCAATTGCATTAATATTTTACAAGTGGCTGAAACAAAATTGTTCTGTTCAATTTCTCGACAGTCCCCCTGCCTTGCAGCACCTGTTGCCCATCGATCCACAAAATTGAGGATGCCAGTGAGGTAGAATCTTCTAGGTATGGCCTTGAAACGCACTACAGTCCTCCCTTCATCCTATGTCATAGTCTCAGTATCAAGGATAGAATCCAGTTTAGCACCACTTGGCCTCTCAACAGCATCCATCTCAAGGTTTCTCTTGAACGTTCTTTAATCTGTTCCCATTTTGGTGTTTCTGTTCATTTCTCCTCAAAATATATTGCCATTAATTGTGAACAGCAATTTCTTCTTCTTCTTGTGTTCGCTTTCTGATTTACACCGACAGACAGGTTCTTGTGATAAACTTGACTGTTTTAATGAGTTCATTTTTAGTCCCATACAACTTTGTGTACAGTGGTGACTCACTGGGCCAGTATTCCTTTCTTAATGGGCTGAACAAGGGACAGTCTTGCAGGACATGTTCTTGTAGTCTGCACACATAGCCCACAAGGGCAAAAAGGTGAACTACTTAGACGAAGAACAGCAATGAAATTCACAATTCCTTGCCAAGTGCAACAGTTATGGAAACACACACTTTTGTGCCCAGACACATGCAAGAATTAAAAACTTTTATTGAAATCTATGATTCAGTTGTGGCTAATACGTTTTTTAAAAATTCAAATTAAACAATTCCTGTTGTATATATTTGAATTTTACAGGCATGCAAATATGCAAACAATACTTCACACACATAGCAAAATGCAGAGCAAATACTTAACAGAAAATGGTTGGCTGTAAGAAAACATACACACTGTTTGTGTGTGGAGAAAAGGCATGCAATTGTGTTACCTTACATTCTTCACAGTTGTAACACGTTCTGCTCCAAGCAGTTGTTAAATTACAATAACTCATCAATACCTCATCAAATGTCTTGCGGACTGGCATGGGCGATCATTCCCTTTAACAATCTGCGACCTTTACCAGCATGTGTCTGTTCGAGTGCTGATACCCCTTCATGCCACGACAAAAGTCTATCAAGAATCTTCTCTCTGTCTCGTTTTCCAAAGATCATTCCAGCAGTCATGTGTTCTAGCTTTCTTCTCATAACTTGACAAACAATTTATGACTGTCTCTTTCTTTCTGAGTTTGTGATAGGTTGTCTTCAAGCCCTCACCTCTTTCAAAACAAATGGGTTGCTCTTTTTTAGTTGTCCAAGGGATTCTAAGGATACTTCCAGTTGTTAAAACTGTGGATAAAACTAATCAGTATATGCTTAGCTGGTTTTATGTTTGGGTTCTGGGGTCCTATTTTGGGCAGGAAAAAGAAACACTCTCCCTAACAACGTCATCAAGGTGGCTAAATTAGATGTTTTGCTTAAATAGGATGTGTTTGGCCAAAATGTGTAGATATCGCAGCCTAGCTGTAAACTGCAACAGGTCAACCACCCTTTAAAAGGTAAATTAAAGAATGTGTAGAATATGCACTAAGTTTTCCTCTTCTGTATTTATCTGAAGACGTAAATGTATTGTGCCCGTTTACAGCATGGCTGTGATATTTGCACCTTTTGGCCGACACATCCGACTTCTGCAGGCATTTGTTGGACATTGCAGTCTCAATGTTTAATCTGTTCTCCAGGCTATGCCGGTGTGGTGGGGAATGAACAGACAGACAGATTGGCTGGGTCAGCACCGCTGGGTGGTGAATTGATGCATGCAAGTCAAGAAGTCAGAAGAGAAACTAGATGGGCTGGAGAGAATGATGCACCTGGTGTGAAAAACATCAATTTATTTGTCACCCCCAACCCTCCCAAAAGTCATTTCTGAAGATTCGAACTTGCGTCTCCCAAAAGAGGGCCCAGCTTCTGACCAGGTGGCCACAGCTCCTCCCAAAAGAATCAAACAAAAACAGAAATAACACACAAATAAAGTCAGCTGAAGTAATCATTTATAACAGTTACATTTATTTTTCTAGGACAGACGAGCCAAGCATGCAACTACATACTGAGCTATAGACAATAAGGAAGCAATTCAATTATTTAATTGAGGCTCCTTGAATACGAAACAAAAATTGTTATTTTGTGGAGAAAAAATTAAACACTTCCAGAAAAGCTGTAAATGAAAAGAAAAAGAAACTGAAGTAGTAAAGTGCCCAGCATACCTGCCTTCTGACCTTATGGTAACGAGTTTAAAACCTATCAGAGTAGGTGTTCTTAAAAAAAAACCTCACCTGGCAGAGAAAAAAAAAGGATGGAAAAAAAAATGTTGCTGAAAAGTAAAGTCAACCATCTCTGTGTGGGTTCTGACGCCCCATCAAGGGGGAAACAAGAATACACCCACTACCTCCCCAACAAGCATGACGCATTGCATCTACCAGAGCGGCAAGGAACAACCAACTGCACACAAATAAGTCAGTAAAATGGATGTACACGCAAAACTTTGGCACAACGCCAAAGTCAAAATGGACGAACAACCTGGACTTTCCGCCGGAGCTTACAGCCGGTGAACAAATGAGAAGAAGACTAAAGTTGATCAGTATACTACTAAAACACACAGTGGTGCACTAAGACCAGGGCTCAAACTGGGTCAGATATATCTATACCTCTTCATGGTCAACCTAGAAAAAAAAAGGTCTCTGACAGTAGGAAGATAGGCAGAGGGAGACCGAGAGAACAGATGCTAGACAGTCTGACACCATGGCATGGGGATCATCTGTGTCAAGAGTTAACTGAAAGTACACAGGACAGAAGGTTATGGGAAGACATTACTTCCAACGCCACATGGCATGGGGATCATCTGTGTCAAGAGTTAACTGAAAGTACACAGGACAGAAGGTTATGGGAAGACATTACTTCCAACGCCACATGGCATGGGGATCATCTGTGTCAAGAGTTAACTGAAAGTACACAGGACAGAAGGTTATGGGAAGACATTACTTCCAACGCCACATGGCATGGGGATCATCTGTGTCAAGAGTTAACTGAAAGTACACAGGACAGAAGGTTATGGGAAGAAATTACTTCCAATGCCACATGGCATGGACTTTAAGAAGAAGAGGATAATTTCAAGAGATTAATAAACAGCAGTCTGTGACAAAGGTGAGACAAAAAATGCAGAAGAAGGTTTAATGCAGCCAACCTTCTTTGTTGAAATGCCATCTAATTGACTGAATCATTACTAAACATGTACAACTTTTTTGGGCTGTCTTCTTCCTTTTCTTCTTCTTCTTCATGTTCACCGGCAGAAAAGTTCTAGCTGTTCATCCACTCCTGGACTTTAGTCCTGTTCCAGAACTTTCTTAAATCATCATGGTCTGAGGAGAATAGGGCTGCGGGGAGTTACCAGGAGTTTTGGCCAACGCTCAACTCTCAATGGAAAGGCGAGACGGATGTACTTTTAGAGTTACTGGTACCATTGGAACTGGAACTCTTCGCTTGCTGCTGAAGATGGGGTATGGAGCGCTTATGGGAGTGTCCCCAGTGATGTGATGTCAATTCTTATTTTGACATGCAACATACTAGAACTTGAATTTTACATGCACATCTGTTTTACTTGTTATGGGCTTATATGGTAAAGTATGGTAAGGGGTTCCAAACCTAAAGATTTAGAGCAGCATGGCAAGTGTGTTAATGTAAGAACCAACTGGACAACAGGAAGAACTGGTACAAAATCTTAAGGTTTATATAAGACAGCCAAACTCATAAAGTCTTCGTAAGACAAACGAACATAACCAGACATGGTAGTGTCCCTCTGTCTGAATGCATCGGTCAGTGATTTCAACATGACACAGGCCTGTATAAAGTTGTCCAGCGTCAGGCAGCGACGTCCAAAATGGTCAAACTTGATCACAATTGTCTGGACAAACTGTGGCGACACATTATAGCCCATTGTCATGAAAGCTGCAGAGGAAAATAAACAAACATGACTACACAGGTCTACCATAAATAAGTATCAATAGCTTTCAGGATAATTTTTTATGGCGTTTAGACAGAATTAATTTTGAGCTGAATTTTTTAACTACAACATGACACAGCTAAAACCTACTTGAAAAAAAAAATATTGGCTGTATAGTGATATATATATATATATAACATATCAAGTTAAAGAGAAATGAATACAGAATATATCTTGTTTGTTTTGTTTTAGTATCCAGAAGCCATGAGTTGTTAACCCTTAGGCTCGGTATTATGGATATTGCAACCTTTCGGCCTTGATTCCATTGTAAATACCGCAAATCTGGGAGAAATGTGGCTTTTCTGCCTACTCCTGGGAGTGAACCCGGACCACAAGGAGTTCGTCACCTGGTCACCGCGCAATCCGGTTTTAGCCAATTACGCTAGAGAGCCGGGCACAGAATATATCTAAATTATTGATCAGGAATGGAACTACAAAATATGTAAATGACACCAAATTCAAGGATGTTAGACACACATGAAGATGTTTGATAGATGACATTTTGTACTTATCTTACAATTGTTTTTACTTGATTGGCACCACTGCTGTCCATTTCTAAGAATTCATTTCACATGCCTTCTCTATTCAGGTAATGAGATAATTAATCTAAATACTTTGAATCTCCACTTCTTCAATTCATTTTTTTTTTCTTCAGATATTTATAATTTGTATACAGATTTTGTGTTTCTTGCCTTTCGGGCAGCTACCCACCGTAGAAGAACCACCAAAAAATTTTGAATCAACATCACAGCACTCAGGACACCCCCATAAGTGCTCAGGCCCCATCTTCAGCAGCAAGCGAAGACTTCTAATTCCGATTGTTCCAGTAACCGTCTGATTGTATATCCGTCTCATCCTTCCCCTGAGTGTTGAGCGTCTGCCAGATCCCCTGGTAACTCCTCGCAGCACCATTCTCCTCAGACTGCAATGGTCTGCCTGTGCCTCTGCACTGTTCACCCGCTCCCAAAAGACCCTCACAATATCTAACTTGTCATACATCAATTCACCACCAAGTGGCACAGACCCAGCCAGTCTATCTGCCTGCTCATTTCCCAACCCACCGGCATGACCTGGAGAAAATATCCAAAGGATGCTAACAACCCGGGACATTGAAAGTGATGCCTGCCACTCCAATAATTAGTCACCTTTTACCGATGTGCTTATTAGAGGGTTAGGGAGTCAACCATTTTCTCTTAAAATGGGTCCCCGGAACATGCCAGTCAAGTAAGTGTTGGCCTGAATCTGTTCACTTCTGACAGACATAATCAGCGTTTTTATCTTTATGCCTAGTGGCACATGAGACTTCAGAGAGGACTTTCCATGCTTTCCTGTCCTGTGCAATCTTCAGTGCAGTTTTCCTTGTCAGAAATGCAACACTCAGGTCTCCTTCCATCGTTCGTCTCCATGTTATTTTTGGGCGCTCCTTCTTTCTCTTTCCATCTGGTGTCAAGTGACAGCTGTTTTGGCAGGTATATCAGGATTCAATCTCATAACGTGGCCATTTCCATTTTCTATTGGTTATCATACTTTCTAGAGTTTCTTGATTTGTGACTTGAGTTATGAGTTAGATTATCTTCACAGCACTCCAGACACATCCAAAGGCGCTCAGATTCCCCTCTCAACACATTCATCAGCGTCGCACGGTTAGTAGTGCCAGTCCTATGTTGGTTAACAAGACTTTGTGCGCTCCTCATGCTTGGCTGTGCCGACCTTAACTCCCAATTCTCGTATTCTTAGCAGTGATGTGAACACATTGCTTCCAAAATCCTCAGAACGTCCGATCTCTTAAGGGCAATAACAACGTCTGCGTGATCCATTAGCCAACCTTCTTCAATTAATGCAGCAATGTGTAATTTATGAGAATATTTCCCTGGTTTGACTGACTATCCATTCTTTGTGGTGTTGTTTTCTGGTTTCTAATATGTTGTTGCTTGTTGTTTTGTATGTTTCTTTGATCTGGTTCCATCTGTCTTACCTGTATGACAGTTGGTTCCTTGCCTGTTAGGCAGATGTACTCTGACTTTGAGAAGGATGCCCCCAATTAGTTGCATCCTATTCCTCATGTGTTCTGGGGGCCCCATTATGGGGGAAAATAAGAACAGAACAGACCCACTCCCTCCCGAGAGAATGCCGTAAGAGTAGACTAACTGTGGGTTTCCTTTAAAGTTGGAGTGCATCTGCCTGACAGGCAAGGAATCAACAGTCTGCATACAAAGTCAGAACTGTAAAACGGATGTGCACACAACCCTCAGGTTCTAGAACAAGTCTAAAATCCAAAGGTGGATGAACAACCAGAACTTTCCTACAGAGTTTACAGCCGGTGAATGCGAAGAAAAAGTGCTGAATCCTACAACATGCTTGTTCAGGAAGGTAATGGGTCTATTCTTGTTTTCCCCACAGCGAGTCCCCGAAGACCCAGACAGGGATATTTCTTTTTAGATTTGCTTTCATTATATGCACACCAACACCAGAGCACTGTTTGCAGAAGTTGTCTTATTTCATTATCATGAAGAAAAGAGGGAAAGATTTCAGTGAGCTTCACAATATAATAAACACAAACAAAATGTGAACGTTGCGGCTATGGAGCCTTCTTTAGTACATACATAGATTAGACAATACTAGACAAATACACAGTATCCCTTATCTTCATATCTCGTGGCAGCCAGGTCGATGTCAAGACAACAGTCTGGCGAGGCAGGTGGGGGCCGGGAAAATAAATATCCCGGGATATGCCAGGGGCCATCACTCGAGGATAATATGAAACTGTGTAGACAGAAGTAAAGAGGAGTAAGAAGAACAAGGAGAGGAAGGATAAAGACAAAAGTGATGCAGGAGGATTCTAAAACATCAGTTACCTTGCTGGAGCTCTGGACCTTCGATGGAGCCAGATCTGTTGATGTCGTAGCGGTCAAATGTTTGTTTCCACTGCTGAATATAGTGCCACAACGCCTGGAACTCATACAGGTCAATGGTACCACTGAAATCCTTGTCGAACATGCCTGAAGAAAAAACATACAAAGGTGTAAGTAAAGCAGAGTAAAAGATCTTTTTTTTTCTTTTTATAATGTCTTCAGGTTTATTCAGCATACAGAGCAAGACCTATCTTCTTCTTTTTCTTCTTTGCTTTCACCAGCTGTAAACTCCGGCAGAAAGTTCTTGTTGTTCATCCACTTGTGGACTGCAGTCCTGTTTCAGAACCTGAAAGTTGCATGTGCATCCATTTGACAGATCTGACTCATTTGTGTGCAGACTGTTGGTTCCTTGCCTCTCAGGCAGATGCACTCCAACTTTGAAGGAAGCTCCCACTTAGTCAACTCTTACGACATGCTTTTGGGCAGGCAGTGGGTCTATTCTTGTTTTCCCTATAATAGGGACCCCGGAACCCACACGGGGAAGAGCTAGACCTATATTTAGTGGGTGCTGTGGTCAGCATCATGCCAGCCGCCTTTACTTCCCAAGACGTTTACCTTGTACCCACTTAAAGCTGGGCCAACCTGGAAGCCAAGGTCACTTTTGAAAAATACTGGCTCCGTCAGTACCTGAACCCACCACCTTCTGATCTATAGGTGAGAATCTCGCCGCTACACCATGGTAACCCCCCTACCCCTAACCAAAACAAATGTTGATTAACTAATCATGGACTTAAACACATGTCTCTTGATTAGAGTCCAACATTATAACTGCTCTGTGTTGTGTAAACAAAAGGATCAAATTATGATTTATCTTGAAATTCATTTGGAGGGGATATATTTAGAGTAACATTAGATTTGTCTATTTTATTGAAAAGGGTTCACCAGCTGTAAACTCTGGCAGAAAGTTCTGCTTGTATGCCCACTTTTGGACTTTTGTCTTGTTCCAGAATTTAGTTTTGAGTGCACATTCATTTTACAGATCTTGCCATTAATAAACTGAACTGTTTATGTAAGCATTATTTAAATTCACTTAAATTTGTATGTATGTACGTACGTACATTCAAGTGGAAGTCAAAATTATCTACACTTCTTACAGTGTCAACACTTTTATTGATTCATGACAATTCCCGCCCAAGTGATGTAATTATCTATACAAATGGCTCTGTTGAAGGGCAGACAAAGTACATTAGGGTTCATAGCTAAAGCAAATGGATGTTGCTTAGTGCAAAAAAGCCTGGCAGATGATATAATAAAGTCTAGTTTGAGAATAGAGGTGGAGGCAGTCACTGCTGGCTTGAACATAAGCTGTACACACATGCTGTGATTGTAACTGACTCACAAAGCACGTTGAGAAAGGTGGAGACAGGTCTGCTCCATGGAGAGTGGCAAGCATCACTTCAGAGGTCCCAGGTAGTTGGCATCCTTTAAACATAATCTCCAGGTCATGTCGGCGTGTCGGGAAACACATATCATCACAATATAGGGGAAGTGCACTATCATGTAAAACTGTTTGTGTGGATCAAGAAGTTTAACAGGGTCAAACAAGTGTAGCGCATGAAGAGGTCATCCATTTGTCTCGGACTTAGACATGCAAAATGTGGTGCAAAAGTGGCTTCATGAGGGTGGATTTGGCATATGTTGGCTTTTGATCTATCAGGGGATAGATGGAAGAAGAAAAAGGCTTACGATCTATCAGGGACGAAGAAGAAGAATATGGAGGATGGGAGAATAAGAAAGATGGAGGAGGGGGGAAGAAAGGGAAGAGGGAGTTGGAAAAAAGAAGAAAAAAGTTAATTCTCACCTACCATGTGTGGGTTCTGGGGCTCTATTATAGAAAAAACAAGAATAGAACCACTCCCTACCCAAAAACATGTCGTACGAGTCGACTAATTGGGAGCTTCCTTCGAAGTTGGAGAGTGAATCTGCCTGGGAGGCAAGGAACCAGCAGTCTGCATACAAATGAGTCAGATCTGTAAGGCGGATGCACATGCAACACTTCTGGAACAGGACTGCTGTCCAGGAGTGGATCAACAACCAGAACTTTCCCCTAGAGTTTACAACAGCTGGTGAACGCGAAGAAGAAGAAGAATTCTCACCTATCATGAGTCGGCAGGTTTCGTCATTGAACTGTGTCCAGTTAGTGTTCACCAATGCTCTCTGTAGCTCCCGGGCGGTGATCCTGCCAGAGCGATCTGTATCCACCGACATAAACCACTGCTGTACTTGAGGATCAATGGTTGGGGGTTGGCTGTAACCTAGTGTAAGCAAGAGCACAAAATAGATACAATTGTTTCCCATTGTGGGGAAAATAAAAACAGACACTACCTGCTCAACAAGCAAGTCGTAAGAGTCAACTAACTGGGGGCTTCCTTCAAAGTTGGAGTGCATCTGCTGAGAGGCAAGGAACCAACAATTTGCATACAATTAGGTCGGATCTGTTAAACAGATGTGCATGCAACACTCAGGTTCTGGAACAAGACTAAAGTCCAGAGGTGGACAAACAAGCTGAAGTTTACAGCCAGTGAACGCAAAGAAGAAGATAGAAGAGATACAATTATAACCGATTTACAGAACATGTTGAGCAAGGTGGAGACAGGTATGCTCTGTACAGAGTGGCAAGCAACCCTTCAGAGATCCTGGGTAGTTTGTATCCCTTGGATATTTTCTCCGTGTCATGCCCAAGTGTTGAGACATGAAAGACAGATTGGCTTGTTCTCTACCACTTGAAGGTAAACTGATAAAGACGATAAGGTAGATGCTGTAAGGGCCTTTTGGGAGTGAGTAAACAATCTGGAGACAGAAATAGATCATCACAATCTTGGGTGGGGGAGGGGGGAATAGTGCAGCGAGGAGAGGCTAGGGGGATCTGGCCAATGTTCAAGAGAAAGGCAAGACGGATATACAATCAGACTGTTACTGCTGCCATCAGAATTGGAACTCTGCATTTGCTGCTGAAGATGGGGATGGAGCGCTTAAGGGAATGTCCCGGGTGCTATTATGTCAGTTAATAATAAAATAGATACATAACTGGCTGTAAGTTGTCAAATGTTTGTTGCATACTGTTGTGTCACTTGTATGTATGTATTGAGAGAAAATGTTAGGTGAGGAGCGGGGGAAGAGAATAAGTGTTCAATGTTTTGAGCATGAAAATTAATGGGCCATGTCCCTGTGTACGCGCGCTGCGGATCGGAAGGTCGTGGGTTCGCTCCCTGGCGGAGACGGACTTTTCTTAAAAAAATGACCTTGGCTCCCAGGTCGACCCAGCCATGAGTGGGTACCGGGTGCAATCCCGGGAAGTAGAGGCGGCCGGCTGATGCTGACCACATCACCCATCTTGTGCCGTATAGGTCTAGCCCTATATGCCCTATACGCCTAAAGGCGTGGAAAGGGTCCTTTACTTTTTTACTTTTTTATGTCCCTGTGTGTGCTCTGGGGCCCCATTGTGAGAGAAAACAAGAACAGACTCACAGCCTCCCTAACAAGCATGTCATAAGAGTCGACTAACTGCGGGGTTCCTTCGAAGTCAAGAGTGCATCTGCCTGAGAGGCAGGGGACCAACAGTCTGCACACAAATAAGTCAGTTCTGTGAAACAGATTTGCACACAACACAGGTTCTGATATGTTTAAAGTCCAGAGGTGGATTAACAACCAGAACTTACCGCTGGAGTTTACAGCCGGTGAATGCGAAGAAGAAGAAGAAGAATGGGCCACAAATATTAAGTTGAGGAAGCGAATACCCTCAGAATAAATGCCCGTCCCCAAGTGGGTTCTAGATAGAACCTCTGCTCCCCTAATAAGCTTTGTCGTAAAAAGTGATAACTGCACTCACCTTATTACATACTCTTTATACCAGTCATTTGGACCTGGCTTCGTTATGGCATTCCTGTTGTCATCAGTTCTCTCATAGGAACCCAGTAGTCGTCCCGTGAACTCTTGTGCATGTGACTGAAGTCCTCTTCTTCTTCACACTCGCTGGCTGCAGACTCTGGCGGAAAGTTCTGGGTGTTCCTCCACCTATGGACTTTAGTCTTGTTCCAGAACCAGAGTATCGCATGCACATCGGTTTCACATACTTGGCTTATTTGTGTGAATAGCCTTGGATCCTTGATCCCAGGCAGATACACTCTGACTTCAAAACATGCCCGCCAATAAGTCGACTCCTACAAGATGCTTGATGGGGAGAGAGTGGGTCTATTCTTGTCTTCCCCACAGTGGGGATCGTCGGGAGCATAAGGCCTGAGCTTCAGCATAGAAAGATCTTTAATACAATACAATAGAGGTGATCCGTGGGCACTTATTAGAACTCTGTGGGTCAGATTTGGTCCGCAGGCCACCAGTTGAATAGCCCAGGCTATTTGTAAGCTCAAAATATCTAATGCTGTTTATTTGCTTCTGATTCTATTGCCTTTCTTCTCTCTATGAATCATCGGCTATCAAGCAACCTATTTTCACACTCTGTAGATCTTTTTATGACTTGCAATTACAAGAATTCTTCTTCATCATTCTTCTGAGTGATGTAAATATGTTGTGCCTTTTTACAGCATAGCTTTCATACTTACATCCACACGGTGAGTCCCGTAAGATGCGGATGCATGTCTGCTAACAAACCTCAAAAATAGAGATTTTACAAAAAGCTATTTAAAAAGAATTACCTGGAAGACCAACAGCATAAGTCTGACCTGGATATCCAGCCGGAGCAGAAGCGAAGCCGGCAACTCCATATCCTGGAACACCTGCATACACACCTGCAGGACTGCCGTAACCCTGAGGAGATGAAACAGACAAAATAAATTCTATTACTGATACCTTCTTCTTCTTTGTTTATTGGCTGTAGACTCCTGGTTGTTATAGTTGGTAATCCATTTGGACTTTTTGCTTTATGCCAGGACCTCAGTTTTGCATGTACGTCTGTTTTACTGGCTCATTTGAGTGTAGCTGGTTGTTCCTTGCTTCTCGGGCAGATATAGTACGACTTTAAAGGAAGTCTCCAATTAGTCGACTCTTACGACATGCTTGTTAGGGAGGCAGTGGGTTGATTCTTGTTTTCCCTGCAATGGGGCCCCGAAGAATGACTAAAGCTGAGCTGATAAACTTTTCCCTGTTCCTTTTCTTCTTCATGTGACTGCTTTTTCATTTACACCGACAGATATGTTCTTGTGATAAGTTTTTAGGAGTTCCCTTTTAGTTCCATACAGCTCTGAGTACAGTGTTGACTCAGTGGGCCAAGATCCCTTTCTTAACTCTGTGAGTCCCAAGGAACGCATCATACATTTATAGGTTCCTTCCTAGAAGCCCAATGAATGCATAATGTGTCGATTTTATGACTCTCTTTACTACCACCTGAGCCTGTGATGCTAAACCCCCTGGGACTGAAAGTCAATGGGATGTCAGGGACATTCTTGCAGGACATGTTCTGTAGTTTGCACACACAGCCCATAAGGGCACAAGGGTTAACTACTTAGATGAAGCCTGTGCATATGCTGGTTAAGTTTGTTATGTACTGTCCTGAAGCATAAAATGATGACCTGCCCATGCCGGTCAAGTAAGTAGTAGTCATCTATGGCCAGGATTCTGTTCTCTTCTGATAGATTGGATGGTACTTTTATCCTCAAAGTATGTTACTTCATTCTCTTGCTGTTCACATTCTGCCCCTTTCTTAGCAAGACTTTTACCTCCAATACAGGTTTTAAAAGAATATTATAATTTAAATGTGGTCTCTCCAAGTGGGTTCTGGGGTCCCATTGTGAGGGGAAACAAGAATAGAAAAGACCCACTGTCCTCTAAAAAGCATGCAGTAAGAGCAGACTTATTAGCGATGTTTCCTTCAAAGTTGGCATGTATATGCCTGATATATGAGGAACCAACAGTTTGCACACAAATAAGCCAGATCTGTAAAACAGATGTGCACACAAAAGTCTAGTTCTGGAACAAGACCAAAGTCCAGAAGTGGATGAATAAGAAACAGAACTTTTTGCCAGTTTACAGCAACCAGAGAAACCATGGATAACACAGGTGGGAACCAAGGAGAAACCATGGATAACACAGGTGGGAATCAAGGAGAAACCACAACCGTATCTATCATCTTCAAAAGATGCTTCTGAACAAATATGATCTAGTTAAAACACAACGGACAAAGGGGGTTACATCTTCATTTGTTTCTTCTGATCTGCCTGCAGGAGGGCTGGCGCCTGGTGACGCCTGTTGCAGTGTTGCCACTTCAAGAATCATAGATAGAATGGCATTTTTTGGTGGCAAAGATATCGCTGTTAATCTGCAAGGTATATTTAATTAAGGTACTCATGACTGCTTCCCGAAGTGGTGTTTCCTGCAACAGCAAGCAACAGCAGGAAATCAGGAAACACTCAGTAGGGAAATGAAATCACCACCTTGCTCCCGACACTCCCGTGTCCGTGTGCCGTCGTTAAAAAAAGGTTAAAAGACTAACATTTAAAGCCACAGAAAAAGTCAAAACAAACAGCATATTTATTAAATATTTCAGTCACTAGATTACTATTACGACTAAATGCCAGCTGTCAATTATAATTTTAGGAAATTCAGATGTAATTTAAAATACAACTACAACACTTTACCTGATACTGGTACGCCATTACTGTTTACCTTGAAGTATAATCAAATGCTGCTTACACTTATCAACAGTGTAAGTTCAACCAGACTAGCAACTTTCGCTACGTTCGAGATTGGGTCTAATCCCAGTTCCAAGTAGGCCTACATTATAGACAGGCTGAAGGCAAGAGGTAGATAGTGATATAAATGGGAGCATACTATTAAGAGATGGAAAACAGTAGCTTGACAGAGTGTGCAGCAAGGGTGAAAGATATTATGTGTTTAAGGTCCATTGCATCAAACCTTCATTGTGCAGACAGCACCTGACTGATTGAGTTCCACATAATGTCATCATTATCACATATTTTTTTTTTTTAATCATGCCATCTCTGTTACGAAATAAAGATGTGTGCAAGTGTAGTATGAATGATACAGGTATTGAGGTAAACTCGTGGGAACAAAATGCATAGACCGTGTTGTGTGGAGTGGGCACATCGGGAAGGGAATAAGAATTAAGAATGAAATGATTGCAGAAAGGATGAGAGCTGAGCGCCTCCTCACATAACAATAAAACACTATCGTCTGGAAAGACGGAAAAGTGCCAAACATCACAGTCGATGCCACTGAAATTAATTAAAGCCTGAAATGATATGTTCAAAATATGATTAATAAAATTGGAAAATGTCTTATCAAAAAAAAAAAAAAAAAAAACACACAATAAAGCAGTGTTTCACAACCTTTTCTTAGTCGGGAAATTGGAAAATGTCTGGTGGAAAAAAAATACATTAAAGCAGTTTTTTTTTTTTAATCGATCACCAGCTGTGAATTCCAGTGGAAGGTCCCGGTTAATCGTCCGCTTGGACTTTTGGCTTTCACCTGGACCTGATTTTTGCGTGTACAATCGTTTTTCATTTCCCTGCCTCACGGGCAGCTGTACTCCGACTTCGAAGGAAGACGTCAGGCCTATTTCTAGGTTGACTGTGGTCATTGTTTTGTGTGGGTCGTGACGTTGCCTGATTTGTGTGGTGTCCACTTTGTCCCCTTCGCCGCAGGTATTGCCCTTTGGGGCAGCCCCCTGTGGAACAGTTAGCCCTCAAGGGAAGGCAGGGGCAGATCATGGGCATTCCCCGCCATCCAAGGAGGCTTCCATGCATGCAGAGCCGGCACATGGCGCTCTGGTTCTGGGCTCACCCAAGGAATCGTCACGTCCTGCACATGCCTGCTTAACCTCATAGCCGTATCAGGCCTCCCGCTCGACAGGGGCTGCCCCCTCTGGAAGTCAGCGGGGAGCAGCCCGTGGGTTTTGGACTTTTGTGACCACACAGATAGGTACATTCTTTTTTCCTCGCACGTTAGATTTCTTTGACGAGCCGTTAGCCCGACAGAATTTTACATCCTGCATCAGGCATATCGTTATCAGTTTTGTCCCAACACTCGGGCGAGTGGGGTCTTTGGGTGTGGACATTCGGTCTTTTTCAGTTCAATAGAAATTTTGATGGTCAGATTTTGATCCGTATGATCTAGTTTTGTCGGACAATTAGGCTTAGCCATCCGATGGTTGGTTGCTGTTGTGGTGTACCTCAGCGCGGTGACGACGACACTGAGGGTTAACCGAGGATGTACATGAATGGTCAGACTATGGATGGTTGCTGTTGTGGTGTACCTCAGCGCGGTGACGACGACACTGAGGGTTAACAGAGGATGTGCAGTGAACAATGTTCTCTTTACTTCGCAGTCTTTTAACCAAGAGTTGTAATTTTGGCTGTACGTTTGGCAGACCTACTCATGTTCCTAATGAGTTTTGGTAACATTTTTCACCCAAGCGTTTGGGGGCGGGCTGATGAGAGCCACAAGGACACATCACCTCTGGGGGGCCGCCGAACTCCGAGATCCCCTGACAGCTCTGTTAATGCTCATTTGAGACATTATCCGTGGCGCACGACGAGGGCGTGCTGTAGGGGTCTTGCGTGAGGTTCCGTACAACCAGGATAGTAAAGGATTGGCGCCCGAGTGACGTACGGAGTATCTCCTTATACACATCAAGTTGGACTTAACTTTCCCTCACGCCTGTGACATAAATCACCGCGCCACACATTAAAGCAGTGTTTCCCAACCTTTTCTTAGTCGTGGCGCCTTTTTTTCAATTAACATTTTTCCACGGCGCCCTAACCTAAGTAAAAGTAAGACTATTCGTATGTAAAAGATAAAATTGAAAAAAAAAAAAAAACAAACAAAAAAAAACTCGTGTATCTTCGAATATTTTACGGCGCCCCTGTTAAGCTTTGGCTGCTCCCCGGGGCGCCGTGGTGAACAGTTTGGGGATCACTGCATTAAAGAAAAATTGCATTTGTGACAAAGATCGGACTTCTCAAGGCTCTGAGCTACCGCTCTTTTTTGTTTAATTTATATACCTAACTCAGACACTGATTGATCACTGGCATCATGAGAGCTAATAGACCTAAATGGTTGAGGCATATTGAAAGAATGTCAGATGACAGAGAAGTAAAAACTATATACACAAGGGAGATGAATGGTCGTAGACCACAAGGCATACTATAAAGACGATGGAGAGATAATGTCCAGACAGACCTGCAAACAACTTGGTGTCACCAAATTGAAATACATAGAAGGCCAATCAAAGATGAATGGAGGCGAGCGATATCTGCAGCAATGAACCTCAAGGGCTCGGAATGCTGAAGAAGAAGAAATCTGGCACTGGTTTCAGGCCGAGCTGTTCTTTTAATTTCTAGCTTAGCCCAAACTGGCAAATATTGCACCAACGCATAGGGAAAGAAGCATAGACAGAACTGATAACCTCAACGTTGTGTGACCTGGTGCACATCGGGCATTCCCATGCGTGCTCAGTCCTCCGATGCAGCAGCCACTCCCATGTACTTCTACTAATTGTTCCCATGAGAGATTGGTTATAATGTCTCATATCTTGGCCCCCAGTGACAGCATAGACTTACTTAACCATGCTTTACTCCTATGTCACGCAATCGTGCTAGTGTCAGAGATTCATCATTGTCCAATAGTCCCGTCCATATAGCCTTGATGATATCTGCTCCGTCCATGCTTCTTCCCATATGAGTTGGTTTATTGCTTGCCAGTTGATCCGCTCGCTTATTGCCCTTTACGCTCGCATGGCCAGGTGTGTAGATCCAAGTGAGGGAGGTTAAGTGCGATTTTCGAATGCTTTCTACCCATTCAGAGCGCATACCACCTGTTACTTTCTTCTAAAGCATGTTCATGGAGTCTGATATAATTACTGCATGTGTGGCTGTTTGTTCTGATGCCCATGCTAGTGCTCTAGAAGCAGCGGCTATCTCTTCATGGTCATACTTGACGCGATTGCCTGGTAAACGCCGCAGTCCTCTCCTATTGTTTCCCTGATTCTTTGTGCTGTGTATGCCCACGCTGACTTGATCAGCTAGCTCTTCACGGATCTATCTGTGTAGATGATGATGTCTTTTGGGTGTGAATGTTGATCTATCAGTGTCCTCACCTCTGTGTCTACAGCCACAGCAATCGAATCCCCGTGTGGGTGATGCTGCCACGTGTGGGTGATGCTGCCCCGTGAGGGTTATGCTGCCCCGTGTAGATTATGATGCTTTGTGTGGGTTATGCTGCCACGTGTGGGTTATACTGCCACGTGTAGATTATGATGCCCTATGTGGGTTATGCTGCCCAGTGTAGGTTATGCTGCCCAGTGTGGGTTATGCTGCCCTCTGTGGATTATGCCACACCTCTCTGTCTACAGTCGCGGGAATCTGATCCTCGTGTGGGCTATGCTGACCCGTGTGGGTTAGGCTGCTCCCTGCGGGTTATGCTGCCCAGTGTGGGTTATGCTGCCCTTTGAGGAGAGGGGAGCGTGAGAATAGACCAAATGCCTAGCCCCCCCCCCCCCTCTACCGAAACAAACATATCGTAAAAGGTGACCAAAGGTATTTCCTTCAAATTAGGAACGCATCTGCTTGGGAGGCAAGGAACCAACAGCTTGCATACAAATAATCCAGATCTTTAAAACGGATAGACGTGCAAGAGATCCTGGAACAAAGTCAAAGCCCAAAAATGGAAGGGCATCGAATACTTTTCGTCGGAGTTTACAGCAGATGAAAGCAAGAAAACAAACAGTGCAACAGAAGTAGGCAAGAAGGGCTCGTGGTCTAAATCTAGGAGACTAGTGTCTGGTGTTCGGTTGACTTTCATACTGATTCTCCCATACAGTGTTGCCACTTTTCTTTGACAAAAAATATCCAAAACGGTGTCAAAAATATTTGAAAAGATCTAAATCTGCGTGGAAAAGTTTCTGAAAAATATTTACGATCTAAACGTCAAAAACAGTATCTAAATGCAATGAAAAAGATCTAAATTTGGATATAAAAGATCCAAAGTGGCAACACTGCTCACATACCTAGGCGAATGAAATCATCATTGATATCAGCGGTTCTCAAACTGTGGGTCGCGACCCTTTTACAGGGGTAACCAAAGACCATCGGAAAACACATATTAACTGGGCTATCCTCCGACTAACGGTCGGTAAAGATGGCGGCCGCGAAATATCCTTTCGAGCCACAGTCACGTGTCAATTGCGCACTAGCGGTCACGAGCACACCGCGGCTGCTGCTCGTGGGTCCTAGCCATCTAGTTTAGCCCCATTCCACGCCGCGTGAGCAGCGTTGGGACACGTGGCGGTGGTCGCCGGTGCAATTGAGACGTGACTGTGGCTCGAAAGGATATTTTGCGGCCGCCATCTTTACCGACCCTTAGTCGGAGGATAGCCATTAACTGAAATCATGAAGTAGTAACGAAAATGATTGTGAGATTCGGGTCGCCACAAAATGAGGAACTAGAGTCCCAGCCTTAGGAAGGTTGAGAGCCACTGATCTACATCATCATTTTAATCATCTTGTCAAACAGAACGTCGCTCTCACCGTCTGCCTGAAAGAAACTCGGTCTCTAGCAAACACTCCCACCTCGTGATCACTTATACCCAAAGAATCACTTAAATCGGGTACCCATCTCTGTGCTGGTCGGCCTCTGCCCCTCCTTTCTGATTCCGTGCCACCTGCTTTTATTTTTTCCAATCCACCTTGGCGCTTGATATGGCCAAATCCCTGTGTGGGTTTTGGGGTCCCATTGTGGAGAAAACAAAAATAGATTCGCTGCCTACCAAACAAGCATGCCGTAAGAGTCGACGAATTGTGGGTTTTCTTATAAATCTGCTTGAGAGGCAAGGAACCAACAATCTTGATACAAATAAGTCAGATCTGTAAAATGGATGTGCACGCAACACTTAGGTTCTGGAAGTATAAAGTCCAGAGATGGATGAACAACCAGAACATTCCACAGGAGTTTACAGCCCGTGAACACGAAGAAGAAAAGAAGAAGAAGATATGGTCAACATAATTCAGCCTCTGAGACAAAATGCTGTTTATTAACCAGTCTGTCTGGATGTTTAAGGATGTAATTATTTCTTTTCTTCTGTGTGCATGATTCACATTATACAGATAGATAATGAGGGCACAGTCTGGAATTGAGTAAATGTTTATGTTGCTGTTGATTCTCTTGTCACAAAGGACCATTAGAACTGGCTCCAAGAGTTGAAAGAAATCCGCGGTATTGGCTTCTCATTTATGGGGGTTCAAATGTGCACAACAGAGCACGGAACAGTCCTGGGGTAATAGACAAGGAGAGGCTTTAGCAGAGGCTATAGTAGATACGAGGTCTTAATTTCTAAAGCTATCAAGATCAGGGCTATGAAAAGGCGCAAGACTTTTATGTATGAGAGGACCAGTACCCCGACAGAAGGTAGGCAGCAGAATCACCACCTCTGCTTTTGTGCAGCCTCCATAGTGGACCCAAGAAATAGATCAGGCATGCAGAGCAAAGCGAGCAGCAGTTAAACAATTAAAATGGTGCTTAAGATACTTCACAGATTACAAGAGGATATAGGTTTAGATTCAGTCAACGTATCAACATCATGGCACAAGGGGTAACCCATAAGTGCTCCGTTCTACTTCTGACTCAAGCCTGAGTCTGAAAATTGTCAACGTAGTTTTTTTTTTTTTTCATCGAACACCGGCTGTGAATTCCAGTGGAAGGTCCCGGTTAATCGTCCGCTTGGACTTTTGGCTTTCACCTGGACCTGATTTTTGCGTGTACAACCGTTTTTCATTTCCCTGCCTCATGGGCAGCTGTACTCCGACTTCGAAGGAAGACGTCATGCCTATTTCTAGGGTGACTGTAGCCATTGTTTTGTGTGGGTCGAGACTTTGCCTGGTTTGTGTGGTGTCCGCCTTGTCTCCTTCGCCGCAGGTATTGCCCCCGGAGTACCCCTTTGGGGCAGCCCCCTGTGAAACAGTTAGCCCTCAAGGGAAGGCAGGGGCAGATCATGGGCATTCCCCGCCATCCAAGGAGGCTTCCATGCATGCAGAGCCGGCACATGGCGCTCTGGTTCTGGTCTCACCCAAGGAATCGTCACGTCCTGCACATGCCTGCTTAACCTCACAACCGTATCAGACCTTCCGCTCGACAGGGGCTGCGCCCTCTGGAAGTCAGCGGGGAGCAGCCCGTTGGTTTTGGACTTTTGTGACCACACAGATAGGTACATTAGCCCGACAGAATTTCACATCCTGAATCAGGCATATCGTTATCAGTTTTGTCCCAACACTCGGGCGAGTGGGGTCTTTGGGTGTGGACATTCGGCCTTTTTCAGTTCAGTGCAAATTTTGATGGTCAGATTTTGATCCGTATGATCTAGTTTTGTCGGACATTTAGGCTTAGCCATCCGATGGATGGTTGCTGTTGTGGTGTACCACAGCGCGGTGACGACGACACTGAGGGTTAACCTAGGATGTACGTGACTGGCCAGCCTATGGATGATTGCTGTTGTGGTGCACCTCAGCGCGGTGACGACGACACTGAGGGCCAACCGAGGATGCACAAGGATGGCCAGCCCATGTATGGTTGCTGTTGTGGTGCACCTCAGCGCGGTGACGACGACACTGAGAATTAACCGAGGATGAGCATTGAGCAATGTTCTCTTTACTCCGCAGTCTTTTAACCAAGGGTTGTAATTTTAGCTGTACTTTTGTCTAACCTACTCATGTTTTGATAAAATTTTTCACCCAAGAGTTTGGGGGCGGGCTGATGACATAAATCACCGCGCCACGTCAACGTAGTGCACGAACTCTTTAGCAGCGGCGAGGATCCTGAAATACTTTGATGAAGATGAAAACAAACTGTAGAAACTAGTAAAAACCATGAATGATGAATAGCCCAGGAGTTGAAAGGATATTGACAGTTGCAGATGATATTCTTGCAGGGCAGTGATAGCAACAGACATCCCAAGATCTGCAGGCAACTGTAGACAAAGTTACTGACTAGTGTGAGAGATAGCTACTGTCATCAACTAGGAAAAGGTGGCTGTTTTATGGTGCTCTCTGGACAATAGAATTATAAGAGCTAATGTCACAGTTAATGACAAAAAATCAACAGAGAAAGTAAACTGGAGTACCTGGCCATGATTTTCGATAGAAGCCTGTCCTCTGTAGAACCCATCCAAGGCAACCGTGTGTAGACTGGTCAGCCCTCAAAGGAAGGCAAGGGCAGATCAATGCTAAGAAGAAGAAGAATGGGGCCCCAGAACCCACACGGGGAGCTGCTATGCAATATCTTAAGAAGTATAGATGGTCGGTGCCATCTTGACCCTATCACCCTTCGGTAACCGATTGACATATATAGATACGAGCATTCGATTTTTTGCCCGAAGTATCCATGGCGTAAGAGGAGTCCTTTATAGTCCTCATATTTTCTACTATAGTCCTCGAAAGGGTGGCTGGCATGTTGTGTTATGGTTTACAGCCAGGCTGCGATATCTTTCGGTCCAACATATTCGATTTCAGTAAACCCATAATTTGTCGACTTTTACGATATGTTTTTTTTAGCAGGCATTGAATCTATATCACCCCACCTTATTTTTTCCGCCTTTGAAAAATCTTTGGCCGGAATCCACAGGCGAAGGACCAATAAAATCGGGGTGCGGGGGAATCGTTTTTAGATATAGACAGACTGTGCCTTTGTGTATGCCAAATTGGCCTAATAAGTTTGTAAACGACTGAGCAAGAATTAACTATACAAACTTATATTACTTCAACAATAACATTTGTTTCAAGATCACACAACTAATAAAATAACTGGCAGTATTATTTTTTTAGTAAAACTAAAATAGTATCTAGAATTTTATTTATACACGTTACTATTTAAATTTCGGCTTTTATTGCCGACGATAATTCTGTCGTAAATTCCCACTTCCGCCCCGACTCTCTTCCTTTTTCTAATACCAGCCATCATGGGTAGGTAGCAGGATGCTTGCGAATTTTGAAATCTAATGTCATCAACATGTTTAATTAATAGTTATATTATATTTTGTATGCCTAGTTAATCTTTTGAGGTTATTATTGTAAGAATCGCACAATATACAGCATATATTTTAGGTACGAGCATTGACGTCTGAATCCATGTTTAACACCGGACCCCTAGTGTAATCTGTGGTCGTAGTTCTAGAAATTGTGTAAAATTTTTGTGTAAGAGGGTTACACACATTGGTACTTTAGTTTGCAGAACCAGCAATTTGGCCGTAATAATGATATTTTGTTTATTTGTTGAGTTTATTTAATAACAAAAGATTCGACCTGTCGATATTCTAGAAAATGGTAGCAAAACAATGTCTTTGACTTTGCTGAATTTTAAATTTAGTAAAATATTAATGAAAGTTTAATATTATGACCAACCTTCACTGTGGTGACGATACTCGATTGATACGCTTAAACTGCATCTTAAATGTATGGGTACTGATATCACATGCCATGTGTTGCTTGTAACCCATTCATGGGTGTGTTAAATAACATTTAACAGTAGACATATGATGCTATACGCACACAATTTTATGTGGGCATTGTGATATCAGCATTACGCTTCTGCCTTTACTTATTACTCAGTAGACATAGTGTTAGGCGGTATCCATTTTATGTAACGGTGGCTGTATTGTCTTGTATTTTCTTGCCAGAATGTATCAGTTGTAACTTGTTGACAGGATAGATCAACCCTCCATGTGCATGAAACACTCAGCTAAAACGTTCTGCTGGAGTTCATATCTTGTTATTGCAAAGACTGGTCTGTCCTACAGACTCCAGTACTGGAAATAATAAAGTAATCTTGTAAAATAATGTCACGCAGGTATCTCAAGAGACAAATGGCACAAGCGCAGGGCCACTGGTGGCCGTATGGCAGTACTGAGGAAGAAGAGAAAGTACGAACTCGGACGCCCACCAGCACACACCAAGGTATGTATCACTTTTGTTGGGAAGACTCGTTTAACCTTAAGAAGTTTTTGATGTTGTCACATGTTTATTAGAAAGTTTGGCTATCCTCAGAATAAGTCTCAAATCGAGACCAAAAATGTAACCTAGCAGGGCCTCGATCACATGTAAATTGCCCACCACCGCCAAGAGTATCTGCTCCGCACGGAGCGGTGATTAACCTGATGGCTGGGACTCAGGGCAGCTGCGACATCTCCTGCAGAATCCTTTATTTGCTCCTTAGGACTAAGACAATTCAGCTTTACCCACTTGTAGTGATCACAGAAAATAAGTGCTAAATCTTTGCTTTAGCAAATGTACATGAAAATGTTTATACCATGGTAAAAAGCCATGATAATTTACTGTTTGTTTTACTGCCGCTGATGCTATCATTTCCAAAGCCATTAAAATTTTTTTTTAATTGCAGCTCGGAGCCAAAAGAATTCACACAGTGAGGACAATGGGTGGAAACAAGAAGTACAGGGCTCTTCGACAGGATCATGGCAACTTCTCTTGGGGCAGTGAAGGTAAGTTATTGTTGTCATAGGGAATTGTAAGCTGCATTTTGATGAAATGTGCAAATTTTAAACTGTACAGCGGGTTTGATTTTTTGGACAGTATATATTTTCCAATTGGTGTTGTTGCCTGTCTCAAAGGAACTTTCATATAATGTGAACAATTTCTGATAAAAATGTTCTTGTATGCCATAAATTTCTAGTTTCTCTGTCACTTCCCCCCCCCCTTTTGCCCTCTCACCATGTACCATGTTGCTGTTGTTTTGTCCTGTTTTCTTTCAAGAGCAAAGAATGTATATTGGCTGATTTTTACTAAAATCTGATCGTCCCCCTAACCCATTTTCTTTTGACACTGCCCTTGTGATTTATCATGAACCCTTTTTCATAGAGACACACAGTAAATGTATGTTTAGTATTGCTGTGGACACCATTTCATTTACTTGTGGCAGTTTTTTATAAGCTGTAAATGTTCAATTGAAACATCTGTTCGTGTTGCACCGCTCATGTATGTACTCAGTAGTTACCAGTTTTTAAAACTGCATAAAGCGGCACAGTGAGCTGTTTCTTCATTTCAAGGATGTCGACCAGTGGATTATTCATCAAAGAATGCAGGCAGCATATAACAAATGTCAAAGACAGCGAGCAGTAATAGACTGCAAAAATGTTACAGATTTGTATTTTCATATGTAAAACATTTTTCCTGCAGCGATCACTCGCAAGACACGTGTCATTGATGTGGTGTACAACCCGTCCAACAATGAGTTTGTGCGTACAAAGACACTGGTAAAGAGCTCCATCATACAGATTGACTCCACCCCATTCAGGCAGTGGTACGAGGCTCACTACGCCACACCCCTTGGACGCAAGAAGGGTGTCAAACTGGTCAGTGTTTAATGTTTCGGGCACATGTTTTGTAATTCTTTGTTAAAGTTGTGGTGTCATGTTGAGCACTGTGTCCTAGCCAGGCACTGCACACGCTTTTTTTGTTTAGGCTTGTGGAAATTTCTTTATGCCAAAAGAGTACGTTAAGGTGTTGATTGTTCCAGCTTATAGAAATTGGTAACAAGTGCACTAGACATTTTACAGTTGCCTGAAGGTGTTTTGTCATGTTGATTTGGAGTACTTTTTCTTTGAGTTATTAGGGATAGCATAGAGTATTGAAATAAATTTGGTTTCGAAAGGCACTTACTGTGGAGGATCTGGAAAATAATTAGGAAACAGCAAGAGTAAAATCGTTTTCTAATAGACATAAAACAGAAATCGAGGTTTTTTAGGGACCGCAAGACTTTATGGCTAAAATCCAATAAATTTCTGTAAACAAAATACTGTTTGAGCTTATGGTACATGGATTAGTCACCTAATCATATTTTGCTAAATATTCAGTGTATACGGTTGTTCCCTCTGACAACAAAAGTCAAAGGTAATTGTGTCTCTAATCTAAATGTTTGTGACCATTTACCGCATATTTAATACCTATTATGATGAACTTTTTTTTCTTCATGTTTTTTAACATGTTAATCTGTTTAGTATATGTAATATATAAAAGTATATGCTTCTAAGTAGATGTGGAATGATGAAGTGTTACAGCCCTTAAGGAAAATAAACTGTATTTTTCAGTTCTTTTTCTCCATTGAAGGAACATTTTGTCATAGTTACTCTGACCACATAACTCTAAGAGCTTCATTTCGAGTAAAACCTCTAACCAAATCTGTCAATGAAATATTTGAAATGTGAGAAACAACATAAGCATAATATCCCAACAGGCAAAATCATGGTCAGCTTACATCCCTGCACTAGTCTGCACATAACACGTCTCCAAACAATCATGTTGTAAAATGGGACTAGTAGTGTGGATCGGCGCAGGTAGCACAGCCTTGCTGTAAACTGATCTGTCATCCTGTCTTTGGTAGTAGAAAAACGTGCTGAAATATGTACACTGACGGGTTGTTTAAGCGCCTACTTTTTACATGTGGAAAATTATTTTGCACTAAACTCCAGTTAATGCATTTGGTTGTGATATGGGGGAACCACGTAAGTCGCTAGAAGACTCGCTTTCAAATTAAGCTGCGATTTGCTGCAGCCCACATCTGTTCAAAACCAGGCGGTTCCTGTGGCTCACTCAGCCTCTAGGAAATGGGTACTAAGGTAAACGCCGCTACAGAGCTTTGTGCGGACGTGCTGTCCGTACTGGTGTCAGAGCATTTATGGTTTATAATCGTGTGCAATGGCGCTGGTTCACATCTCCTGACTTTTACCTTTTTATCACACATTATGAAAATTTTTATTATATATGCCTGACTAAAACAACCCACTGTACTTTCAAATGAAAGCCCATTTAGGCTTGTAATGTCTTTTTCATTTTGTGGGCTTAAGTACACTACATATTTGTTAAAAAAAATTGTGTATTATAGATAATTATTTCCAATTGTGCTTACAATTTTTGTTACAATTTTCAGTCTGAGGAAGACGAGGCAGTGCTGAACAAAGTGCGTTCAAAAAAGACTCAGAAGAAATACGATGAGAGGAAGAAACAAGCCAAAGTGGAGCAAGCCTTGGAAGAACAGTTTGCCACTGGGAGAGTTCTTGGTGAGTCACAGGCAGAGCCATTTAACAGTTTATTTAGGAGAAAACATTTGGATCGTCCATGGTCAGAGCTCCTGGCATGGAAAGCAATCTGGCAGTAATCAGTTCTCATTCATGGGCCAGATCTGGTGTTTGCACTAGCTGTTTCATCAGCTGGAGTGCTATTATCCATACTTAAATAGTCTCTGTGTGTCAATCAGATAAGTTCTGTTCTGTATTGCTACTTTCTGAGTTAATACAGTTAATGTGATGTGGAATGATGAAGTTGTAAATCCTTAAGGAAAATAAACTGTATTTTGCAGTTCTTTTTCTCCATTGAAGGAACATTTTGTCATAGTTACTCTGACCACATCATGACATGATAGTAACTTTAACTTTTCTCATTTTTGTCCAGAAAATATTTTATATTGGCTTTTTTTAAAGTCAAAGAGGACACTACACAAACGAGGCAACATCTAGACCCACACAAAACAATGGCCACAGTCAACCTAGAAATAGGCTTGACGTCTTCCTCCGAAGTCGGAGTACATCTGCCGGAGAAGCGGGGAGCGAGAACTGCACACTAATAAGCCAGTAAAACGGATGTACACACAAAACTCAGGTCAAGGTAAAAGCCAAAAGTCCATTTTGGACGAACAACCGCGACTTACCGCCGGAATTCACAGCCGGTGAACAAGAAGAAGAGTATTGGCTTATTTAATTATATACAAGATGCAGAATTTTAAAACCAATAATACTGTATGTGCTACAGACATTGTTTGCAGGACATTGTCTGCAGGTTTGCCTCGTTGGCATTACAATAGAATCAAAGTATGTATGCAACAGTGAATAATGTGCACAGCACATGGGCCAGGTTAACTGTTCTGACAAGTCAGAAAATAGCCAAGAAAAAACCTGGATGCAATATGAACTCTGACCTTATGTGACACAAGACAAGCCACAATCACCAGTGAACCATGAAAAGTCAGTATTGCACCCACATAACCAGTTGACTGACGTCATTTTGTCACATAGAAAAATTGCAAATTCTTTGGTATACACACACAAATGACTTGCTTTTACAGTAACTAGCGGAGATGTTGCAATAATTTTTATATTTGTGCAGAAGTTCAAAAGCCAGGGGATATTGCCATCGTTACAAGCCCCTAATGATTATTTGTTGTTAGTCGGTAATCTTTCAGGGCCACAAAAGTAGTGTACGGTTAAATTGATGAAATAAATGTAAATTACAAAAATCTGTTCTAAACCATTCAGGTGCATTAGGCATTAAGGACTACACCTATATAATGTATTGCACCTAACCAGTTGATATAGCTCAACATCACATCGGCCACCTTTACCTACCAGGCAGTGACCTGGTGCAGTGATTAAAACTACTGTCGATGTAGTAATCCATGCTATTATTTTGTTATATTGAGTTTCAGCAAAGGCAAGTTTTTATTTTATTCTAAAGTGGAAGTGAACTTTTATAATCAGTACTGAATTTCATTTTTTCCTCTGTTTACAGCCAAGATCTCTTCTAGGCCAGGACAGTGTGGCCGAGTGGATGGTTACATCCTCGAAGGCAAGGAGTTGGAGTTCTATTCCAGGAAACTGAAGTCCAAGAAGGCTAAATAATTGAATTTATGAGGAAAATAAAGTTCATGTAAACAATATGCTGTTTTTGTTTAGATAGTTCTGTGAGTGAAAGATTTTTATGTGGCACGTGGATTTACTGTAAAGAGATTAAGAATTTAAGAGCAAACCCCTAAATTGCTTTATGAACAACTGAATAGAGATCCTGCATCAAGATAAGCTAAGGACTTCTTCCTGGAGAAATTACTAGAACTGAAGTCCACGTGTAAAACAGATCAGTAAAGTGATGGAATAGTGGAATATCATCAGTTGAGCCTCTCCTGATCATTAAATCGTTTTAGAAAGCACACGTATAAATTTCTCTGGCCACATTACTTTTCTTAATGGCATTTCCTCTATAGTCTACTTTCAGTAGAGGCAAAATAGCGAAGAGGAGCTCTTAGTTTTTCCTTGAGCCAGGACTCTGATAACTACCCGTTTTAAGCATTGTTGATCTTGTATATTGTTGGAAAGATTCATTGGGGGCTTGCATATTCCGTCTGCAATGCTTGCTGGACTACCTCTGGTTTTCTTCCATTTCAAGCAAAATAGCTTTATGTGGTGTAATTTTCTTCTTATTTATATCTGCAATGTTTTTTAGTATGAACTTTGTCTTTTGTAATTCGCTCAGCGACCTGTAAAGTTTGACATGCACCCATGTTTCTCTTGGCCAAAAGTTTTGCTTTGATATGTTGTGTGTTTGGGACAGTCTTGGAGGGTGTTTTAGGGTAAACACGGCAGGCGGCTGATTAAAAATGGTGTACATGTGGCTGTGACGTCGATTGTGTGGTGTAGAAAAACTTGTCTGGTCCATAAAATTTTGTGTTGGTTTTGGTGATTGATTTTGATTATTCTTTTGCAAAGAGATTAGAATGTGTGCCATTTGCACCTTCCTTAGCTAGTTAAGCTCTTTCATTTCCGGAAACTCAACAGTGGGATGGTATCCATTTGAATAGTTACTGCACACCGACTTTGAGTTTATGTTGCAGTCTTGACACATGTCCAAACCATTTGGTCTCTTGATGTAACAAAACATTATGCCAGGCAATACATTATTATAACGCAGTAGCAGGTTAACAAGACTTTGTCAGTGTGTTACGGAGTCCTGACGGGAAGCAAAGAACAGTAACAATACAAAACAAGTTCCAAGAGGTGAGGACAAGATGCTGGTGTTGGATATGACACACCTTTGGGAAACGAGTTCTGTGTAACTGCAATATCTTAGCACAAAAATCTACACGGGCATAGAAATAAAGACCCATCTAAGAGAAAAGTAAGTTGAAAAGAGGGGGAAGACAGAAGTGAAAGATCGAAACTGCTCTGTTGGAGCAGGAGGAGGAAAAAAATGTCTTGAGCTAGTTGGAACCTGACCGCAGAAAATGTTTTAAATGTTTTTAAAATGCAGAATGAAAGCAAGAAATCGATAATTACCAAACACGGGTGTTAGTTTTCCATGTCTGGGTGTATTGGGCAATCATGACCTATATTTCATAGACCTAATTGGGCGATGTGTTTGGCTGGGTCGAACTGAGAGCCAAGGTAATTTCTTATATAGTCCGGAACCCATGACCTTCCGATCCACTCGCAAGCGTCTAGCTTCTTCCTTCTATCTCTTGCCCCCTCCTTCCTGTCTCCTGCATTGTCTTTCCCTCTCCTACGATCTTCTTTGTTTCTTTCTTTCCTTTTACTCCCTCCTTACCTGTCTCAAGCCGCGCCCCCCCCCCCCCTTAAAAAAAAAAATAATTTGTTCTCTTGTTTACTAAATGTGCTGCTCCATAATTGTCTTTTCCTAGTAACTCCAAGTGTGGGGGTCAGCATGGCCTGGTGGATATTTTCTTTTCATGTGTTACATTTGCCTCTGTCCGTCTCCCTACCTGCTCCACTTTGTGTCCTACTTATCCCACACTCTTTGCCTATCTATCACTGTCTTCCTATCTGTATTTGCCGCTCTTCCTCGCCCCCCCCCCCTTTTTTTTTCTCTCCCCCTCTCCATAACTTTATTTTGCCTAGCAAGGTTATGTTTGCCCAGTGCAGAAAATCTCATGTCCAACAGCCCCCCCCCCCCCCACATATAAAATATATGTTGAATTTTAGAAACCCATTTGTCATAACCCTCCCCCTTTTCCTCCCCAAATTGATGACACCTGGGATGGCCCGCACCCCGTTCCTACTATCTTCTTTCCTCTATGTCTCATATTTCTTTTCTCCTTTCTTTCTCTCCCTGTCTTAGTCCCGACTTTCTTTCCTTAATCATATCCAGTCTATATTTGATTGTTTTTGTTTCCATAAAGATACAACAGAAAGAACAATAAAAGCAGACTGGGGAATAATGCACTATTGATGAAGTTCCAAATCTGTGCCCCGTGTAGCACTGAGACACTTTTTTTCAACTTCTGAATTAGAGATTAGCAGAGGTGTTAAAACATCTTTATAATTTGTAAGCTCCTAAAAACTCCCTTTTCTGGTGCTCCCATGTTAAGATCCTCATTGTGTGCTGCACTGTGCTGAGCTTCCTCAGACTTGTAGAAGAACGGAGCACTTACGGGTTACTACCCATGTGCCATGATGTTGATCTATTTTTCGAATCCTTGAAACCTCTGTCGTAACACGATCACTCTCCTACATATTTTTATTTTCAGTTTTTCCAATCCAAGATTGCAGTTGGTATGATTCACATCTCAAGGATGAGAAGCACACTGGTAAAGCTGCTGGAAACCTCGTTCAACAATATCAGGTTATACGTGTGTGGGGGGAAATGAGCAGGCAGATAGATGGGCGGTTCATTGAGTGGTGGCCCCTGAGCACATACTTCAGTACTGCCCTAACCTCTCCCAGCAAAGACTGTGGATCTGGCCCAAAGGAGCCACATTGCAAGAGAAGCTATGGGGGACCGGTGGAGACCTTAAACGCACAATCCTGTTTGTGACCGAGACGAGACTCAATGTTTAGCATGACTGATATCAAACGAAGAAGAAGTATTGAGTGGTGAACTGGCGTGTGATGAGCTAGATATTGTGAGAGCCCTTTGGCAGCGAGTAAACTATGTGGATGCACAAACAGATCATTAGGGTCTGAGAAGAATGGCGCTGCGGGGAGTTACCGGAGGATCTTACCGATGCTAAACACTCAAGGGAAAGGCGAGATGGATGTGGAGGCAGACAGTTACTAGTACCATCGGAATTTGAACTCTTTGCTTGCTGTTGAAGACGAGGATGCAGCGCTTATGGAAAGTGTCCCCAGTACTGTGATGTCGCTTTTTAATTCAACATTCACACTTATACTAGGTACCACGAAAAGATTACAGAGTAACCTGTAGCCCAGTATGGGTCGGTTTTGACAGGACCTACATCTTTCCGCCACATCAGTTTTGATTTATGATTCACAATAAAACGGACTATGTCTATCTACAGCTATCATTTAACTAACGTTTCTGTTTCTACTACCAGGAGACAGGTCGCATCCAAACCGTAACAAATTAACTAACTACAGACAAGTAAGAGTTAGACCTAGAAATAGCTAGAAACAAACTTATTCAAAACAACAACAGCTCCTGTTTCAAGCATTAGAGGTTCGTCTATTGTCCATCAAGACACTATAGGGAGTTTCAATGTCAGGGGGTATTTTGTAGAAAACTCAATACCCTTTACCCATGGCCAAATCGGATTTCTTTCTGGTTTCAGTATGTGTTTTAATTTAAAAGAACTGTTGCAATGCAAGGCTGAAGCTAATGTCATTCGGTAAATAATCGGCTATCTTTAGAATAACGGTCCCAAATTATAGAGGCCGAAAATATACCCTGCTGGGCCTCAATCACATGTCAATTGCGGACTTCCAGTAAATACCTCGACCGCCGAGACTAAACTAGATGGCTGGGACTCCCGAGCATCAGCTACCGCATCTCCTGCAGCTTCCTTCATTTTATTTGCTCGTGAGTCCCAGCCATCTAGTTTAGCCCCGCTCCAGACCGCGTGTAGCGGCGTGGGAGATACCTTCGGCGGTGGCGGTAGTCGTCGGAAGTTCGCAATTGACATGTCACTGAGGTCCTGTTAGGGTATATTTTCGACCTCGATAATTTGGGACCGTCATTCGGATGATAGCCCAATAATCAATATCATATTTCGTTTCACTGTAAAGTATCCGATATTTTAATTCTTGGAAGGGACCACTAGACTAGGGCAGGACTTCCAATGATGGATTTTTTTAATCACCAGATCTGTTTTTTTTTTTTTTTACATTTTGAGTTTAAAATTTGAAAACTGGAGTTTAAATACATCCTTATATAAAAGAGGGTAAATGTTTCGTTTCGTAACTTTAAAATTTGTACTTTTTAACAATCTAGGTTTTTTTTTGTTCTTTGCTAATGTATTGCTTGGGTTTTTGTTTAGCTTAGCTGGGTTTTTCAAAACAATCCATATGGCATTCCTGTCACTAGGGCTGGTTTTTTTTTAGGGTAAGAGGTAAAAGACGGGAGATGTGAACCAGCGTCCACTGCGCGCGGTTATGGACCATAAGTGCTCTGTGTCGCCGTCCGCACGAAACCCCGTAGCTACAGCGAAGTTCCTCCATTTACACTAGAGTGTTAACTCTGGTACCCATTTCCTAGAGGCTGGGTGAACCCCGGGTAAACTCTGTCTTTGGCAACCTTTGTGAGGGCTTTAAATAGGACGTAGGTGTCTTCTATCTGCAGAGTTCGACGATAGCACCGGGCGGCACTCCGCCGGGGCCTGTCAAGGCAATGGTCAGTCAGGAATGTGAAGCTTTAGAGGTGGCTCCTAGGCCAAGCACGGTCACAGTAACTGTAGATGGGTGATGCGTCTTGATACTAAAGAAGCTGGTTAGCAGGTCCCAATATACGGTGGTCATCTTTGTCGACTCCTGGAGTAGATTAGGGTATCTCGTTGACTGCAAAAGGTGACTGTTACTGGTTACATAACCACTGTAATAGGGTTGTGTTGTGATCAATACTGCCCACAAACACAGACACATGGGAAAAAAACATAAATAAAAAAAAATCTTATTTAAAATAGAAAGTCCCTTTTGATATAGGATAATAAATACAGTAATTTCTAAGCATTTACATAAAGTAATAGATCCCCCAAAAACAGTAAAACATAAATAAAAATTACCCTTCTTATTTGTCAGTACAGCATCAAAGAAAAGAAAAGAGAGAGGTGTCGTAGCCGTACACGATATAAACACAAAAATTATATCATTCAGACTAAGACACACAGGGCGCATCATCAACCAACCAGAACAACATCCATTAGGCAATTATTATCTATCCTTGAGATTAAACCACCTAAAAAAATAGAAAACAGTACACCAGACTTTTCAGGAACCCTACCTCCCTTTTATAGAACATGTCTCCAATATCTCAAAGGAAATGAAACATTAGTACAAAAGACAACAAAACAAATTTACACACACACTTAGTAACTAAACAAGAGATCCCACTGTACACAAAAATCAAACGAGGAACTAGATACACTAGAACAAATCACTACATGTCCTTTGCAAACATACACCAACCATACATAAAATCAGTAGCAAAAGAAATAACGTATAGATTACTTTTTAATTTTACTCCCACTAAAGAGAAAATAGCAAAAATTTAAAAATGTAAAATACCATGCAAACTGTGCTCAAACAACATACAAGAGACAGAAGAACACATATTTTATGAATGTACAACAATACAGACTACACTTCAAAACCTCAAAACCATCATCTACAAACACACAACAACACAAGCAGACATATACAAAGCAATATTTTTAAACACAATTCCTAAAACAACAAGAGAAAATCATGAAAAAGTTTTGACGGCACTGGCAGAATACAGAACTTTAATCTGGAGGTACAGGTGTAAAGCAGTGCATGAGGATAAAAAGTATACCTCCCATCATCTTCTGCACCACTTCCGGTGCCTATGGACAAAAATATTCAATTAACAAACACCCTACAAGTACACACATTATTTTATGTCCTTACTATATATACTTCTCCTTCCTCTCTCTCTCCCAACCCCTTTCCACATACAATTCTTAACTCTTCCTCCCTTCCTCTATCCTATATGACATATCATGTTTATTTGAAATGTATTTACAAATTATGTGTAAAAAATGTACATAACCAGCAATTATGGCCAAAATAATCCCCAAAATACCTCCCCCCCCCCCATTTAAAATAAAGCTTAAACAGACTCCCCTTCATTCGTCCATTGTAAATAAACAAACCCTTTTTTTTAGACAATTTGAACATGTTTAAAATTATAACTTAGTTTCTTAGTATGATTAACATGTATGTATCTGATTATGTACAGCATTGAACACAAACACGGACAAAAGGCCACACTTGTAAATACACATACAAAATTGACCAATAGAAGTTTAAATTTACAAAAAAAAAAGTTACGTTGTGATCAATACTGCAATTGTGGTTACAGTTTGTCAAATGCAGAGTTCTTGGCAAAAACCGCTTGATGCTTGTTCAAAACGTTGCCGGCAGGTGTTTATTACCCTCGAGATTTTATATCATATCTGAACAAGTCATGCCCAACTACTTACTGTTAACACTGAAGGAATAAAGACATTTTAATTAAAATGTTAGTTTGAAAATCAAGTTGTCTCCTCTCCATCCTGTCTCATTTTCTCAAAATGTCCCTACCCTCTCCTCTCTCTTATTCTTCTCTTTCCTCCTCCCCCTTCCGCCCCAGTTTTTCTCTTATTTTTCTACACATGCTCTGCTGCCACATAACTGTCTTTTCTTAGGGGTTGTGTCAAGTACATATGACATTGTATTATGGTTGGGGGAGTGGGTGGGGTTTTAGCATGAGGCAAGTGGGTTTTTTGTTGTTGGTGTGTTGTTATAATTGTTAGCAATTCTGGCATATTTTTACTTTCTGTCTTGTCTCTCTACCTGCCCCTCTCTCTTTATCTGTGTTTGTCACTGCCCTCCTCCCCCAAATCTCTCTTTCTCTTTCTCTCTCTCTCTTGCTTTATGTCTGTTTGCCTCTCTCCATCACTTCCTTTTTGTATACCTCCCTCCCATTCTCCGGCTCTGTCTTTTTTCTCTCTCTTTGGTTCTCTCCCTCTGTATGTTTGGCTCTCTATACTTTCCCTGTCTCTCCCTCCTTTCTGTCTACATCTTTCTATGCTTGCATCCCTCTCTCTCATTGTCCCGCTTCTCTCCCTCCCTCCTACTCTCTTTGCCATATTTTTCGGTCTACAAATGGATCGAAAATGCAACGGCCATCGTCCGGCCGAAGCAAAAAATGTGGCTCGACGCGAAACAGTAACCGCGCCTGGCGTCCATTTTGACCGTCCATTTTAATGCATTTTAAGCATTAAAGCATATTTTTTGTTTATGATTTGCTTGTCCAAAGCCGAGGGCCACAACTAGGCTTCAGTGGAACTGATAACAAGACCTTAACCTTTTACTCTGTAACCTTAGACGATCCAGAAGGTCACGGTCACTCAGCGGTTAGGATGGTTCGGTCCGGTTTAGGTTGCGTTTCAAATTTTTCTAAGCCACTGACAGTTGTCTGACATTGTTCGGCGGCATGACGTCCCTTGCCAGTAGCGTAAATCTGTGGCTCTTAACCTTTGGGTCGCAGCCCTTTTTTTGGGGGGGGGGGGGGGGGGGGGGGGGGGGGGGGGGGGGGGGGGGGGGGGGGGGGGGGGGGGGGGGGGGGGGCTGAACGACCCTTTCACAGAGCATCGAAAAACACAAATTCATTGAAGTTATGAAGTAGCAAAGAAAATCATTGCAAAGTTCAATAAGAGCTCAGCAGTCAAACATGGCCGATCACATAAAAACAAATCCGGGCCAGCAACGAAACAAATAATGATTTGACCGTTGCTGGAGCTACGTCGTTCATGGTTTGTGCGATTTTCTGACAAAAAATTACGCTTGGAGTCGAAGGCAACGTTGTGGGCAAATTTTAAAGCAACCGGTTCAGTAGTTTCCGAGTTTAGGGATTACAACATCAGAAAATTAAGATTTTTATTAATATAGATGTGACAATCTATACTTCTACAATATTATACAATTATTACATAAGAAATGCGATATTGAATAGCCACACATAATTTTTACGAACTACTATGGTCATCTCCTTGTGAGATGCAATTTTTCATTATTTTGAAGCCCCACCCTGGCTCTTTCCAGGGGCCGCAATATAGCCCGGCCATAAATATGGTCTAATGGCTGAACGCGGTTTCTGTGACACTTTATCATCGGGTGTTTATCGCTTGCGTGATGTCCTAGTGGGGTAGAAAGTCAGTCAGTCACCACACGTAATTAGTAGACCACATAATTGGTAGACCACATAATAAATTGGTAGACCACATAATTAGTAGACCACATAATTAGTAGACCACATAATAAATTGGTAGACATAAATTTACATTGTTAAAGTAGTTAAAAAAAATTCTAAACTATATATTGAACAGAATACTGTTGTTTTAGTTACGACTACTTCATCTTCTTCCTTTATAACTCTCAATGGAGTATAGGCTCTCAACCAACTCACGTCTAGTCGTTCTTTCCTTCTCTTTCGCATGCAGCTCTCCGCATATCCTCCTCATCTTTTTAAATTTCACTCTCTGGCTCCCTCCTCCATGTGCTTTTTTTGAGGGAGGGGGGGGGGGGGGTCTTGCTTTATTTCTATGCCCACGTGAGTTCCAGTACAAAGACGTTCTATTTGTACTCTTCTCCGGTTTTTTCAAGTGTGTCCTACTCAACGCCATAGTCTTTTCTCCATCTCTTGGTCAACTGGAACTTTGCTACTACAACTACTACAACTACTACTACTACTACTACTACTACTACTACTACTACTACTACTACTACTACTACTACTACTACTACTACTACTACTACTACTACTACTACTACTACTACTACTACTACTACTTCTACTACTACTACTACTACTACTACTACTACTACTACTACTACTACTACTACTACTACTACTACTACTACTTCTACTACTACTTCTACTACTACTACTACTACTACTACTACTACTACTACTACTACTACTTCTACTACTACTACTACTACTACTACTTCTACTACTACTACTACTACTACTACTACTACTACTACTACTACTACTACTACTACTACTACTACTACTACTACCTCTACTACTACTACTTCTACTACTACTACTACTTCTACTACTACTACTACTACTACTTCTACTACTACTACTACTACTACTTCTACTGCTACTGCTACTACTACTACTACTGCTACTACTACTACTACTATTTCTACTACTACTTCTACTAGGGAGAAAAAAAAGTAGACACAAGAATAAACAGCAAAAGCAGGCGTATAGCAAACATCACAGTAAAAGACATGCACATTCTCCATCTTTGTCACAAGATGCATGTAGGAAATATTATAGCAATTACACCGAGTGTAATATTTCATCTCGTACCGGCCATGATTATAAAATCCCCCCTCATTTCTCTTGATTATGACAACACCGTTGACAGGGTTTCCCCGATTATTCTTTTGTTTCCTCCAGCCCAGCTTGCGCCTGGGTGCCTCGGCCATTGTCCAGTTGGCTCTAATTTTTGTTACCCATGGGGCAAATTATGCTCCGTTAGGTTCGCGACTGGTCAACTTGACGCAACGGCCAGCAAACAGGACTGACGAGCTAATAAACGAGCTGACCCTCTGTATGGCCAGTCACCCTCCTGCAACAGACCCTTGACCCGAAGTACCGCCTCTCACACATGTACGCAAACTGACCAGTGTTGGCAGGATCTGATTAGGTTACACCGGGACGCCTTGGCCACATGTTAGGGAAGGTTTTACATTTTCTTTATCATCACCATTGTTTTTCATATAGATAACTAAAAAATAAAATATATAGACACAAGATAAGTGAGTGGCTCGATAGGTAAATAGCTATATAAATATAATGTGTGTCGGCGTCTGTGGCTTAGGGTTGCGAACGCACTTCGTAATGCCTGCGTGCAGGGTTCGATCCCAGCTGCGGGGGATTGCGCCTTGTGTTGGTTTCGATAGTGGTATTGAGAAGCTGACCGCCCAGAAGCAATGGCAAACTACTGGACGTAAATTTGACTAGAAAAACCACAACAGACACTAAAGGCTGAGGTAGGTTCTGCAACGTCCTGTAAAGTATGCGCAACTTACACACACACACACACATATATATATATATGTATATAGATGGATAGATAGATTGACAGAACAGAGGCATGGACACAGAGAGGCCCTTGACCTTGTTTAAATGCTTAATAATAATATAAATTAAAAAATACTCATGGGCTAAATGGCAAATAAATAGCAGATTAGAGAGAGAGAGAGAGAGAGAGTAGATTATCTGAAATAAAATGAAACGCATCACCAAAAACATAAAATAACATTTTCCAGCGTTAACTGGACCAATCAGATGCCTAATTTCCTAACTGTGGTCACCCAAACCGTGTGTAGAATTTCTCTTTGAAGTATTCATAATACATTTCATAGTATTTCAAAAATATCATCGTATTTAGTTACTATTTAACATATTTGGTGGGGCTGCGTGTTCTCGATGCATGGTGTCCGCCTCGAATGCTAGATGTTCTGGGTTCAATCCCCGGTAAGGGCTGGGATTTTTTCACGTGGACTTGGACTTCTAGTAATTTCCCCCTGGTCTCTGGGTAGTGAGATCGGACGCCTGTGTGTATTGTTGCGCATAGAAAAATATCCATTGGCAGTTGGAGATCGAAAAGAGCAGCCCAACAGCACTCCACGGGTATAATTTGGAGTTTAAAATCTACCCAAAGTATTTCAGGATCCTCGCCGGTGCTAAAGAGCCTGTTCACTGTGCTGAGCTTCTTCGGACTTAAACTTGAATTAGCAGAAGAACGGAGCACTTATGGGTTATTACCAGGTGCCATGATGTTGATCCGTTGTTCAAAAGCTCCAGAAAATTTTTTTTTTGTAAAGGACCGTTTTTCATGCCTTTTGACGTATTGGGCATATAGGGCTAGATGTAGGGTGATGTAGTCAACGTCCTTCCTGTCGCCTTTATTTCCCAAGACTTTACCTGGAACTCATCTAATTCTGAGTTGCCACTGGAGTCAAGGCCAGTTAAAAAAATTCTTTGTTCGGATTTGAATCCACGACCCTCGGATGCCCAGGCGAGCATCTAGCCGCTGCACCACGGCGGCTCCCAACACACTGTATTATTATTATTATTATTGCCTTTGTCGATACTGGGGCCATATATTGGGAAAGGGGCGGGGGGGGGGGAGAGACAAAACCTTTACAAACCTCTTTCTTCTAAGCTATCACCTGCTGTAAACTCCGGTGCAAAGTTCTGGTTGTTCGTCCACTTCAGGACTTACAGTTTGCATGCACATCAGTTTTACAGAACTGTTTATTTTTATACCGACTGCTGGCTCTTTACTTCTCCGGCAGATGAGCTTCGACTTCGGAGGAATACAAACTCCACAATGTGCAGGTTGTAAAAGGCGAACATTTGGGAGTTTGTATTGATCGGAGTTTCCCGTGTGGGTTCCTGGGCCCCATTTGGGTGGGGGGTTTGGAGAACAGATACAGTGTAGGTCACAATTACTTGGAAGTTATACTGTATCTGCTGGCTGCGGATCGGAAGGTCGTAGGTTCACTCCCTGGCGGAGCCCAGGTCGACCCAGCCTTGAGTGGGTACCGAGTGTAGTCTCGGGAAGTAGAGGCGGCCGGTATGATGCTGACCACATCACCCATATTGTGCCGATTAGTCAATAAAATATAGGTCTAGTCCTATATTCCCATACGCTTAAATGCGTGGAAAGGGATCCTTTACTTTACTTAGACTGTATCTGCATGAGAAGCGGGAAATCAACAGTCTGCATTCCCCTGTGTGGGTTCCAGGGCCCCATTGTGGGGAAAACAAGAATAGACCCACTGCCGCCCCAAAAGCATGTTGTAAGAGTCAACTAATTGGGGAGCTTCCTTTGAAGACGGAGTGCGTCTGCCGGAGAGGCAAGGAACCAACAGTCTGTATTCAAGAGAATGAGATCTGTAAAACTGATGCACACGCAACACCCAGGTTCTGGAGCAGGACTGCAGTTCAGTAGTAGACGAGCAACCAGAACCTTCCGCCAGAGTTTACAGCTGGTGAACGCGAAGAAGAAGAAGAACAGTCTGCATACACGTAAGCTAGATATGTAAAACAGATTTGCAAGCAACACTCTGCAACAACACCAAAATCCAGAAATGAACAAACAGCCAGAACTTTTTTAAGGAATCTACAGTCAGTAAAAGTGAACAAAAAGAAGAAACGCGTCCCCAAAGAACCCGTTATACATCAGAAGCAGTCAGAGTACATTTAAGAGGACAGTCGTGCACCGAAGTTAATTATTCATGAAACGAGCAGTCGCCACCTTCGACCCCGGAAGTGATGAGATGGCTCCAAGGACTTACAATTTGATGGTAACTTTTGACCTTGAAGTTGGTCTGTCCTGATGTATTGGGGGACCGATGTTGATGGAGCGAAAATAAAATTGATTGTTCCGACAAGAAGAAGTGGTGGCATTCTAACGTTGAAAAATCCTGATTTTTTCGCATGTGATCTGTTTGTCTGTCTTCGACTACTACTACTACTACATATGCAATTACTACTGCTGCTGTGACTGTTTGCTGCTGCTGCGCCTGCTACTTTTACTATTACCGTATTATTACTATTATTGAAAATCTTATTCCCACGTGGGGTGCGGTGACCATTGTGGGAAAAATAAAAATAGAACCACTGCCTACCCAAAAGCATGTCGTAAGAGTGGACTAATTGTAGCTTCCTTTAAAGTCGGAGTGCATCTGCTTAAAGGGCAAGGAACCAGCAGTCTGCATACAAATGAGTCAGATATAAAAAGTGGATGTACATACAACACCAAGGTTCTGGAACAGGACTAGAGTCTAGAAATGGACAAACAAATAAAAATTTCCTCCAGAGAATAAGCCGGTGAACGCAAAGACGAAGAAGCACCAGATGAAGAAGATGCAGATTTGGGGTAGACACAGACCAACTTACGTTTACATGTACCTGGGTTCCACAGTCCCATCGTGGAAAGGGGGGGGGGGTGAATATATCCAAAGCTTTCCTCACAAGCATATTGCAAAAGACGACTAATTAGGGGTGTTTCCTTCGAAGACGGAGTGCATCTGCCTGAGAGGCAAGCAGCCAGCATAGAATATGCCACATCTGTAAAACGGATATGGACACAAAACTTAAGCTCTAGAACAGGACTAAAGTCCAGAAGAAGAGGAAAATTCAGAAATTTCCACCAGAGTTTAAAGCCAGGGGAATACTAAGTGAAGAAAAAATGTTAATTAAAGTTTATGTACAAACAATATAGTCGTCTTGTAAGAAAGTGTGTGAACCGGATATACACATATTTGCCAAGGCGGTGTTTCTGTTGGGTGGACCAATGGTCTGTGATGTTTTTTTCTTCTTCGGAGTAAACCATAAAACAGTGGTTTTCAACCCGTGGAAAAGGGCGGGGGTATATTTTGAGACCACGCATCTTTCCCGTAACACAGTGGTTCGCAACCTGTGGGTCGCGATGCTTTTGCAAGTCGAACCCTTCTCAGAAGGGCCGCCTAAGTCCATCGGGAAAAAAAACAATAATAGAAGTTATGAAGTAGCAACGTAGCAGCGAAAATAATAGTATGGTTGGGGGACGCCACAACACGAGGAACTGTATTAAAGAGTCGCGGTATTAGGAAGTTTAAGAACCACTGTTGTAACAGGACGAACGGACAAAATAGGGGGCTTTTGAGCTGAAATGGTGCAGAAAGATTCTCAGAATACAGCAAAGAAGAGAAGAGATTATGACATTCTAAAAGATCTGAGCATCAGGGAAGATTGGCTAATAAACAGCATCCTGTTTCGGAAGCTGAAATATTTTGGCCCTATCAAGCGCAGAAAAAAAAAAAAAAAAAAAAAAAAAAAAAACAGAAGGCAGGGTACCAGAAAGGAGAGCCTGCACTGACCAACACGAAGATGTAAAAGGACCCTTTTCCACGCCTTTCAGGCGTATAGGGTATATAGGTAAAAAAGTAAATATCCCTTTCCATGCCTTTCAGGCGTATTGGGTATATAGGTAAAAAAGTAAAGATCCCTTTCCACGCCTTTAGGCGTATCGGGTATATGAGAAAAGCGCCCATATTTTTACAGACCATCAGCACTCGGTGGGTAATGTGGTCTGCATTTACGCCGGCTGTCTTTACTTTCCCAGGACAGCCCATCCTGGTACCCATTTGAGGCTGGGTCGACCTGCGACGTCCCATACCACGATGAAAATCCATGCAGCCCGCAGTGGGTTTCGATCGCGGTACGTTGGATTACGAGTCGGACTCGCAACGCCTTAGCCACGGACGCCGCTGGGTATATAGGGCTAGACCTATATTTCATAGACCAACGGCACAAGTTGGGTAATATGGTCAGCATTACGCCAGCCACCTTTACTTTCCGGGACTGCACCCAGTACCCATTCAAGGCTGGGTCAACCTGGGAGTCAAGGTCAATTAAAAAAAAAAAAAAAACTAGCTCCGCCAGGGAGCGAACCCACGACCTTCCGATCCGCAGGCGAGCGTCTAGCCGTTACGCCACGGCGACGCTCTGTGCGAAGATGGGCACTGGAAAAACATTTCTTTAGATACGAAAGAGCGCGAGGTGGCATATCTTACCAGAGGCTGTTTCTTTCAGGTAGACCTACTGAGAGCGACGTTCTGCAAAGCCCCAGATTCATGATGATGATGATCCGCTTCTGATTGTAGTCGCATCGATTTTCAACATTTAATGGTTTCCAGTTTTCTTTTAGGCCCAAGCTCCTTACTACATGTTTCTTTCGCATTCAAATCTAGAACTTCCCATCTCCCACAATCTTAGAGGTCACCTCCGGGCAATGGCACCGCCACAAATGGTCACTCCCTTGAGGGGGGTGTGCACAATTTCGCGCCATACGGAATCATTCTTCCATAAGGGGGCCCTAATCTGCTTACCAGGAGATAATAGAATTAGGAGTTATCTCTCTTTATCTGGCGGTGCAGCAGAGAAAATATCTCCCGAGATTTGCTGTCTCTCTGGCCTTTTCTTCATTTGGTGAACAAATGTGTTCATAGATATGTGAACATAATATGAACCTGTCTCTAGACGAGGTTGGATATGACGGGTAACTTACGGTAACTCATAATTTATTTCTGACACCGGAATATCTGCTTAAAAAAAAAAAAAACGAGATATTTCGGGAGACTAAATGGAGACGGAAAGGAGCTTCTTCTTTGAGAAAGTTCAGCTGAGTCAAGAATTGACATCACAGCACTCGGGTCATTTCCATGCATGCTCCGCCCTCATCTTCAGCAGCCAGCGCAGAGTTCCAATACTGATGGTATTGGTCACAATTAGGTTAAATGTCCGTCTTACCTTTCCTCTGAGTGTAGTAAGCCGGCCAGACCCAATGGTTACACGCAGGTTCCTTATTCTCTCCGGGCGATAATAATCTTGTTTCTCTACTGACTCCGTTGCTTGTTCCCAAGGGGCGTTGACCACATCTACCTTGTCATGTATCAATTCACCACCCAGTGGTGCAGATCCAGCCAATCTGTCTGCCTGTTCATTACCCACCACGGCGGCATAGACTGGAAAAAGTATGCTCACCACCCGTGACCTTTCGAGTGAAGCTTGCCACTCTGCTAGAAGCATCCCTGTTTTCACCTTTCTCAGCATGCCATAAGTCTGTTTAAATTACGACATGTGTATGCATTTTGTTCTCTAGTCACCGGAGAGCTGTAGTTACCGCCTCAACTTCCATTCTCATGCTAGATGTTGTGATGTCGTATGCTAGACTGTCTTGCACTAAAGTTTTTTTCCTTGGCTTTCGCTACCAACTCCCAGGCACTTCTCTTTCCTCTCAACACCGAACCATCTGTATAGATAATCAGATCACCTGGGCGGGAATTGTCGTGAACCAACTGTTTGACTTCCACCTTTGTAGCACCCGCTGGTCACTCTATCTTTGTGGAAGAAACCACCGCCCCAATGTTGGACGAAATTTTTGGGGGTTTAAAGCCCCACAATGTCTGTTGTCAGAGGCCCTAATATAACCCAGCCTATGGGTTCAACGGGGTTTCTAGAATCTGTCCCCGTGTGCTCCTCATCCGAATGGTGGCACTTTGTGTCACCGGGGTGTTTATCGCTCGTTGTGATGTCCTGGTGAGCTTGAATGTCAGTCAGTCAGTTTCTTCTTCTTCTTCTTTCATCTCATCCCATAAGGCGTTACAAAGAGGTGTTAGATGTAGTTTCCTGTCTGTTGCTAGTTGCGCAGCTTGTGTTAATGTCAAAGAAAGGGCTCGGATTTTTTAAAGTGGACTTGGACTTCTAGTAATTAACCCTGGTCTCTGGGTAGTGAGATCGGACGCCCGTGTGCATTTTGGCGCAAATAAAAAATCGCTTGGCAGTTGGAAATCGAAGAGAGTAGCCTAACGGCGCTACCCGGGCAAAATTTGGAGTCAAATATCTATCTAAAGTATTTCAGGATCCTCGCCGGTGCTACAGAGCCTGTGCACTGTGCTAAACTTCTTCTGACTCAGTCTTGAGTCAGAAGAAGAACGGAGAACTTATGGGTTACACCTGTGTTCCATGATGTTGATCCGTTGTTCAAAACCTCAAACCTCAATGTCAAATTGCGTTTCTGTGGTGTCTCTTTTACTCCCTTCACCCATCTATATCTTGATCGGCCTCCTGCCTTGTAGCCTATTCATCTCGTATAGTATGCTCCAGCCGCAGGCTGATTTTCTTTCGTTCTGACCAGATAACCAAACCATTTAGTTCTCTGATGTTGTAAACAATCATTTACTGGTGCTGTGCCTACCGTTGTTCTAAGTTCTTCATTGGTGATTCTCTCTTCTATACTATACACACACATCGTAATTGTAACTGACTCAGAAGGAATGCTAAGGAAGGTTAGGGCAGACATGCTTCGCTTCAAAGATCAAGGCAATGTCTGGATCTTTTCTGCAGGTAATGCCTGTGTGTTGGGAAATGAACAGCCGGACAGATTGACTGGCTCCGCACAACTTGGTGGAATATTGACGCATGATAAGACAGACGTGGTCAAGAGCTTATGGGAGCACGTGTACAGTTTGTAACAGAAAGTTGATACCCACAGTCTGGTGAGAGTGATGCAGCGAGTAGTAACGAGTGGATTTGGTCGATACTTGAAGCTCAGAGAAAAGGCAAGATGGTCGTATAATCAGACATAAAGCTATATAAAGTTATATGAAGCTACATAAAGCTATATAAAGTTATAATATATGAAGCTACATAAAGCTATATAAAGTTATATGAAGCTACATAAAGCTATATAAAGTTATATGTAGCTACATAAAGCTATATAAAGTTATATTATATGAAGCTACATAAAGCTATATAAAGTTATATGAAGCTACATAAAGCTATATAAAGTTATAATATATGAAGCTACATAAAGCTATATAAAGTTATATTATATGAAGCTACATAAAGCTATATAAAGTTATATGAAGCTGCATAAAGCTATATAAAGTTATATGAAGCTACATAAAGCTATATAAAGTTATATGAAGCTACATAAAGCTATATAAAGTTATATGAAGCTACATAAAGCTATATAAAGTTATATGAAGCTACATAAAGCTATATAAAGTTATATGAAGCTACATAAAGCTATATAAAGTTATATGAAGCTACATAAAGCTATATAAAGTTATATGAAGCTACATAAAGCTATATAAAGTTATATGAAGCTGCATAAAGCTATATAAAGTTATATGAAGCTACATAGAGCTATAACTAATCTCCGAAAATTCTTCACCGATCGCTTTCAAATTGTCACGCAACGTTGCGTTCGACTACGTGCGAGTTTTTATGTAGAAGTGTCTCTCAAACCACGAACGACGTAGCTACAGCAACGATCAAATCATTTTTTGTTTCTTTGCCGGCCCTGATTTCTTTTTAGTTCCACCGACCTTTGTGTGTGTAACACTGAACTTCGCATTATTATATAATTTGTTTTCTACCAAATTCTTGAGTCTTTGGTAGATTTATTGAAATTTTACCGCCTGTCACTCGGGTGACCGGTGCTCGATTCCTTAAAAGTTGTGGCCCTTTTCGATTACCATTTAGAGTTTTTCAATGTTGAGTATTTTACTTTGCCAAAGGTAATGAAACATCGGTACTGAAGGTCGACCCAGCCTAAAATGGGTACCAGGATGTATGTTTTGGGGAAGTAAAGACGGCCGGCGTAATGCTGACCACATTACCCATCAAGTGCTGATTGGTCTGTAAACATATGGTGCTCTTACCATATATCCGATTCTCCTGGAGGCGCGAAATCAGATATTTACGTTTTAAAAGTATTGAAAACAATTTTTGGGTTTGGATAGATCCGACACTGTTAAAATAATTCGCCCCCGTGAGGGTTCCGGGGCCCTGTTGTGGGGAAAACAAGAATAGACCCACTGCCTTCCCAAAAGCATGTCGTAAGAGTCGACTAACTTGGGAGCTTCCTTTGAAGTCGGAGTGCATCTGCCTGAGAGGCAAGGAACCAGCAGCCTGCATTCAATTGAATCAGATCTGTAAAACTGATGCACACGCAACACTCAGGTTCTGGAGCAGGACTGCAGTCCAGAAGTGGATGAACAACCAGAACTTTACGCCAGAGTGTACAGCTGGTGAACGCGAAGAAGAAGAAGAAGAAGAAGAAGAAAATAATTCGTTTTTGATAATCGCAATCTTATAGACGTCGTTCTTGTAATAGATGTTCAATGTTGAATTAAGAATCGACATCACAGCACTCGGGACACCCCTATAGTCGCTCTGTCCCCATCTTCAGCAGCAAGCAAAGAGTTCCATTCCGATGGAAACAGTAACTGTCTGATAGTATATAGTTCCTGTAATAAAAGCGGGTGGATTATTCTCCCAGTGTGGGTTCCGGGGTCCTATTGTAAGGAAAAACAAGAATAGACCCACTGCCTAACCAGAGTCGACAAATTGGGAGCTTCCTCGAAGTCGGAATGCATCTGCCTGATAGGCAAGGAACCAGCAGTCTGCATACAAATGAGACAGTTCTGTAAAACGGATGCACACGCAGCACTCAGGTTCTGGAATGAGACTGCAGTCTGAAAGTGGATGAACAACCAGACCTTTTCGCCAGAGTTTACAGCTGGTGAACGTGCAGAAGAAGAAAAAGAAAGCGGGTGGTAGTAGTAGTAAATTTTACCCCACTAGGACATCACACAATTGATAAACACCCGATGACACAAAGTGCCACTATGTGGATGAGGATCACCAGTGGAAAGGTCCCGAAAACCGCGTTCAGCCATTGGGCCATATTTATATTGCGGCCCCTGACAAGAGTCAGGGTAGGGCTTCAAAATAACGAAAAATTGCATCCCACAAGGGGATTAGTTCTACGTAAATAAGAAAGGGGGTGGATGAATGAGGTGTTAATTGTACAAACTGCAACCCTACTCAATACATCATTAGACAGAAAGTTCTGGCGGCCAACCAGTTGGATTCAACTCTCAGAACTTCGCGCTGGTGGGCAAGACCTTAGCCAAAGCGTTACCAAGACTCCTTTAATTATGTTTACGGGGAAATAATTAGGAAACCTGAGGCCGAAAGCGAAACAACTTACCTCCCTTCGTTCGGACACGCCTTCCCCGGGGTGGAGGCGGAACCCACGGTAAGAGACTTTCGTGACGTGGATACAGATTCTATGCAAACGCAATTAGTTAAGTAAACATCTTTGAATGACTGGGCTAGATCTGCATATTTTCTTCATATTCTGGAGTTTTTGCGCTGCGCGTATGTATCCTCTTTCATCTGCAAGCGTTTCATTAACTGAAATCTTAAGTTCCTCCCCCCGTGCGGTTGTTTCCAGTGGCGCGTTCAAATTAGGACGAATGCGGGTACCCGGATAACCGCCCCGTCCTATTTATTCCGATCTATTCTTCTTCTTGTCTGTGTATTATATATTTTACAATCTTTTTTAATTGTATGACACAAAGGTGCCGCTCATAGCATCAAGCTCCACAGAAGGAGAATAATGCCGTTTCACAAAACCGTTTGTTCTAGCAGAAGTAGAATTTTCGGGGGTCCGCCATTGTCTTGAAGTAGCCATTTTCTAATGACGTTTTGTGAGCTTTGCAGAAGGCAAGTTTGAATGCCAGCGTGTAACGTAATTTACCTGCTCCGAAGTCAAACGACAAGTAGATTAGAGGCTCCCCGAGTGGGCGGTTCCGTTCTCCTTGGGGCGGCAACGACGTCTCAGGTTAGCCGCAAGTTTTGGATTGTGTGTTAGAGTTAATACCAAGATAGAAATCTGTATTTGTATGTGTGCATGTGGAGGGTGGAAATGACTTGGAGATAAGGCGTTCGTCTCTAATTTTGAAATTGCGCCGGATTTGAAAGCACCCCCTATTTCTTTCTTTTTTCTTCTCCTCTCCTCCTCCTCCTCCTCCTCCCCATCCTTCTTCTTCTTCTTCTTCTTCTTCTTCTTCTTCTTCTTCTTCTTCTTCTTCTTCTTCTTCTTCTTCTTCTTCTTCTTCTTCTTCTTCTTCTTCTTCTTCTTCTTCTTCTTCTTCTTCTTCTTCTTCTTCTTCTTCTTCTTCTTCTTCTTCTTCTCTCCTTTTCCCCGAACTCATTTTCCTTTCATCATCCTTCTCCTATTCGTTATTCTTCTCCTTGTCTTCCTTCCATACCCCCTCCTTTTGTCTTTTTTTCTTTCTTTCTTTCTTTCTTTCTTTCTTTCTTTCTTTCTTTCTTTCTTTCTTTCTTTCTTTCTTTCTTTCTTTCTTTCTTTCTTTCTTTCTTTCTTTCTTTCTTTCTTTCTTTCTTTCTTTCTTTCTTTCTTTCTTTCTTTCTTTCTTTCTTTCTCTTGCTTTCTTTCTTTCTTTCTTTCTTTCTTTCTTTCTTTCTTTCTTTCTTTCTTTCTTTCTTTCTTTCTTTCTTTCTTTCTTTCTTTCTTTCTGTCTGTATTTCTTTTCTTCTGTCTGTCTGTCTGTCTGTCTGTCTGTCTGTCTGTCTGTCTGTCTGTCTGTCTGTCTGTCTGTCTGTCTGTCTGTCTGTCTGTCTGTCTGTCTGTCTGTCTGTCTGTCTGTCTGTCTGTCTGTCTGTCTGTCTGTCTGTCTGTCTGTCTGTCTGTCTGTCTGTCTGTCTGTCTGTCTGTCTGTCTGTCTGTCTGTCTGTCTGTCTGTCTGTCTGTCTGTCTGTCTGTCTGTCTGTCTGTCTGTCTGTCTGTCTGTCTGTCTGTCTGTCTGTCTGTCTGTCTGTCTGTCTGTCTGTCTGTCTGTCTGTCTGTCTGTCTTTCTTTCTTTCTTTCTTTCTTTCTTTCTTTTTTTCTTTCTTCCTTCTCTTTCTAATTTTAATTTTCTTTCCCCCTCCCCCCATTTCCCTTTCACCCTCCTCCTCTTATCCATTCTTTTTCTCGTCTTCATTTTCCCCCCTTCTTTCCTCTTTCTCTACTCCTCCCACTTCTTCGTATTCTTCTGCTGCCTCCTGCTTCATCTCTATTTCACCCTCGTCCTCGTACTAATTCTTCTTCTTCTCTTTCTCCTTCTGCTTCTCCTCCTCATCGATAATCTGGGAATCTTTCTCCGTATTTTCCCCCCTTCCGTCAGCTTCCCCTGAGCTTTCCGCCACTCTTCTTTTACTTAAAAATATTGCACATAATAAAAAAAAATCCTTCAAAAAAAGAATTCGAGCTTTCATGCTCACCCACACACGTGCGCGCACACGCATTCCCCCAACACTGACAACCTCAGACAACCTGAGCACATCCACAACTGAGGCACCCCACCGCGATAGATAATGCCAAGCCAAGAAGTGTCCGCCTGTCTTCACCACACAATACAGGAATTTTGTCTCATTACCCGATGACAATGTAACCTCCGTAGTTGGGCTGTATAATCATAGACAACAACACGCATGCCCCGCCCAGCCGGCACAACGATGCCGGATTGGTGCACTCGAAAGATGACTTGTTTTTCGCGGCAGTTTGTTGTTGTTGGTACATTTTTTTTTTTAGCTATTTGCTGGCAGATAATTTACTTCCATAGTTATTATTTGTCGGCTCTGTGGCTAAGTCGATGCGAACGCTTCGTAACGCCGGGATGCCGGGTTCGATCCCAGCTGCGGGCCATGCGCCTTGCTTTGGTTCCGACAATGGTATCAAGAAAGCCGACCGTCCAGAGGCAATAGCAAACTACTGGACGTAAATTTGCCCCCCCAAAAAAGCCAGGGGCTGTTGGGGTTGGTTCTGCAAAGTCCTGTAAAGGATACACAACTAACTTAAAAAAAAAAAAATTATAAAAGAAAAAACAAACAACCAAACTTCAAATACACTTGGACACATACTCAGAAGAAAGATCACAACACTTATGATCACGTCCTATGTGCGATGAAGATGTTCTTTAGATAAACAATGAACAATCCTTTTTTTTTTAATACAAGCGCAAAATTATAATTCCTTTACATTTTTATGCTTGATTCCTTTAAATTTTATTTTTGACGTTTCGATCATTTATTCAGACGCCGCCTCCACAATAAAAAAAAAAAAAAGAAGAAGTAAAGGACCCTTTTCCGCTCCTTTAGGCGTATAGGGCATATAGGGCTAGACCTATATTTTATAGACCAATCGGCACAAGATAGGTGATGTGGTCAGCATCACGCCGGCCGCCTTTACTTCCCGGGACTGCACCTGATACCCACTCAAGGTTCGGTCGACCTGGGAGCCAAGGTCATTTTTGAAAAAAAGTCTGGCGCTGCCAGGGAGCGAACCCACAACCTTCCGATCTGCGGCGAGCGTCTAGTCGCTCTGCCAGGGCGACTCCCTGACTCCACATTGAACGTTAGCTGAAATGGATCTCCAACACACTGTCTCTTGTCTTGGTTGTACACCCGCGCAGACTGCTGTTCGTCTTGGCGTTGGCCTCCCACTTGTTTCTTTGTCAGTCTTTTGTTCTCTAGCACGCGACCTTTCCCTCCAATATGGTGAAAGAGTTTTATCAAATGATTTGTTAGAAAATATCCCGCACAGGGCCTCATTTGGAAATGCCGGCTCAGGGGTGACATAAAAAGTTGCCATGAGAGAACCAATGGACGAAGTCGTCTGGGGACAAGGTGACAAAGCAGGTAGTGGGAAGAAAAGAACTATAGGAGGTTTAGACCTGTGTGAAAAGATCCTAGGATAATGTGAAGACACATCGTTGTCAAGTCATTTCAAATGCCATAGATCAGTGTTTTCCAAACTTTTCTTGGTCGCAGCGCCTTTTTTCAGTTTCAATATTTCCACGGCGCCCTAACCTAAGTGAAAGTATGACTATTCGTGTCTTGGTTAAATTAATTTTGAAGCTTTTACAATATTTCGCGGCGCCCCTGTGAAGAGGTAGCGGCTTCCTGGGGTGCCACGGCGCACAGTTTGGGAATCACTGCCATAGATGGACCTGAGGCCACGAAACCCACAAATGGAGCTAAAGAGCTATCATATGGATGAAAGTTTTGACACTGATGAGTTTTCTGGATTCTATGGTAAATCAAACGTGATTCAACAAATTCTTCTACTTCGTCATGTTCACCGGCTGTAAGCTCCAGTGGAAAGTTCTGGGTGTTCGTCCACGTCCGGACTTTAGTCTTATTCTAGAACCTGGGTGCTGCGTTCACATCTGTTTAAAAAACCTGGGTTTTTGTGTGTGTATGCAGACTCTTGGTTCCTTGCCTCTCTGGCAGATGTACTACGACACTGAAGCATGTCCCAAATTGGTCGGCTCCTACGACACGCTTGTTGGGGTGGCATTAGGTGTGTTCTTGTTTTACCGACAATTGGGCCCCGGAACCCACACGGGGAATTTAAATAAATTCATGTTATCAGATATTTTTCCCTCTCCAAATTCCCGGTCCCAAAATCGAGCGGTGTCTTATAGTGCGTCTTATACACGGGTGCGTCTTATACACGGGTGCGACTTATACACGGGTGCGTCTTATACACGGGTGCGTCTTATACACGGGTGCGTCTTATACACGGGTGCGTCTTATACACGGGTGCGACTTATACACGGGTGCGTCTTATACACGGGTGCGTCTTATACACGGGTGCGTCTTATACACGGGTGCGTCATATACATAGAATTTACTTATATTTGGGAAAATATGGTAGTCGCTGCGACATACTTCATAGGGAGGCAGTGTTGGTATACTCATCCCCCCTCCCCGTATAAGCATTAGTACTTGTATGAATTTGAAAGGCGGTGTATGCATGAGTATGTGTGTACATATGGGCATAGGGGGCCGCGTTAGCACAGTTCACCCAGCCTCTAGGTAATGGGTACCAGAGTTAACACTATAGGAAATGGAGGAACGTCGCTGTAGCTACGGAGTTCCGTGAGGAGGACGACACAGGCGGACAGTTTCTTATCAGCTGTCTGCACTGGCGGCAGTGTACTCGCCTCCTCCCTCCCCCACATCACTCTCTCTCTCTCTCTCTCTCTCTCTCTCTCTCTCTCTCTCTCTCCACACACACACTAATTTTAACCCTGTGCACTGACGCTGGTTCACATTTCCCTACTTTAGCTTTTCATATGGGCGTAAAAGAGTGTGTGTTTAGGTTATATTCTGATGTGTATATGACTGTGTATACGTGATGTGTGTATGCATTATTTCATTTTTAAAATTTTTATTCAAACATAACATGCATTACTTCTTCTTCGATCCTTTTGTCAGAAAACTTATACCAGGAAGCCGGTAGCCTTTATGAAAGCTATGAGTCTAGGGTCAAAGGTTACTCCTGAATATGACGGTGAGTTATCATGTTTCAGTGCCTGGCTGCCATATGTAAGTGAAACTTTCTGGGGTTTGGTAGAGAGACTGAAAATGGTGTGTGTGGTATTGGCCCTATTTACAGGCATGTACCAACATTTGGACCACCTCTCTAGAGTCCCGAGGAATTCTTGAAGCCTTGTCTATGCTTTTTCAGTGTTCTCCTCTGAACTCTGTTGCGCCAGATCATCGGCATACATAACAGCTTGAACTCCATTACAGAGGGTTGATTTTATGTCGTTAATGTAAACTATGAAAAGAATTGGGGACTGTCACATATCGCTCCTGTCACGTGCCTGATTTAAGAATTTCTCCTTAAGAACCAACAGCAATCTGAAATAATTATGTTGAGTCGCTGGCTCGTATTGGTCTAAGGGAGATCCCGTGGCCAATATACGCTCAACTTATTTCAGGAGTAGGGCAACTCAAGCTTTGGCACTACAAATTAAATAATATTCCTAGGCACACTTGGCTGGACACCCCCACTACTATAAAAACGTAGCTCCCAGGTTATGACAGTATACTATCATAACCATGTTAACACATATGAAGATTATTAATTGAACATACATGTATTTTAGACAGCTAAGAACAATGAATGAGTGACACTCCAGTCAATAGTGAAACTTTAGAAATACTGTAATAAGTGTAACACATACATTATATAAGAATCAGCAAAGAACTTCAAGAACCCAGAGTGATATGAAGGACCAAAACTTCAAACTCGATCTGACTGAACGTGTATGCATGTTCCAGAGTCTGCCTAGATTATCCTTGTGATGAGTGTGGACATTTAAATAGTGAAGCCTGGCAATAAACCCATGGTTGCCCACACTTATCTGAATCCCTGGTTTCTTGAACTGGTTGGATGTTCAGTCACTCTGTTGTTACGTTCAAGACAGTCCAACACTAGACACTCGAACACTGGAGACACACCCAAGCTCCTGGAGAGGATCTCAGGTACCAAGTCAAACACTTTAGGCACAAACAAACTGCCGGATAAATGATGATGGAGGTACAACACCCATAATGTTGTCTGTAGACCAACTGGAGGATTTCATTACTTGGTGACCACAGTTAGGTTTACAATCTGATGCCCACCACTGGCTTAGACATAGATGACTTCCTTGTAGGTGGTTTTGTGGACCGCTGATTCACTGCCTGGCCTCCAAGGAGATATCATCCTGTATCAAGAAGAAACTCAGAATTAGCAGTCATCTCAGGGGTTACATGTCAAGCTCAGTTTATTAACATCAACATTAGTAATCATTCAGAGCACAGCTCTGAGGATAATGAGACAGTATAAGTCTCTACATATCATCTCTATTGTTCAGTCAGTAATAGTGACAGGAGATGAGTGCCAGAGTGGAGACAGATAGACTATCAAACAGAGAACATCAACTCTCCTCGCCCACACGCACTTGTAGATCCCATCTCTCTCTCATATATATATATTTTATACCATTCCCCGTCTGTTCACCGTACACACTTTGTTGTGCTAACAATAACCTTTGACTCAGAGCGCCGAGCTTGCTTTTGTCACAGCATCAAGCCGGCCAAAGATGACCCAGTTTACATGTCTCTATTAGTCGATACAAATCCTACGTTTGGTTATAGAATAATTACTTGTAGGGTTTAATATCTTTACAAATGGTGTGGTTTATGTAGAGCACAAACTATTTAGTCTGCACAGGGAAAGGTTTAATGTTCGGAGCCTGACCTCTGGACATCAAGAACGGCCCAACTCTGTGCGATCAAACAGCTGAAACTTCCCTCTATGCAGCAGTGGCCAACTTTAAAAAGACATATTTTATGGTACTCGTAAACTATAATAAACTTACCCAAGCTTAGGAAATGTCATAGACACCAAAGGCCGCCTCCTCAAAGCATATATGTACGAGGCACATTTGAGAACATCTGTTCTTCTAGGCAGTCAGGCAGAAAATGCCCGCTTCAAACTACGTTTAGCGTCACTAGGAAAGAAGTCCCCCGTATTCATGCCTAAGGAGTAAACCGGCTTACAGGAATTTCTGAATTAAATACCAGAAATCTTTAACCTACAGTTGCAAGTTTGAAAATGAAGATTTATCAAAGCAACTAGAGGGTCTAGACATGAATATATTACCAGATACAGGTATATATCAATATAAGGGACTATATACCCTTCTGGACGGGTTTAAGTTTGAAATTTGACTGCCCGCTAACGAAGTCAGAGTCACGACTCGTCCATCGTGTGGGTTTGGTTGCTCACCTCACGACAGGGACAAAACTCCGCCTTGTGGAACTCCATGTTTCATTGTGACAGATCTGCTCCTTGAACCCAGTATTTTGACTCTTGCAGATCGATTTTCAAGATATTTTACGATCCACCCAAGCATGTGATGGGATATTCCACTTTCAAGTAGCTTTTGTTTCAACCCATTTTTCCACACTTTGTCGAAGGCCTTTTCCATATCCACCCAGAATGCAATAGTGTGCTTTTTTTCCTGGAATGCGTCGAAAACCTGACTGTTCCTCCATTAGTTTGAAGTTTTTCTCAAGGAACCAGGTCAGTCGGTTGTTCAATAATCTTTCAAATAGTTTGCACAGACAGCTAGTTAGGCTGATGGGTCTGTAGCTGTCTGCGTTGTTCTTCGGCTTTCCTTGTTTCAGGATTACGAAGATTTCAGACTTCCTCCAAGCTGGAGGAACAATACTAAAAATCCAGCTGGCATTAGGGATGTTTAATAATATCTTTTTGGCACTTGGACCCAAGTGTAGTAACATATCATTCGTGATTTTATCGGGGCCCGAAGCTTGTTTGGGTTTCAGCTGGTTGTGTCCTGTGTTAAGTTCCCTCATTGAGAATTTATCTGTCATGATGCTCTCTGCTGGTTTACTCTTGCTGGCCTCCTCGAGTTCTTTATTTCCTTGTACTACCTCATCTTCTCTGAAGTATTCTATATTAATATCACTAACAGATTTAAACTGATTTAAAAGGATATTTGCAGCGTCGTTTCCAGATCTGATCTCATTGCCCTCATCTATTACTACTGGACTGGCTTGTTGGGCTTCTCCATTTAGACACTTGACTAGTTTCCAGAGTTTGGACCCATCTTTTTCAAAACTTAGGCTCTTGGTTTTGTCTTGCCAGCTCTTCCTAGTTGCTTGAAGTGTTTCTTTTTTTTAGCTTAGCTTCTGCTGCTTTGTAAGCAATGTTGTTTTCTACCGTTGGGTTGCTTTCTACTATATCTCTTGCTTCTGAGAGAGTTTGGTGGAGGTCTTGAATTTGTTGGGACCAACACGGGATGTAATCTTTCCTTGAACCCCGAGGTATGGTTTCTTTGGCTGCTTTTAATATAGCTTCTGTAAACTCTTTTACTGATTTAGCAACCTGACTTGATTTGCCGTTGACATTTATCGAGTATACATCAGCAAGGGTAGCAAAACTGTTCCAGTCACCTTTCTTGTAATTCCAACGAGGGGGCGGCATCGAATGAAGGCCTCTCATATTTAGAACAGAAATCAGGATCGGTCGGTGGTCATTACCTGCTAGTTGGCTGAGCACCGTTTTGTGCATGTTGCTTGCCAAGTCTAACGTGGCAAATGTTAAATCTGAGAGGCTGGTTGAAAGCCATCTCCTGGAGAAAAAAAGATAGGGAGTCATCTGGTTTGTTGATTAGCTGGAGCCTGGCATTACTGATAACATGCATTTGTTGCCCGAACGACGAGTGTTTGAAAGGAACGAATGTAAAATGGGCCTACGTGCCCAATTTGTAAGCCTTTGAAAATAAAGTTCGTTCGTTCGTCCGTTCGTTCGTCCGTTCGTTCGTCCCCCGCCCTCCTGCCTTAAATGGGGCTCCGGAATCCACTGACCATCAATCTATATTTACCATCGACTCAGAACGCCATCTCTCACAATCAGTCAATACTGATCGATGCAATTTTGCTGTCCTGTAATTACAGCTAGTTATTTGTCCATTCCACAACAGACTTGGAGACACGCCGCTGTTTGCTCTCTGCCGGATAGATCCCCCTGGCATGTTTGCCAGTTTGCTGTTTTTTGTTTGTTTTGTTCACATGTTTTTCTTGGCTGTAGTTTCCTGATAAATCTGGCAATAACTGGTCAGCAACAAACTCGTCACAGTGAAGATTAAAACCTCTTCCTGAATTTAGAGAAAGCAAAAATCATATCCACAGGCACAACTGTCTGCCACCCTCAAATAACCATAAATGTTGAAGAGATTGAAAATATCGCAAAACCTATACATACATATATATATATATATATATATATATATATATATATATAATATATATATATATATATATATATATATATATATATTAATATATATATATTATATATATATATCTGGTAGTCTGGTAGTCTTAGTTTCAGCTTTGTCACGAAACGATCTCAGTGATTCCAGAAGTTAGTACTTGGAATAAGTTCTTCTGGTTATTGAGAGACAAGAGACTATGCCCTTAAACCAAATGTTACTTTAAACCGTATTGATTTAAATGTTTCCAGTCCTTAGTCCAGACTAAGCGACCCAACCTTGGGTAATATTACCTAAAACTTTACACTGTAGCTAGGAATTCTATTCTCATGCCAGTGTCAGAATGTTATCTCCTGACCACAGACTGTAGAGGCCAGCGAACGGGGAACTTAGCATCACACCTGAGCTGGACCGTAGGTCATAAAGATTAGCTAACACGAATTGAGCGGACTGTAGACATTGAGGCGACGAGAAGTTTAAAGTTTAACACGTCAGTGTAATTCTGGAGAGAACAGCTGTTTGGCAATTAGGAATGTTTTATCTTGGTCAAGGTCGTACTGTAGGCCGTTCACTGTGAGTGACAGGTCACTGGTTAGCCAATTTGATTTGATAGGTACTTCAGAGGCGGAGCTTACGCCATCATCTTGAGGGTTGGGTAAAAACTAAGGAAAGGGAGGAGTTTAATTTGGACAATAGATTGATACTTATACTTCGAGCCTGTGGAATTCCCGTCATTAATCGCAGCCTGCCGGCAAACAAACACAGGTCGACGTAAAGGTATATTTTACTGTCGTACTCTGGTTTGGCGATAGATGGAAAAGTTCCCAGGTGAGAGAAAATATTAATTTTAATCTTGTATACATAGGTTAGGGAGTTAAGCTTAGTCTATACTACCTTTTCCTAATTTGTCTGCACATTCTGCTTGAAATAGTTCTGTGTGAGTATTCAGTATCTCAAGTTAGGGAACTGCTAAACTATTCCTATTTCCTGTATGTTTTGTGTCACATGTTTTTTCAGTGTATGTTTTCATGTGTATAAAATAAGATGTGAACAATGACATTTGCTATAATGAAATGTAATTATATTGTTTCCATGATCAGCCAAAATATGAGTTTGGACTGTGGGAAATCATGCCCATATGTGCAGGGATGCTGCTACGTTTTGTGTGCCCACCATGTGCTCACTTAATGTGTTCACCTAAACAGGGGATTTATAACCCCAGGGGAAGAATGATGGGTGTATAGAATTCACGGTCACTGAAAGATAATATTCAGGACAGCGTGCACATATAAATTGTTTGCGGGTTCAGCACATAACCTGCGCCACATGTTTATGTCAAATCTATGTCAGCCAATTCGAAGTCTGAGTGAAGACGGACAACAGACTTAGAAAGTCAACTATCATGACATAGCATTTGAGGGAAGGCAGGATATGTGACGCCCATGTAAGACAAAAGACCTTCAGACTAGACTGGAGAGGATGTGGAATATGAGGAGGAGTGATGGGCTATATCTTATTATTATATGTTGTATTAATTGATACATGTATTCTTAGTGTAAGTCAAGATACTACACGTATGTGTTTTGTTTCCATGATTACAGCGCCCATGTGACGATCAGTCCATGAAGTAGCCTACATTGTGTTAGACTCGGCCAGCTGGGAACGAGGTGGAAAACGAGGTGGAGAACGAGGTGGAGAACGATGTGGAGAACGAGGTGGGGATGAAGTGGAGAATAAGCTGAAACAGGCAGACAACAGGCAAGGAAGAGTTGGACAAGCTTGACAGTTCCTCACGGCTGTCAGAGGCTTATAAGTTGAGTTAACCCCTTTATGTTAACCTTTTATCATCATTATCATACCACTCTAAACCCCGAGCTGTTTGTCTCGCTGAAGCGTATCACTTTCATTAACCAGTCACTGTTTGTGTAAATCAACAAACTGGGAATTTCATTGTAGTAAATAAAGCTGTATGTCAAGTTTTAAACTACATAGTTTGTTAAATTCCAAATGTCTGTTCTTACATGTTTAATTAAACTGTTAGGATAGAATACCATTTGGTGGGGGCTCAAATAATATAATAATTCTTTAATTATTAATAATAACACCGGGAGAAGGTAGATGACGGAGGAATCACTTGCCCTGTCTAATAATTCATTAAGTATGATAGACATCTAAAATTCCTTGCCTTCTCTTGTGGGTACCAAGTTCAGCTAATGTTAAAGTACTTAACGAGCCAATATGGCTGTTTTCTTGGATATCCAGGACTTTGTCTGAGAGCAACATAGCTCAGATTTTAGTTCGGTTAATCTGGTGGAGGGAATGTGTTGAGAGGAACATCCCTACTCAACATTATAAACATTTAAACCACGCGTCACGTCACACTGGAGAGCTCTCCGGGAATAGGACTGGGCTAATTACTCCTAGACTAATGAAAGTAAATTTATTAAATTTAACTTTAACTCTTCTGCCAGTATAGTCTAAATTAAAATTAGTAATTTATACATGGGGAGAGATTACAGAGTAATAAATAACTTTTTACTAAAATCAATAAATGGATAGTATCATGTCTTATCATTGATCATTTCATAACCATTGATTATTGTTTATTTAGTAAATTTTAATGTTGATGATTATTATATTTGCTTGCATGTTTCATAATTTGATATAGATTGTAGAGCATTATATGTTGACATCATATCATTGATACTTATGCTTAGTGACTGAATGTAAAATCACATCATATCATTTATTGGTGTATCCTCTGTGCTGCTATACTGTTCTAAAAGCTGTCAGTCTGGTAGGCCACTTTGATTTATTTACATCTTTGTGCGGCTGTCATAGGCTACTCTCTTGCCCAGTTTACCTTGCTCTGACATATTCTTTTATTCCGGAATCGGGGTAGTATTTTATTTATCTCTAGATAGATCTAATAAGATAGAATGGACTTACGCACCGAGTTCCTAAAAGATGTAAGGAAGATCGGGATAGCAGAGGGTAGAGTGGGAGCGCAGTTAGAATCATATGTTAAAGGCCATATGGATACTTTCGATTACATGAGTGCCCGTAATGCTGCAGAGAAGAAGCGAAAGTTGGAGAAAGAAGAATATGACTCGATGCTTGCCCGTCATGCAGCGGAGAGGCTAGAAGAAGAGAGAATGCGGCAACTTGAAGAAGAAGAATATGCTAGACAGTTGCGACTCGAAGAGGAGGCAGCTGTTGAAAGAACGAGGCGTTTTCAAGAAAAGCTGCGTAACTATAAACCACATAGGCAGACGAATAGAGAACTGCAGTTAGACACAGGGAACGGTGAGAACACTATTAGGGTAGTTGAGGGAACTGACAACTCCCATACTGACACTCTGGTAGAAAGGTCTGGGACTCACTCTCTCAATGGAGAGGTGTGTACTATTCTGCCAAACGGTACCTCATCAAGTGATGAAGTATTAGACCACCCAAGACCTTGCCTCACCCCTCTTATTCCTAATAAGGACAGAGCTGACATTAAGAAGAACTTTTCTGTAGGGATGACCGGATCTACATTGCTGGCCCCATTTACTTCCATTCTTAAGCCTAAAAGGAAAAGATGGAGTAAGAAGCAGAAATCTTCTAAAGGGACCGGATCTACATTGCTGGAACCCCTTACTCCCATTATCTCAGATGAGATATATGAGAGCACACCCCGCAGTAATCACAAGCGTGATAACTGTTCTGACCGTCGACATACTGGTTCGACTGGCACACCAGCCATTAATGAGGACGAGGGCAAAGACTTACCCAACTCCCATAATCCCTTTGGTCCTTCCAAACAAGAAGAAGAAGTAAAGCAGACTAATGTAGGGAATAACACTAAACCTGTTTCCCCTATTTCCCTTGATGCGATTGCATACAAAATAGAAATAGTTAGTTCTGACTTTTCGCCCAAAGTAGTTGACTGTTATGGCCGCAACAAATCCCCTTATTTGCCTCCACTAGACTTGGTATGTGAAAGCCAGACCAGGGCGGAGATAACAGATAAGGAGGATAGTTCTCTTAAGTTCTTGACGACCTTAGAGACAGTGAGTAAACAGGACATTGCTGCAAGTCCTGTGCACTCTGATACTGGACAGACAGAAATGTTTGCCATTGATGAAGAAGAAGGTACTTCTTGTGTGCAGGGAGACAAATTGTCTCTATCCTGTACAGCTGGGGCGACAGGGATACTTCTGATGAAGGACCCTGAAGCGGAACAAGCCATAAATAGTAGGGAACCCCAACATTCTGGTCTTGTATTACTCTTCGCTTCGAAGGAAGTGACAGGGGTATCTCAGCTGATAGTGGAAACTTCATTGCGAAGAAATGCCACTTTACTGTCTGCAGGAAACCCTGAGTTTCCTAATGATTTGACTGTACCCCCTGACTTGATTTCGTGCTCTGATTCTGGACTAATCTTAATGAAAGAGAATTCCACCCTGACAATTTGTAAAACAGATAGGATGCACCGAGGAGGAAACCAGTGGACACTCCTTCAAGAAATCGGCAGTGGTCAGTTGCACTCACGGCATGCTGTCATGATGAGTGACTATATCCCTCAATTTGAGAGGAGATTAGTGACAGATTTTTTCAGGATCTGTAGATGTAGGAAAAGAGAATCCTACCTGACTACAACTCATCCTTTTCGGAGAGCACTTCAGGCCCTCCCTATGCTACTAGGGCGTGGCGAAGTGAGGAAATGGACAGGGATTGTCAATCAACGATGTCGAGGAATCCCATTGTTGAAGCGGAGATCGTTTCTTATCATGTGGGAGAAGAAACCTCCAGATAAATGGATATTCCTGAGCGGCTGCTCAGAATACCCGCATGATTCTAGGACTAAGGACTTAGTCTGGAATGAGGGACAATTGGTGACTGTACATCGATACAGGACATCACGATTCCACAAGGAATACTGGAACAATACTGGAGATGACAGGTTGTACTAACATTCTTGGGAATCACTGAGTGTCGTAAAATTGGTCTTAAGCAGGCTACAACCAACTTAACGGAGGGCCTGTCACGAAACGATCTCAGTGATTCCAGAAGTTAGTACTTGTAATAAGTTCTTCTGGTTATTGAGAGACAAGAGACTATGCCCTTAAACCAAATGTTACTTTAAACCGTATTGATTTAAATGTTTCCAGTCCTTAGTCCAGACAAAGCGACCCAACCTTGGGTAATATTACCTAAAACTTTACACTGTAGCTAGGAATTCTATTCTCATGCCAGTGTCAGAATGTTATCTCCTGACCACAGACTGTAGAGGCCAGCGAACGGGGAACTTAGCATCACACCTGAGCTGGACCGTAGGTCATAAAGATTACCTAACACGAATTGAGCGGACTGTAGACATGAGGCGACGAGAAGTTAAAAAGTTTAACACGTCAGTGTAATTCTGGAGAGAACAGGTGTTTGGCAATTAGGAATGTTTTATCTTGGTCAAGGTCGTACTGTAGGCCGTTCACTGTGAGTGACAGGTCACTGGTTAGCCAATTTGATTTGATAGGTACTTCAGAGGCGGAGCTTAAGCCATCATCTTGAGGGTTGGGTAAAAACTAAGGAAAGGGAGGAGTTTAATTTGGACAATAGATTGATACTTATACTTCGAGCCTGTGGAATTCCCGTCATTAATCGCAGCCTGCCGGCAAACAAACACAGGTCGACGTAAAGGTATATTTTACTGTCGTACTCTGGTTTGGCGATAGATGGAAAAGTTCCCAGGTGAGAGAAAATATTAATTTTAATCTTGTATACATAGGTTAGGGAGTTAAGCTTAGTCTATACTACCTTTTCCTAATTTGTCTGCACATTCTGCTTGAAATAGTTCTGTGTGAGTATTCAGTATCTCAAGTTAGGGAACTGCTAAACTATTCCTATTTCCCGTATGTTTGTGTCACATGTTTTTCAGTGTATGTTTTCATGTGTATAAAATAAGATGTGAACAATGACATTTGCTATAATGAAATGTAATTATATTGTTTCCATGATCAGCCAAAATATGAGTTTGGACTGTGGGAAATCATGCCCATATGTGCAGGGATGCTGCTACGTTTTGTGTGCCCACCATGTGCTCACTTAATGTGTTCACCTGAACAGGGGATTTATAACCCCAGGGGAAGAATGATGGGTGTACAGTATTTACTGTCACTGAAAGATAATATTCAGGACAGCGTGCACATATAAATTGTTTGCGGGTTCAGCACATAACCTGCGCCACATGTTTATGTCAAATCTATGTCAGCCAATTCGAAGTCTGAGTGAAGACGGACAACAGACTTAGAAAGTCAACTATCATGACATAGCATTTGAGGGAAGGCAGGATATGTGACGCCCATGTAAGACAAAAGACCTTCAGACTAGACTGGAGAGGATGTGGAATATGAGGAGGAGTGATGGGCTATATCTTATTATTATATGTTGTATTAATTGATACATGTATTCTTAGTGTAAGTCAAGATACTACACGTATGTGTTTTGTTTCCATGATTACAGCGCCCATGTGACGATCAGTCCATGAAGTAGCCTACATTGTGTTAGACTCGGCCAGCTGGGAACGAGGTGGAGAACGAGGTGGAGAACGAGGTGGAGAACGATGTGGAGAACGAGGTGGGGATGAAGTGGAGAATAAGCTGAAACAGGCAGACAACAGGCAAGGAAGAGTTGGACAAGCTTGACAGTTCCTCACGGCTGTCAGAGGCTTATAAGTTGAGTTAACCCCTTTATGTTAACCTTTTATCATCATTATCATACCACTCTAAACCCCGAGCTGTTTGTCTCGCTGAAGCGTATCACTTTCATTAACCAGTCACTGTTTGTGTAAATCAACAAACTGGGAATTTCATTGTAGTAAATAAAGCTGTATGTCAAGTTTTTTAAACTACATAGTTTGTTAAATTCCAAATGTCTGTTCTTACATGTTTAATTAAACTGTTAAGATAGATTACCATTTGGTGGGGGCTCAAATAATATAATAATTCTTTAATTATTAATAATAACACCGGGAGAAGGTAGATGACGGAGGAATCACTTGCCCTGTCTAATAATTCATTAAGTATGATAGACATCTAAAATTCCTTGCCTTCTCTTGTGGGTACCAAGTGCAGCTAATGTTAAAGTACTTAACGAGCCAATATGGCTGTTTTCTTGGATATCCAGGACTTTGTCTGAGAGCAACATAGCTCAGATTTTAGTTCGGTTAATCTGGTGGAGGGAATGTGTTGAGAGGACCATCCCTATTCAACAACATAAACATTTAAACCACGCGTCACGTCACAAGCTTCATATCTTTGCTCCACTCCTGTGGCAACAAAAAAAAAACACACAGAATGTTTATCACAGTCCCACCACGTTGGTCACAGTCGAAAAAACATTCCAAATGCAATCCGCAGCTCACAGTTTCACGCCATGCATTCAACTGGGGGACGAAACTATATCCAGTCTACGAATGATGCAAAAATGCATCGACCACCGTCCGGCAGAAGCAAAAAATTTGCCCCTGCTTTAAACAGTGCCGCTGCCTAGCGTCCATTTTAACCGGAAGATATATATATATATATATATATATATATATATATATATATATATATATATATATATATATATATATATATATTCTGTCGAAACTACCACTTTCAGTATTCCTTTTTCCTTTTAATAGAAAGTGTGGTTATCGTCATGTTTATAGGCCTAGCTCCACCCACCTATACACTAGGTCTCTTTTCATTTATACTAAGTCGAGCTAGTCAACTTTACTGAACATTACAGGGGTGTTCCGGACTGTTTTGTTCGAAAAGTTTTCTCTATTCTCTTCACCGGCCCGTGACATCGCATGTTGAATATTCCAGGATGTCAGCGCTTTTAGCGGTCCCAAAACATGCAGAACTGGCCCTAACACCCCCCCCCCCCCTCTTTCCCTACGAGAGTGCTGCAATTCAGGTCTGACGGATTTTATTTCGGTTCTTAATTTATAACGTACCCCAAACACGAAATTCCCGTGGGAAATCCACAGCTGACCGGACAGTCCATTATTTGAAGGGGTGCAAGTGTGCTGTTGTGTGCTGCTGTTTTTGAGTGTTCATTTAATGTCTTCTAACCCTAACCCTAAACCTAAACCTAACCCTAACCCTCAACTTGGCTGTAGATAAATCGCGAGAAACTTACTTACTTACTTAGTCGCTCCTCTTCTACCTTGGGGTGTAGAGGTTTGCCAGAGAGATCGCCAGACGTCTCTATCAGCAGTTTTCTTTCTGGCTTTGTTCCATTCCAGCCCTCTGTCGTCGCGAGAAACTACAACCTGAAAACCCTAGAATTTATTGGGAATGTCTCCCGTGGCGTAGTCGTGACGTCAGGGGTAAGTTATAAATTACCTTTATTTCTCGTAATCTTCTTCTTCTTCTTCGATCTTTCTGTCAGAAAACTTATATCAGGAGGCCGGTAGCCTATATGTAAGCTATCGTGCAATCCATATCCTCTCGTGTACCAGACAGTTTTGTTTTCATTGTATAAGTTTTCGTAATGAAAACGTAAATAGAAGACAACGAAGAAAACTTTTTGAGCAAACATTAAACCGGGACACCCCTGTAACCTTGACCAGCGTTCACGAGCATGAAAACTTCCAATCAAAAGTGACCTAGTGTGAAAATGAGCGGAGCCAGGACTTAACTTCGTGACTAGTTCCGAAAGTGTAAACGCCGATTTCAGCCTTTACATGCACTCGGGCCACTTCTACACTCCGACGTCGAATATCTCCAAATTGCAGGGACCGTTACCGCCACGCACTCACCACACCTTAGCATGACCTCTAAGACATCAACTGTTTCCTATTCTTCCGCAACAATTACTGATTTATAATTCCCTCCTGATTCCTTTCGCGTCCGATAAAATTTTTGTGTCGCCTGGAGACGTCACGTCTTGGGTAAGAAGTCATTGTTTTCAAATCAAGCAATTTTTTTTTTTTAAAGCAGGTGCTTCAAGTTCTAGAAATAACGAGAAAGATGTAGCAGAAACACCCAGTCTCCCATTCCCGCCTTTTGTTCGGCATGACGCTGCCTAATTGTTACCGCGCAATACAATGTCTCCAAAAAGAACACCACTGGCCACGTGTTGGTTTGTCCGGGAAATATTTCCCGCCATCTTTCCCTTCGGGCGGAGTAACGAACCCGTTTTTGTGCAGACGTGGGGTTCTCTTCGTATTCTCTCTTTGTTTTCTGGAAATAAGAAGTTTCAAATGTCGGAGAAATGTCCTCCCCTGTCTTCAAAGGATATTTTGTGGAGTCCACAAGGTAAATATTAAAGTCAATTGTGAAATCAAAGGTGGGAGTGACAGGTAGAAACCGCATTTCATAAGGGACGTAAACAATATAGTTTGCGTTTATCCCCCCCCCCCCCCCACAAAAAAAAAAGTTAAGAAAACCAGAGATATTATTTAGACAGGGAGGGGTGGAGACATGTATAAAGAGACAAACAAACAGAAAGACTCACAGCGAGAGAGAGAGACAGACAGAGAGAGCGACAGCGAGAGAGAGAGAGAGAGAGAGAGAGAGAGAGAGAGAGAGAGAGAGAGAGAGAGAGAGAGAGAGAGAGAGATTGGAGGATGCAACGATAAGAACAGATAGACAAATATATAGACATTATTATCATTAATCAGTAGGTTTTTACAGAACGTCTCATTCTTATCATGACAGGCCTTAAAGTCTCTCTTTCTCTAGCCAATTCTTCAGCCCTATGTGCTTTCATACCTAATACATCTTCACTGTCTTGTATCCACACTGGCGAAGGTTTGCCTCGTTTTCCAGGAAGTGTGCCCTTCATCGTCGATCTCTCAAGGCCGCTGAGGCGTTGAAGGTGATCAGAATACATTTGTATAGACAGGGGCTAGTTACTGAGATACAGTCATACAAGCACGGAAACAGGGGCTGACAGATGGAAGAGGAGAGAGTGACATATAAAGGTAGAGACATAGACAGGGAGAGAGGCAGAGAGAGAGAGAGAGGCAGAAAGACAGATAGAGAGAGAGAGAGAGGGCAGAGAGACGGGGGCAGAGAGAGAGTAGACGGAGGTAGAGACAGAGAGACATGCAGAGAGACAGATCAAGACAGAGTGAGACAGATAGAGAGAGAAGCAAAGAGGAACACATAGAGACAAAGAGAAACATAAAGAGAGAGAGAGAGAGAGAGAGAGAGAGAGAGATAGACAGAGACATGCAGAGAGACAAAGAGACATGCCGAGAGACAGAGAAAGACAGAGCAAAACAGAGTGAGACTGACAGAGACCCAGAGAGAAAGACTGAGCAAAACATAGTGAGACAGGTAGAGAGAGATAGATGAACAGAGAGAGACAGAGAGATACATAGAAAGACATAGAGCGACAGAGAAAGACGGAGAGAGACATATAGAGACATAGAGAGACATAGAGAGACAAAGATAGAAGACGTAAAGAGACAGACACAGAGATGGTCGTAGAGAGAAAAATATACAGAGAGAGACAGAAAGAGACAGAGATACAGAGAGAGACAGAGAGACAGAGTGAGATACAGAGATACAGAGAGAGAGAGAGACAGATCAAGACAGAGGTAGACAGAGAGACAAAGAGAGAGCGAGAGAGACAGACCGGGACAGCCTGAGACAGAAAGAGATATATAGAGGCATAGAGAGACATAGAGAGACATAGCAAATCTGAGTAAGACAACGAAAGAAATAGAAAGACAGAAAGAGATATATAGAGGCATAGAAAGACACAGAGAGACAGAGAGAGACATAGCAAAACTGAGTGAGACAACGAAAGACATAGAAAGACAGAGAGAGATATAGAAAGCTATAGAAAGACAGAAAGAGACAGAGAGAACGAGACGAAGGCAGAGGGAGAGAGAGAGACAAGGACAGACATATACAGAGAGAGAGAGAGATAGAGACGGAGACACAGAGAGTCTGAGAGAGATACAAAGACAGGGGCAGGTGGAGAGAGAGACAAGGACATAGAGAGAGAGAGAGAGAGACAGATAAAGACGGAGATACAGAATGAGGGAGACAGAGAGATAGAAATAGAGACAGAGAGAGACACGGAGGGAGACAGACAGAACCAGAGAGAAGTCAGGGAGAGCGGCAGAAGACAAAGAGATATATTAACACAGCGATGGGCAAATAAATACTGACAGACAGAGAGTTTAAAATCAAGAAGATCACCACCACTCTACTGGGTGTTATCCCAGACACCTCGATCTACCTCCACAGAACCGCTAGTTGCTTGTTAATAGCTCGCACCAAACACAATCTCCCTGGCACCAGCGACAATTCACAGTAACCTCCGTAAAAACTGCACCCCTGAACCGTAGACCTGAATCCGCAAAAGGAAACGAAGTAACGACCCTCAGAGCGCCTGAGAAAGACAGGGCGAGCGAGAGAGAGAGAGAAAGAGAGAGAGAGAGAGAGAGGAGAGAGAGAGAGAGAGAGAGGAGGGGGGGGGGGACAAAAGCAGACAGACATCCAAAATCCGAGCTCACCGGTAAGGCTAATTACCTAAATGACACTGTACATCATGAAACTTGTGCAAGGAAAACAGGCAAACAATCCGTGATCTTCTCGCTTTCACAAACAAGCAATCCACTTCGAGTAATTTATGCCCTGATTAGTTAGAGAAGTTAGGCCAAACTGAACAAATCACTTCCTGAATGTGGGAACGAGCTGGAAGCCATTCTCTCAGACTACAAGTGCCAGGACCGCGTTCCCTCTCACGACCAGTTTATGGATTTTCGTCGTCAAATAATCCAATATGGCATAGAGCAATGTTAAGTGTGTGCCCTTTGTGCTTAATTATTAGAAACGGATTTCTTCTTGTTTTGTGTTGAGTTTTAAAGGGGTGGTTAGTATGCTGTGTTGAGGTTTACAGCTCGGCTGCGAAATCTGCGCTTTTCGACACGACATACCCAATTACAGCCAACTTTTGTGTGTGTGTTAGGCGTCTTTGATCACATGCTTGTTGAAAGGGTTGTGGTAGATTAGCCCTCTCCCCCGCCCCACTTTTTTGTTTGCCTCCACCCAGCGGTGCATGGCAACCAACACATGTTAAGTCGGTCTGTGAAATCATATACCAACCTATAGTAGACTAAAGGTAACTTTGTGACCCTGTTGTGGTGTCCTTATTATTGTCTTGACACCTTCCTGTCTTGTCTTTCCAGACAATAGTGTTATATTGTGCTATGAGTAGGCATAGAGCTTACAGTCCATGGCGATGGCGAGTGTGACTAGCAAGACCTGCCCGCGTTAAAAAAAATCTTCCATGATTATAACATGGGATTTCAGGACCGTTGTCAACGTTTGTATTCAGTCTGTTTCTTTTCAGACGCTCAGCTCTCATCCATTCTGTAACCATTTCTTCCTTCATTCTCACTCCCTTTCTGATGTACCACCTCAACACAACACCATAAATTGTATTTTATTCCTACGAGTTAACCTCAATACCTGTATCATTTATGTCTCGTTTGGACACATCTTTTTAACGTAGTAGAGGTGTTGTCTTTAACGACTTTGCTATATAGCTATAGTCATATGATCGGGTTCTGGCGGAGCCAGACATTTGTCAATTTGTCATTGGATCCCATATCGACCCACCTTGAAGGGGTACCAGGTAAAGTCCTGGGAAATAAAGGCGGTCGGCGAAATATTGACCACATCACCCTTTGAGTGTCGTTTCGTGTATAGACACCTTGTCAGCTTTTAGAAGGGAGAAAAAAAAAGCACTGGTTTATTCATTATAGCTTTCCTTTTTAACTCTTCTTCGTCTTCTTCGAGTTCACTAGCTGTGAACTCTGGTGGAAAGTTCTGGTTGTTCATCCACTTTTGGTCTGCACTTCTGTCCCATAACCTGAGTATTGCGTGTGCATCTGTTTTACAGATCTGACTAATTTGTATGCAGACTGCTGGTGGCTTGCCCCTCTGACAAATGCACTCCGACTTCGAAAGAAGCTCCGAATTAGTCGACTCAGACGATATGCTTTTGGGCAGGCAGCTGGTCTATTCTTGTTTTCCCTATAACAGGACCCCGGAAACCACTCGGGATCTTTTTTAAATAGCAGATTAGGACATCTAAAGGGATGATGTAAATACGGGAGTGACTGCAGTCCAGCTAGTGACAGCAGGTGCTAAATAACACTGGTTATATAGAAGCTCGACCACATTACCCACCTAGTGCTGATTGGTCTGAATAAATACTAGTGCTCTTCCCAAATGCCCGATGCGCCTAAAGACGTGAAAATGGATCTTTACTTTACTTTATATAGAAGCTCTGTTGTCTTGTCCGTTCCTCGTGTCGGTTCCGGGACCAAATTTTGGGGATAAACAAGAACAGATCTACTGCCTCCCCAGCAAGGAAGTTTTAGGGTTCGACTAATTGGGCACTTCCTCTGCAGTCGGAAAGCATCTGCCCGAGCTGCAAGGAACAACCAAATGCACACGAGTAAGCCAGCAAAAGGGATGTATACGCAAAACTCAGGCCCTGGCAAAAAGCGAAAGTCCAGTTGGACGAACAACCAGGACTTTCCGCCGGAGCTTACAGCTGACAAACAAAGAAGAAGAAGAAGAAGAAGAAGAAGAAGAAGAAGAAGAAGAAGAAGAAGAAGAAGAAGTCTTGTCTGTTAAATTTTTTAGTCAAAGTAAGTAGTGCTCCGCTGATAAAGACTGTGGTCGAAACGTTCGGTTGTATTTGTACGCGTCTCGATTCATAGGACCCCTTTTCGCCAGTAGCGTGAAGGACATATGATGCTAGACTTAAATTTTTATAAACTTGATGACGGCAACGACATTTCCCCGGTCAGGTTGGCGGATAGGGGGGCTTTCTGTTTTAGTCGTAGACACATTTTGCTTCTGACAATTTACATTTGCATTTTCCTCCATATATAGACCGAACAGATATAGTTCCGTCGCCCAGCTACTGAGTCCAGTGCATGGTGCGACACTATGAGATGCAAATTTCCCTTAAATTGCTTTTCGACTGTGCCACATGTGGTTTGTGTTGTGAACTGCAGATTGAGAAAATGGCGGGTGGACTGTTGTTAAAGAGCTTATGGTACCCTATGCGATTTATTGCTTGTGCAGCTACTGAACTCTTGTAACTGCTCCTTCTATCGACGATGAAGTGTATTTCTAGGGCCGGACTGTTCGTGTTGGCACTGCTGACGGTTGCCTTATGCATTGTTTATACTTCTGGCTTTCCCGAAACTGCAGTCTGTATTAGTTATTTTCTTTTCAAACAAGGGGCCGTGACTGACTTCCTCTGTGGTTTTCGTTCACTCAGGAACAGTGCAACGTTGGGGGTGACCCGTTTGCTATAAAGTTTGCGCTGCGATGACCAGATTACCTGCGATAAACAGCATGACAGCTGCCTTTACTTTCAGTGACATTACCTTGTACCTACATTTAACTGGGGAACCGCTGTGGTGTAGCCGCTAGATGCTCCACTGCAGTCCCGAAGCTCGTGAGTTCGAATCGGAACGATGTTGAGGTTTTTTTTTTTTATTTTTTTCAAAAATAACCTGGGCTCCACGTCGACCCAGCCTTAAATGGTTACCAGGTACATTCATGGGAAGTAAAGGAGACCGGCGTGATGTCGACCACATCACCAACCAAGTACCGATTGGTCTATAAAATAAATATCTAGCCCTATATGCCCTGCCATACAAGCCTGAATGATCCTTTGAAAACGTTCCATTACTTTAGGCTGGGTGGAGCCGAGAGCCAAGATCAATTCTAAAGAACAAGAATTCACCTTAAACGGACGCGAAAGCCTAAAACCGTCGGGCCGTGCTGTGAGTGCCCAGCCACTACGATACGGCGGCTCTCTGTTGTTCCTATGAGTATTTGAACGTATTCATTCCCTGCTCCTCTCTCTGTGTATGTGTGTGTTTTCTTTCTCTCTCCCTCCTTCCCTGTTTGTTTCTCTATATTTGTGTGTTTCCTGTTTCTGTCTCTGTTTCTATCTCTGTGTTTCTCCATTTCTCCCTGTGCTCTCTTTCTCTGCAACTGATGACTGTCTATGATTCTCTGTCAGTTTCTCTCTGTCTGTGTATTTCTTTCTGTTTCTCTCCCCCACCCCCTCCCCCTCACTTCTCTCTCTCTCTCTCTCTCTCTCTCTCTCTCTCTCTCTGTATGTGGAGTTGGAGGTGAGTGTTTCTCACTGCTGGGTTTTCTTTCTCTCTCTCTCTCTCTCTCGCTTTCTGTCTCTATGTTTTCTTTCTATCTGTTTCTCTGTCTCATTCCCCTCTCTCTTTGTGTGTATTACTCCTCTCTCTCTGCCACTCTCTCTTCAGGTGTTTCTTTCGCTCTCTTTTTCTATGTGTGTGTGTTTTTCTCTCTCTCTCTCTCTCTCTCTTCTCCTTTGCGCGTTCTCTTATTTTCCTGTCTATCTCTCTCTGTTTCTCCTTCTGTGTTTGTGCGTGTGTGTGAGATTGTCTCTCTATCTGTGTGCTTCTCTCACTATATTTCTCTTTCTTTGTGTTTCTCTCTGTGTCTCTCTCCCTCTTTCTCTACGTGTATTTACCCCCCCCCCCCTTCTAATCCCCCAGCTGGCTTAGCCTCGATATGTCAACAACACCAACCAACCTGACAGTGTCAACACAACTGACATCAGGGATTTCCCAAATAAATCAGGACAGTTTGTTGAAACGATCCCTTAAATCTTCAGCGGCGACTGCTGCTGGGTTGACCTGCACACTCTGCATAAAATCTCTTAGTCAGTAGTAGCTCGAATGAGCGGACCCAACCGCAAGAGCCGGTAATCCCCTTTCCGCCTTGATTGAATTGCTCGTGGTAATCGCGGCTAATTACATCATGCGATACCGTCCGGGCAATTCACACAGACACTCTGGGCCGTTACATTAAAAATACTCAGAACCGTGTTGGGTTGTTGACACTTTTTTTCTGACAAAGACATTTTTGTTTTTAGTTAGTAATTATGAAGAGCGGCTAGCTGGCGAATGTTAGAGCAGCGGTGTCCAGTCTGGGAGCGCGATCCTTTGCGGGAGGTGCGGGATGTTAAGAAAAAAAAAGGGGGGGGGGTGGGGGGGGGATTCCAAGGAGGCTTTAAGATGTTTTCTTTTGTACTTGTAATAATCCAATTTACTAATGTGCTAGCGGGAAAAAGGAAAAAGAAAAACTTAGAAGAAGGTGAGGTGAGATAAAAGAACATTGTGTAAGGACACAATGTAGTTAACAGCAAAAAACGAAACGTAGAGAAAAGACAAGGGTTCTTCTGTGCAGGGGCCAAGAAGTATGATCATAGCCCTGGCAAGGGATATGTGAACAACTGTGTTACACAACAACAACAAATGATCCAACTACATATTACTACATAGACAAGGCCTAGTCAAACCACTTGCACGGACTGAACTTTCTATCTTGAATCAAGCAAATGATATGTTTATGACATATGTTTATTTTTCTGAACATAAAACTGACACTACTTCACAAATAATATTGCATTAACAAACATCAGCGTGCTCGACCACACAATGTACTACTCACTCCGCTATAAACCAAATATGATAATAAACGCACACGTTGAGAAAAAGTACATCAGTGATGGCCAAAATTGAAACACATTAAATTGTGCGTTAAGCTTTAACATACCACCAGATCGGTATATCGCCTATAGCGACCTATAATCTGACTATCTCCGAGCGAGGATACACACTGCTATTTAGGTCTAACAAACATAATCTAAATACTGATGGAAACCATATCTAGCACCGAAACTAATCATTGAGAAGTGCTGAAACCGGAAAGTAGCCACTCCAGCCATCTCCAACTTCTTCTTCTTCATGTTCACCGGCTGTAAACTCCGGCGCAAAGTTCTGGTTGTTCGTCCACCTATGAACTGCAGTCCTGTTTCAGAACCTGAGTATTGTGTGTGCATCCGTTTGACCGATCTGACTCATTTGCGTGTAGACTGTTGGTTCTTTGCCTCTCTAACAGATGCACTCTTACTTCGAAGGAAGCTTT
>CAJHNH020000890.1:992500-1097500 GCA_905116865.2 Candidula unifasciata
ATGGGTTACTACCGGTGTGCCATGATGTTGATCCGTTGTTCAAAACCTCAAAAACCTCAAAAATAGTGTAACAACCGGAACTGTTCGAAGGAAAAAAGACAAAAGATGAAAACGGGATACTTCTTATTCTGCATTCTCCATTAAAGGAACTGTTGGCACGCTGTATTGTGGTTTGCAGCTAGGCTGTGATATCTGCGCCTTTCGGCCAAATAATCAAATTTTAGCAAATCCTTAAACGAGCTTGTTAAAAGCAGTGTGCCCCCCCCCCCCACCATTTTCCATCTTTAGGAGGCCCCAAAACTTCATCTTCTTCGTATTCACCGGCTGTAAGTTCTGGTTGTACATCAACTACTGGAATTTAGTCTTATTCTTAAACCTGAGTTTTGTGTGCAAGTCTGATTTACAGATATTAAATTTGTTTGACATGCGACCATGCACAGTCCGATGTGAACTCAGTTTAGAGCATACGTGAGCTCGTTTGACAATTCAACCTACAGTGACCTGAATACATCTTGTAGGAAAGTGCAACTCAAAGAGACTTGGGTGCTCCTTTAGGGTCAGTCCGAGTTACAGAGACATGAATACACTTTGTTGGTCAGTCCAAGTTACAAAGACCTAGATATACCTCGTGGATCAGTCCATATTACAGAGACCTAGATATACCTTGCGGATCAGTCCGTGTTACAGAGATATGAATACACCTTGTTGGTCGGTCTAACTTACAGAGTCATGAATACACCTGGTGGGTCAGTCCAAGTTACAGAGACATGAATACACCTTGTGGGTCAGTCCAACTTACAGAGTCATGAATACACCTGGTGGGTCAGTCAAGGTTACAGAGACATTAATACACTTTGTGGGTCAGTCCAGCTTACAGAGACGTGAATACACCATGTGGGTCAGTCCAGGTTACAGAGACATGAATACACCTTGTGGGTCAGTCCAAGTTACAGAGACATAAATACTCCTTGTGGGTCAGTCCAACTTACAGAGATGTGACAACCCCGTTCAGGACACTCCAACTTATAGAGCCCCGAGTACCCCTTTAAGTCCAACACAGACCGAAACACCCCGTTCAGATCAGTCCGACTTAAAGAGACTGGAATACCCCATTAAGAACAGTCCAACTCACAGCGAACTGATTACCCCTTTCAGAAGATTCCAACTTACAGAGACCTGGTCTATCTTCCGAATAACGGACCCAAATTATCGAGGCCGAAAATATACACTAACAGAGTCTTAGTCACATGTCAATTGCGCACTTCCGGGGACCATACCGTCACCCCCGAATTGCGTACTTCCAGGGACTACACCACCACTGCCATTGGGGCTAAACTAGATGGCTAGGACTCACGAAGAAATAAAATGAAGGAAGCTGCAGGAGATGGGGTAGCTGCTGCTCTGGAGTTCTAGCCATCTAGTTTAGCCCCAATCCTAGCGGCGTGGGGGATACTCTGGGCGGTGGCGGAAGTCGCCGGAAGTGCGCAATTTAAGTCGCCGGAAGTTCTCAATTGACACGTGACTGAGGCTCTTTGCTAGCGTATATTTTCGTCCTCGTTATTTTCGTTATTCGGAAGATAACCGAGACCTGAATATTCTTTTCAGACATTCCAGCTTACATAGACATGAATAAACCTATCAGGACAGTCCAACTTACAGGGGCCAGATTACGCCGTTCAGGAGAGTCCAACTTACAGATACCCGAATACACTTTTCGGATATTTGAAAGTAAAGCCAAGAGGTGCATGGCACAAATTGACTATATTACATTGTGAGCTGATTAATCTTGTTCTGGGCGATGCATAAAACCGGTTTGAAACAGGACGCTGTTCTCAATGAAATGCGAACTCTGCATTGTCTGTTTATTCGCTAAATTGATGTTATGCTGAGTGATGTTTGATTTGTTGTGTGATTGACATATGACGATTTGCAAAAGTTGACGTGAGCTCTGTTTAAAATATAAGCTTGTTCTGTTTCATTTTCTACTGAGCGATGCTTCACTTTGTTTGAAATGAATTTATGTCCTTAGTGAATTGTGACCTGGTCTTATATTATTAGCTCATGGTTGTAATCTTTGCTTGAGCGATTCGCAAATGTGTCTGTCTGGTTTACAGTCGACGTTGTACAAAGTGTGAACTCTGCTAAAGTTGTGAGTTAATGTTAATCTTGTGTTGCACTCATCTGTTTGGTACAGGAAGTGAGACATGAACTTTGTTTGGGTTAGGATCGTTATGCTAATTTTCTGCTGAGCAATGTTAGGTATGTTTGAAATACTACCATGCACAAAGTTAGATGTAACTTCTGTTTAGAGTGCTAGCTCGTTATGGTAATCTTGTGTTGATCTTACGTGAGCTTGTTGAACAGTCAAACTTACAAAGACCAGAATACCCCATTCTGGACAGTCCAACTGAGAGAGACCTGAATACCCCTTTCGGGACAGTCCAACTTACAGAATCCAGAATACCCCTTTCTGGACAGTTCAATTTACAGAGACCTGAATACCCCTTTAAGGCCAATCCAACTCATAGAGACCTGAATACCCCTTTCAGGACAGTCCAACTTACAGAGACTCGAGTATCCCTTTCAGGACAGTCCAATTCACAGAGAACTGAATACCCCTTTCAGGACAGTCCAACTTACAGAGATCTGTATACCCCTTTCAGGACAGTCCAATTTACAGAGATCTGGATACCCCCTTCAGGACAGTCCAATTTACATAGACTGGAATGCCCCTTCAAGAAACAGCCCAACTCACAGAGAACTGAACACCTCGTTCTTCTTTTTTCGTTCGCCTCATATTTTCATGGCGTGTGTGCGTGGCATCCTGATTGCTGTGGCTCGACTACCGGCTGGTTGCCTCCGACTTCAGCAGCTTGTTCTGCTAGGGTGGACTGTGGTCATACTCGAGGAGAGTAGGCTCATCCATTCGTCTTTCGCCTTTACCACGTTTGTTGTCCCATCCAGTTTCCAGCTGGGGGTTGAGACCCCAACCTTTAACTGGTTTGCTGGGAAGAACAGGGTCCACCACGTGAAGGTGAGGTCGGCTTGAGCAAGAGAGGCTAACAGACATTAAGAGTCTTGTATTGCGCATCATTGCTCCATTTGGACCCCAAGAACACCACGTTCAGTACAAACAAATTTATAGAGAAATGAAGACCCTGTTCAGACAGTCCAACTTAGAGATACCTGAATACACATATCAGGATAGTCCAACTTAGAGATACCTGAATACACATATCAGGATAGTCCAACTTAGAGATACCTGAATACACATATCAGGATAGTCCAACTTAGAGATACCTGAATACACATATCAGGATAGTCCAACTTAGAGATACCTGAATACACATATCAGGATAGTCCAACTTAGAGATACCTGAATACACATATCAGGACAGTCCAACTTCAGGACAGTCCAACTTATAAAAGATCTTAATAAAATTTCACACACACACACATGCACACACACACACATATAAACATATACATATATGAATGTGAAGCCAAGAGACGTGTAGCACAAGTTAACTATGAGCTCATTTTGCTAATTATCATCTGAGCATTGCATCAACCGGTTTGAAACATGACGCTGTCCAAAGTGAAATGAGAACTCTGCATAGGTTGTTTGTTCGTTAATTTATTGTTATGCTGAGTGATGTTTGATTTGTCGTGTGACTGACATTTGGCGATTTGCAAAGCTTGACATGAGCTTTGTTTAGAATGTAAGCTTGTTATGTTTCAATTTGTACTAAGCGATGCTTGAATTTGTTTGAAATGTATTTATGTTCTTACTGAGTTGTGAACTCGTCGTAGACTATTAGCTCATTGCTCAAATCTTGTGCTGAGTGATACGCAAACATGTGTGCGTGGTTTACAGTTGACGTTGTACAAAGCGTGAACTCTGCTAAAGTTGTGAGTTAATGTTAATCTAGTGTTGAGCGATGGGAGCACTTGTTGTTTTGTTTTTGAAATTGAAGGATTTACCAAATAAGATATGAACTATGCTTAGACTGAGACCGTTATGCTAATGTTAATTAAATTTGTTTGACATGCGACCATGTACAATCTAATGTGAACTCAGTTTAGAGCATACGTGAGCTCGTTTGCCACTTCAGCTTACAGTGACATGAATACATCTTGTAGGAGAGTGCAACTCACAGAGACCTGGATGCAGCTGTAGGGTCAGTCCAAGTTACAGAGACCTGGATGCAGCTGTAGGGTCAGTCCAAGTTACAGAGACATGAATACACCTTGTTGGTCAGTCCAAGTTACAGAGACATGAATACATCTTGTTGGTCAGTCCAAGTTACAGAGACATGAATACACCTTGTTGGTCAGTTCAAGTTACAGAGACATGAATACACCATGTGGGTCAGTCCAAGTTACAGAGACATGAATACACCTTGTTGGTCAGTCCAAGTTACAGAGACCTAGATATACCTTGTTGGTCAGTTCAAGTTACCGAGACCTGGATATACCTTGTGGGTCAGTCCAAATTATAGAGACATGAATACACCTTGTGTGTCAGTCCAACTTACAGAGACATGAATACGTCCTGTGGGTCAGTCTAAGTTACACAGACATGAATACACCCTGTAGGTCAGTCCAAGTTACAGACACATTAATACACCATGTGGGTCGGTCCAAGTTACAAAGACATGAATACTCCTTGCGGGTCAGTCCAAGTTACAGAGACCTCGATATACCTTTAGGAACAGTCCAACTTACAGAGACATGAATACACCTTGTGAGTCAGTCCAAGTTACAGAGACATGAAAACACCATGTGGGTCAGTCCAAGTTACAGAGACCTAGATACACCTTGTGGGCCAGTCCAAGTTACAGAGACCTGGATATATCTCTAGGGGCAGTCTAACTTATAGAGACATGAATACACCGTGTGGGTCAGTCCAACTTACAGAGACATGAATACATCCTGAGGGTCAGTCCAGGTTACAGAGACCTGTATATACCTTTAGGGGCAGTCTAACTTACTGAGACATGAATACACCCTGTTGGTCAGTCCAAGTTACAGAGACATGAATGCACCTTGTGAGTCAGTCCAACTTACAGAGACATGAACACACCCGGTGGGACAGTCCAAGTTACATAGACATAAATACACCTTGTGGGTCAGTTCAAGTTACAGACACATAAATACACCTTGTGGGTCAGTCCAAGTTACAGAGACCTAGATAGACCTTGTGGGTCAGTCCAAGTTACAGAGACGTGAATACACGTTGAATACACGTAATATCTGTATACAGACTGCTGGTTCCTTGTCTCTCAGGCAGATGCACTCAGACTTCTAAAGAAGCACCCCTGATTAATCGACTTTTACGACATGCTTGTAAGAAGGCAGTGAGTCTTTTGCCCTCTACCACATAATGGGGCTCCGGAACCTACACACCATATTCAAAAGTTTGTCCCTAAAACAGTTGAAAACCACTGCTCTAGGCGTAATTCCTTTGACTAAAATATGTAGCCCCTTTTACTTCCAGCAAAAGAATCGGTTCTTTATTAATCCTACTCCAGATGACGTCACACGATAGTCCAACATTTTAGAGGGTGGTAAGACTGGGTTTCCTGGCTTTCTGATGCTTTGAACGGCCCTAAAACATCTAGAATTGGCCCTAATCCCAACCAACCTACGTCCCACAAGAGAGTGCAGCCTAGGTCCTACGAATGACTGCAGCTTAGGTCCCACTAATGAATGCAGCTTAGGTCCCACGACTGCATGTAGCCTATCTATCACCTCCTGAAATTCGTCCCCATTTGGAATGCAATTTTTCGTTTTTTGAAGCCCCACCCTGGCTTTTGCCGTGGGCCCTGAATATAGCCGGGCCATAAATATGGTCATAACGGCTGAAAGGGGTTTCTGGGACCTATCCACGGATGATCCTTATCCGCATATTGACACTTTGTGTCACCGGGTGTTTATCGCTTGTGTGATGTCCTGGTGGGGTACAACAAGAGGGAAAGAGAGAATGTCTGCACAAACTGTTTGTTCCAACATTTCCAGTACTCACAAAATTAGTGAATTAAAGATCCCAGTTACAATACAAACACACTGCACGGAGCAGAATGCACTGGTCTAATCGCCGTCTTCGGGAAGTTTTCTTTGGAACGCGTCCTTTCGTATTGCCAGCTACCCAAACAAGGGGAGACAACAAAATTGGAATCTGCGGCGAGAACAGTTCCGTTAGAGGAATCCCACGCAGAGTTTTGGGCCTTTCTCACGTTCTGATCACATGATCGGGAGTCCCCGTTTTCAAGTTAATTTGTGTTGGACGGTATTTGCTATAAATTAACGTTAAAAAGAGTAGTTAGTCGAAGGATGAAAAATCAACTAAAGAATATATGGTTAACGGGTAAAATGAAAAATTAAAGAATGTACGGGCTGTCACACTGAAGAGAGTCCTGTTTTAAGATGTGTTAAATATTATTTGCAGTCACCTGTTTATGTAGCCGTCCCCTTGTGGGATGAGATTTTTCGTTATTTTGAAGCCCTACACTGGTTCTTGCCAGGGGCCGCAATATAGCCTGGTCATAATAGGGCTTAATGGCGTTTTCCGGGACGTCTCCACGGGGGGATCCTCATCCACATGGTGGCACTTTGTGTCACCGGGTGTTTATCGCTCATTGTGCGGCCCTGGTGGGGTTAAACACAACCGACTCCAGCTGACGGGTCGTGCTGCTGACGTCACTGGGTCGGGCTAACGATGCGTTAAAGCAGCGATTCTCAAACTGGGTGCTGATGCACCCTGGGGTGCCGTGAGCGTATGCCAGGGGTACCACGGCAATAATCAAGAAAAGTCGAATATACATTGTGAAATTATTAAAGAAGGCATGTAGATACTTAACAGTTAAAATTTAAGATGTCTTCCCTCGCCACTGTCCACAATAGTTTATTTCTTGTTTGAGAACCGCTGCGTTGACGCATTATTACCCCGACCTGATGACGTCTGCAGCACGGCCCGCTGGCTGGGTTGGACGTCAGCCAGTCACAGACGGGATTCTCCAAGAGTTAAAACAAACGGGATGGTCCAAGTGTTAAAAGAAAATTACAGAAGGGTGGGTGGTTGAGGGGGCAGAATGTTTGCTTCTAAAGTTTTATCTTCAGTTCGATCCTTAGTGAGTCTGGGGGTTTAAAGGAATCGCCCTCAGTGGTTAGACGTTAAGAGCAGAACGCACGGTACCAGGAAGGAGGGTCAGAGGCCAACCAGCACAAAGATGGACACAGGATTAATGTGACTACTTGAAAATGAAAGTACACGAGGCGGGAGAGCTGGCGAGAGACCCAGTTTCCCAATATCTCTCAAGGATGACGTCACAGAACAGTCCAGTGTGGGTGGTAAGAGCAGGTTTTCCGGCTTTCTGGTGATTTTAACTACCCCCAAAACATCTAGAACTGGGCTTAACCCTAACCCACCTACGTCCTACGACAGAGTGCAGCCTAGGTCCCACGAGTGCATGCAGTCTAGGTCCCACGACTGCATGCCACCTATCTACCACCCCATAAAATATTCGACTGTCTGTTTGGGGGGAGACATTGGGATAGAACCAGATTTTCTTTCACGCAGACCGTGATAAGAGCGACGTTCTGCAAAGGACTTGCCACATTATTAGTGATGTTAGACATTTGCCTGTCGCCCTGGAGGACTTCGGCTCGAATCCTCAACGATGCAGATTTTCAAAAACTAGCTTGCGCTCAAAGGTCGACCCCGGCTGAAACTGTTAACAAATCTCGAGAAGTGAAAGCGGCCTAAACAATCAATATAGTTTCTCTTTATCTTGTCGGAGACCCGAACCCGAATAAAAGTCCAGTGTTCTAACTGAAAGGAGAGGTGGCCCAAAGGACGTTGTGTACGAAAACGCGCTCTCCTACGAAATACGTCTGGCCAAATCAAAGGGAGGCAAAACAAACAGGAAACATCAAGGAAGAAGAGGAAAGACATGCACAAGTAACAACAGGATGGAGGACGAGCGGTCTGAATCAGATGGAAGCATCAAGCCAGAAATGGCGCAAATACTCGACTTTAGTCACGAAAGTGACACAAATAACCCAGACCACAAATATAGGCGGAGACTGTTGGCAGCCTCGGCTAGCTAGCAGCAGTCTGAAAGTGGTCGACCTTTTCATTTTTTTTATTAACAGGACTTGGACTTGGACTAAAAGGAGAGGGCTGGCCGAATGGTTAACAACGCAGGGCTCTTACGCTGGAGACCTAGTTGCTTAGAAATATATTTCTGTCGGTGGCAAAAGTAAATTCCTAACCTGCACAGGGCGTGGCGACAGCACTTGCCACACGGCTCTAAATTCTATGCCCACAGACCAACTGCATTAAAAAAAAACAAGTGGTAAATATAGGCAGTAATGGGGAGGGGGAGTGGGAGGAGAGTGGGAGTAGGAGGGGGAGAGGAGGGGAGTGGGAGGGGACAGTTCTAACAAATAAGCCATCCGTTGCAATGAATCCCACAAACTCCGTGTTCAGACAAGGAAAGAACAATCCCCCGTCAATAGTAAGTGAGAAAATTAAAGATTTCCTTTTCAAGCCTTTAGGCGCATCGGGCATACAGGAAAGAGCAGTCGTATTTTTACAGACCAATCGGTACTATGTGCAGTAATGTGGTCAGCATTACGCTGGCCGTCTTTACTTCCCAAGGACATACATACTGGTACCCATTTTAGGCTGGGTCGGCCTGCGACGCCCCATACCATGAAAAAAATCCGCGCCGCCAGCAGTGGGTTTCGATCGCGGTACGTTGGAATTATGAGTCGGGTTCGCAACGCCTGAACCAGAAACGCCGGTCCCCGCCAATAGTATAATAGTTAATTACGGACCGTAAAAGGGAGCGTGATTCACTCTATTTCCTTAGCTGGCTCGGTGGCGTAAATTCTATTTTTTTTTCTTTTTTATAGTTAATTAGTGGCCCTTTTCCCTTTTACGGTCTTTAATTAACTAAGACACTTCTCCTTCTTCTTTGTTCACTGGCTATAAGATCCGGCGGAAAGTCCTGGTTGTTCGTCCATTTGGATTTTGGCTATGTGCCAGGGCCCTAGTGTTGTGTGTGAATCCGTTTTACTGGCCTATTTGTATGCAGTTGGTTGTTACTTGCCGCTCGGACAGATGCAATGCACTCTGACCTTGAAGGAAGCCTCCAATTAGTCGACTCCTACGACATGCTTGTCCACACGAGGAAACTAACATACTACTCCTGTCACCTTGTCGATGACTGGAACCAACGCCTCCTCTTGTGGGTCACAGGAACTTATTGGCGGGGGGAGGGGAAGGGGGAGGGGGATTGAGCCACTGACCCCAACAAGCATGACGTAAAAGGCTACTAACTGAAATGAAAGCGAATGTATTAGGCCGAAAGACGCATACGTCACAGGATGCATGTGAGCGGTAACACAACGCACCAACCGCTTTTTTGAGGGCGAATGCAGCAGCAGAAGAAGTAATATTAACGGCAGAAGTACCATCACCAGCAGCAGTAGCAGCAGCAGCAGCAGCAGTAGTAGTAGTAGTAGTAGTAGTAGTAGTAGTAGTAGTAGTAGTAGTAGTAGTAGTAGTAGTAGTAGTAGCAGTAGCAGCAGCAGCAGCAGCAGCAGTAGTAGTAGTAGTAGTAGTAGTAGTAGTAGCAGCAGCAGCAGCAGCAGCAGCAGTAGTAGTAGTAGTAGTAGTAGTAGTAGTAGTAGTAGTAGTAGTAGTAGTAGTAGTAGTAGTAGTAGTAGTAGTAGTAGTAGTAGTAACAGCAGCAGTAGTAGTAGTAGTAGTAGTAGTAGTAGCAGCAGTAGTAGTAGTAGTAGTAGTAGTAGTAGTAGCAGCAGCAGTAGTAGTATTAGTAGTAGCAGCAGCTGCAGCAGGAGAAGGAGGAGGAGGAGGAAGAGGAAAAAAGAATGAGAAAAAGAAGAGGAAGAAGTAGAAGAAAAAGCAGAAGAAGAAGAAGAAGAAGAAGAAGAAGAAGAAGAAGAAGAAGAAGAAGAAGAAGAAGAAGAAGAAGAAGAAGAAGAAGAAGATGATGATGAAGAAGAAGAAGAAGAAGAAGAAGAAAAAGAAGAAGAAGAAGAAGAAGAAGAAGAAGAAGAAGAAGAAGAAGAAGAAGAAGAAAAAAAGAAGAAGATGAAGACGAAGAAGAAGAAGAATGAAAGAACACAATAATTCACTGAAGCATGAAACAGCGACAAATCAAAATTCACACACCGGCTTGCTGTCAACCTAAAAATAGCAACTACCGCGCACAGTCGAAGGTGAGTAGTCGTGTGCCACAGAGCGTGACACGAGCGTCGGTAACCGCCCCTTAATGCGCGTGCCAGAGGATTTCAATGAATTACTAGCAGAGACCAGGACGCCGAGTTGACACCGTCGAAGTTGACACCGTCGAAGTTGACACCGTCTAAATTGTCACCTTGTGTGAAATTTCCTGAAGAGGTCAGGGTGATTGTATTTCAAGGGAAACGTATATTCCGTACTGTAAACAATGACGTCATAAAGCTAACAGGAAATTCTGTCGTTCGTTAACAGGCAGCTAGTCTTACGGGACGTTGTATTTTGTTTTAGTATCCAGAAGCCATACGTTGTTAACCCTTAGGCTCGGTATCATGGATATCGCAACCTTTCGGCCTTGATTCCATTGTAAATACCGAAAATCTGGGAGAAATGTGGCTTTCCTGCCTACCCCTGGGAGTGAACCCGGACCACAAAAAGTTCGTTACCCGGTCACAGCGCAATCCGGTTTAGCCAACTACGCTAGAGAGCCGGGCACAGGACGTTGTAAAACAACCGCTAATATTTGTGTGTGTGTGTGTTCGCTGTGCTCCTTGTGGTTTTACAGGGCAATTTTACGTTCAGTGGTTTTACCAAATTCAGGTCAAAAGAGGTGTCGCGAATCATGAACACTATGTAGGTAGCCAAAGAAGTTTAGTAAACTAAAATAAAACTAATCCCGTGTGGGCCCTGGAGCCCCATTCTAGAGCAAAACAAGATTAGACCCACGGCCTCCCCAACAAGCATGTCGTAAGAGTCGAATAATTAGGCGCCTCTTTCGAAGTCTGAGTGCATCTGCCTGAGAGGCAAAGAACCAATAATCTGCATATAATTAGGTCAGATTTGTTAAACGGGTGTGCACACAACACTCAGGTTCTGGAATAAGTCTAAAGTCTAGAGGTGAACAAACAACCACAATTTTCAGCCCGAGTTTACAGCCGGTGAACGCGAAGAAGAAGACAGAAAACTGTTGTTATCAGTAGCCACATGCTGAGGGACACTGAAGATAGGATCTGAGCGCTTATGGTTTTGTCCGATGTGCAATGAGGATAATCAGTCCAATAACAACTAGGTTTGCAAAAACCCACTAACAATTTTGCTTTGTTTTCATCAAAACATCTATATCTCATATTTTGGTTGTACGTGAACAAGAAACATTTTTATAAAAGGACATTCTCGTGTGCGTTCCAGTCCCTAGTTTAAGGGGTTGGGGGGGGGGGGGGGACAGACCGTTGCCTCCAAACAAGCGTGTCGTAGAATTGAACCAAGTAGGGTGTCCCCTTCGAAGTCAGAGTGCGTGAGCCGGAGAGGCAAGGAACCAACAGTCTGCATGCAGAAAAGATCTATAAAATGTTTGTAAAACACGAGTTATGGAAGAATAATAAAGTCCAGAAGTGGACGAACAACCAGAACATTTCTCCGGAATTTACATCTGATGAACGCTTAGAAGAAGAAGAAGAAGAAGAAGAAGAAGAAGAAGAAGAAGAAGAAGAAGAAGAAGAAGAAGAAGAAGAAGAAGAAGAAGAAGAAGAAGCAGAAGAAGAAGAAGAAGAAGAAGAAGAAGAAGAAGAAGAAGAAGAAGAAGAAGAAAAAGAAGAAGCAGAAAAAGAAAATGAAAAGACGACGACGAAAGAGAAGCAGAAGAAGAAGAAGAAGAAGAAGAAGAAGAAGAAGAAGAAGAAGAAGAAAGAAGAAGAAGAAGAAGAAGAAGAAGAAGAAGAGAAGAAGAAGAAGAAGAAGAAGAAGAAGAAGAAGAAGAAAGAGAAAGAAGAAGAAGAAGAAGAAGAAGAAGAAGAAGAAGAAGAAGAAGAAAAGAAGAAAAAGAGAGAAAAAGAAAGAAGAAGAAGAAGAAGAAGAAGAAGAAGAAGAAGAAGAAGAAGAAGAAGAAGAAGAAGAAGAAGAAGAAAGAAGAAGAAGAAGAAGAAGAAGAAGAAGAAAGAAGAAGAAGAAGAAGAAGAAGAAGAAGAAAAAGAAGAAGAAGAAGAAAGAAGAAGAAGAAGAAGAAGAAGAAGAAGAAGAAGAAGAAGAAGAAGAAGAAGAAGAAGAAGAAGAAGAAGAAGAAGAAGAAGAAAAAAAAAGAAGAAGAAGAAAAAGAAAATGAAAAGACGACGACGAAAGAGAAGCAGAAGAAGAAAGAAGAAGAGAAGAAAGAAGAAGAAGAAGAAGAAGAAGAAGAAGAAGAAGAAGAAGAAGAAGAAGAAGAGAAGAAGAAGAAGAAGAAGAAGAAGAAAAAGAAGAAGAAGAAGAAGAAGAAGAAGAAGAAGAAGAAGAAGAAGAAGAAGAAGAAGAAGAAGAAGAAGAAGAAGAAGAAGAAGAAGTAGCAGCAGCAGCAACCGCAGCAGCAGCAGCAGCAGAAGAAGAAGAAGAAGAAGAAGAAGAAGAAGAAGAAGAAGAAGAAGAAGAAGAAGAAGAAGAAGAAGAAGAAGAAGAAGAAGAAGAAGAAGAAGAAGAAGAAGAAGAAGGAGAAGAAGAAGAAAAAGAAGGAGGAGAAGAAGAAGAAGAAGAAGAAGAAGAAGAAGAAGAAGAAGAAGAAGCAACCGCAGCAGCAGCAGAAGAAAAAGAAAATCCCCAGTAACCACACCCCTGTGCCGCAGTAAACCACCCGGAACTAAAACACTCAGCCAGAAAAACGGGGTCAGTGTCATTCGGCGTGCAGTGAGGACGCCAAGTGTCTGTCGCGCTGGCACGCGAACGGCTGTGAATTTCTATAAACCGATTCTTGTGAAGATCAATTGAAAAGCTGGGCTCTTTTCTCCTCCCAAGTTTTCAATCTGAGATCTGTTTGCAGATTTTGTGAAACAGCTCGTCCTGGTTTTATTGTCGACTGCAGGATTCAAGTAGTGTGTTTATTACAGGTTCGGTTTATCATTTGAAGCAAAGCTGTGTATCGGAAAAGTGGCTTCAAGAATAAATAAAAGCAGCAGAAAAGGCGGGGGGAAATGGTGAAGTGAATATAATAGGGTGCGAAAGCGAAAGATGTTTTAAAAGTGATTACAGATATAGCACTAGTAGAGAAATTATGTTGATGGTGATGACGAATTAAAGAACTCAGACCACTCGTATGCCGTCTCCGCGATAAAGGTTGGCTGTTTGGATCTCCAAAATCGTCAGGCTATCACCCTGTTTAAAAATGATTTAGACACATCTCTTTATGTTACGCTCAGAGGAAAGGCAAGACGGACCTTCAACCAGACCATGACCGGCACCATTAGTATTAGAACTCAGCGCTGGCTGCTGAAGAGAGGACGGAGCTCTTATGGGAATGTCCAGAGTGCTTTTATGTCAATTCTTGACTTTCAGATCTCGACTAACGAATTCAGACAGTGGTACGAGAGGTGGCCAATGGAAAAGACTTGAGCTCTATACGCAATTTTTCCAGAGTTGACAGAAAACCTACACTGTGGAGACACATAATTAAAAAAATTAACAATAAGGCAATAATAATAAGATAATAATTGTAAGGTAATAATAATTAGACGTCGGAATAGTAGTAGTAGTAGTAGTAGTAGTAGTAGTAGTAGTAGTAGTAGTAGTAGTAGTAGTAGTGGCAGCAGCAGTAGTAGTAGTAGTAGTAGTGGCAGCAGCAGTAGTAGTAGTAGCAGTAGTAGTAGTAGTAGTAGTAGTAGTGGCAGCAGCAGTAGTAGTAGTAGAAGTAGAAGTAGTAGTAGTAGTAGTAGTAGTAGTAGTAGTAGTAGTAGTAGTAGTAGTAGTAGTAGTAGTAGTAGCAGTAGTAGTAGTAGAAGAAGAAGAAGAAGGGGAGGAGGAGGATTAGAATAAATAGTAGGAAAAGAAGATTAAGACGGAGGATGGGTTGGGAGGATGAGTTGGTAGAGGATAAAGGCATTGAGGCGAAGCATGTAAAGTAACATAATACAAAAGAAAGAGAGAGGCAGAGAGAGACAGAGGCAGAGAGAGAGAGAGAGAGAGAGACGGAGAGACAGAGAGAGAGAGAGAGAGAGTGAAAGACAGATAGAGAGAGAGACATACAAGATATCAAAAGCATATCCTGCAAAGATATGAAATAGATAGACAATCGACAAACAAACAGCCGTACAGACATATAACTAACAGACACAAATACAGCATCTTGCACGAAAGCGAAGTAAAGAGACAAGAGAAAGAAAGAAAGAAAACACGCTAACAAATCCACCGCCCGTTAATTAAAAGAAACGCATATTAAAAACCTTCAAGGGCGGTAACGGGATTCATGGGAGGTAATTGTGTATTCATGTGTGCCCGTTAGTGGCAGTACTGGCGCGTGGCCAGAGGTCGTGAGTCGTGGCGAGAGAAAAGTGTCACCCTGGCGTCCACGCTCGTGTCAGTCTTTCCCACGCCTGCAACGGGTCGGACAAACACCTGCGATCTTGGATCATTCAGTGTGGGGCGGGTATCTGTTTCTCCTGTTTTGAACATTACTCTTTTGGTTCTATGTTACATACCAGGCGTGTAACCGGGATAGATCAAAACTTATACCAAATTCCGTCCTTTTCAGGACGAAATTTTTGTCATTTGAAGCCCCACTCTGGCTTTTGCCAGGGGTTGCAATATAGGCAGGCCATTTTATATGGCCAAATGTCTGAACGCGGTTTCTGGGACCTCTCCACGGCGATCCTCATCCACATGGTGGCACTTTGTGTCATCGGGTGTTTATCGCTTGTGTGATGTCCTGGTGGGGTAGAAATTCAGTTCAGTTCAGATCAAAACGTAAATTGTGACCATTTTGGGTTTCTAAACATTGTTTCCATGAGTAACTTTTATCCGAATGGTGGCAGTTTGTGTCACCGGGTGTTTATCGCTCTGTGATGTTCTAGAAAAGTAAAGATCCCTTTTCACGCCTTTAGGCGCATCGGGCATATGGGAAGAGCACCCACATTTTTACACACCAATCGGAACTAGGTGGGTATTGGGGTCAGCATTTAGCCGGCCGTCTTTACCTTCCTAGGACGTACATCCAGGAACCCATTTTAAGCTGGGTCGACCTGCGACGCCCCAAAACACATAAAAATCCACGCAGCCAGCAGTGGGTTTCGATCGTGGTATGTTAAAATTACGAGTCGGACTCGCAATGCCTAAGCCATGGATGTCGCTCTGGTAGGTAAGTTGTACCCCATTAGGACAGCACACAAGCGATAAACACACGGTGACACAAAGTGCAACAATTCGGATTAAGGTACCAGAAAACCCGTTCAGACGTTAGGCCATATTTATGGCCCGGTTATATTTAGGGCCACCTGCAAAAGTAAGGGTAGGGCTTCAAAACAACTAAATATTGCATCCTACTTGTGGACGACTTGGCTCTGTGTGAAGCCCTGGTGTCTGCAAAACGTCAGCCAGGCTTATAAGTTCACGGTATTTAAAAAAGGAACACGTATGATAGCTCTAGTTCTGCATTTGGTGAAGCATGAGCAACCTATTTTTCAATGTTTTCAAGCTCTCCATTATCGTCTTTCTGTTGTGTCCTCTTGGAGCTCGTAGTCTATTCCTCAATTCCGTTCTGTCTTGTGTAATCCTTTCAATATCGTCCATGGAATCCGGTTTAGCGCCTTCACACCTGAACATTCCCCGTGTGGGTTCCCGGGCCCTAATTTAGGAGGGGGGGGGGGTAAACAAGAATATACCCAATGCCACCCCAAAAGCATGTCGTAAGAGTCGACTAACAGGAAGCTTCCTTCGAAGTCGGAGTACATCTGCCGGAGCAGCAAGGAACCAACAGTCTGCATGCAAAAACGGATGTGCATGCAACACTCAGCTTCTCGAACAGGACTAGAGTCCAGAAGTGGACGAACAACCAGAACCTTCCGTCGAAGTTTACAGCCAGTGAACGTGAAGAAGAAGAAGAAGAATTCACTCCAGCGTCTCTGGCCTATCTCATCTTCACTCGCTTTAGTGTTTCTTTTGGGGGTCCTCACTTTCTCAGTCCCTTTATCCCTCATTTCAATGCCTGTTTAGTGATCCTCTTTTCCACCCTTCTTTAAACATGTCTACTACAGCGCCATTTTATCTGTCTTATAACCTTTGACTCTTGTGGTTAGACATGAGTTTCTTTTATTTCTTCACTTTTCTTGATTTTATCCAATTTCCTGCAAGTTTCTGTAGCAAATACGTTTTTTCTAACAGGGCGGAGGAACTGGCCCTACGCCCAACACTCCTTCTGTATTTTCATGGCTTGGGACCGACAATGGCGGAGATATTCTTGTATAGGTTAGTTGCGTATGCTTTACAGGACGTCGCAGAACCAACCCCAGCATTTTTTGGCTGTTGTGGCTCTTCTAGGTAGATTTTACGTTCAATAGTTGGCCATTGCTTTCTGAACAGTACCAAGTGCAAGACACACCGTCTGCAGCAGGGATGGAACCCGGCACCTCACCATTACATAGCGCGTTTGCAACGCCTAAGCCACAGACGCCGACTCTTCTTGTATATAGGGGCCTAAAATATGTAAAGTATGTGATTAAACATCACAGGAACAATAACTATCATAGTCAGGGCTTTAAATTATTTTACGTTATAGGCAAATAGCCCATAAGCTGATCGTCGTTCACTTGTGGTAAGTTCAGATAAAGGTTTCTAACCGAAACGTTTATTTCTGGTTCGTTATTTTCATAATGTCAAGGTCACTAGCTGTACTTTTCATTCCGATTGATATCTTTACATAGTAGCCCAGACAAATAATATGTAACATCTTTTTCTTACTCGTTTGTCGAAGCGACGTACATTCATTGTTGTGTCTGTCTAGAGCACAGCTGCGATTTTTGGAACCTTCGGCCGACACATCTGACTTCTTAGGGTATTTGTTATCTGTGATAGCATGCCCGGCTCTCTAGCGAAGTTGGTTAAACCTGACTTTCGCGGCGGCCGGGTGACGAACTCCTTGTGGTCCGGGTTCACTCCCGGGGGTAGGCAGAAAAGCCACATTTCTCCCAGATTAACGGTACCTATAATGGAATCAATGCCGAAGGGTTGCGATATCCATAGTACCGAGCCAAAGGGTTTACAACTCATGGTTTCTGGATACGTAAAAAAAAAAAAAAAATATGTGATAGCTTTTCATGCAGTACGTTAAACTAGTTACACAGGATCCACTTCAGTTCGGTCCCTTAAACCCTTTCTCACTCAAAACGTTTGACCCAGCCTTAAATATGTACTAGGTAAAGTCCAGGGAAGTAAAGACTGCCGGCTTGATGTTGCTCATTACCTTAAACCCTTTCTTACTCAAAACGTTCGACCCAGCCTTATATATTATTAGTTAAAGTCCAGGGAAGTAAAGGCTGCCGGCGTGATGTTGACCAGATCAATCTAGGTCTATATACAAATATTTTTTTAAAAATTTTTCATTTACTTTCCAGGAGTACTTTTAACCAACTCGTTGCAATGAACGCACGCATCTCGGCGACTCTAACCCTTTCTTATTAAAACCGTAACACTTTCAAGAAACAACAGTCAGACACGTTCAAGACATGTCCCCTCATTGATACCTGACCGCAAACAACGCACATGATCCAACAACAACGACAACAACAACAAAGAACATCTGTGTGTACATATCGCAGCCACGCGGCCAATCGCCGAGTGGTATTGATCGACAGTTGTCAGGCACGCGTCGAGCGCACGGCCAATCGGCTGTCACCGCCGGCCTCGAGGGCGGTATTAAGCGTGAGCGCTTGGAGGTAGTGTCTCATTCACTCTCCTGGTCGTGTGCCCAGACGAAACATCCAAGGACAAGGTGCCGGAGGTAGCGACGGTGTTAGTGCATTGTGTTTACCGGTCTGAAGTTGTAGACAGTGCTGATATATTGTTTTATTTTCCGGTTGCTGTTTTTGCTGTGTCCGTTCGTGCTTTAGAATGAAGAGGAGTTTGAGCGAGATCGATTCCGACGATGATGACTTCTCCGAGGAACTTAAGACTGGGTGAGTGTGGCTTTTCTGGTTTTGTTTTGTGTTATGCAACTGATTTGATCTTAGGCAATTGTTAAGTTACTGTAACCAGCTGCAATTACATTTTCTTAGTTCTTTTTGCACTTTAATCGATTCATTGTTCTTGTTCATCGTATCTGTCCATCCAGTACCTCCGTCATATTCTTCTTATTATTTCAATACACTGTTCATGTTTCTCTTGCCATTTAAGTGCATCCCTGTTCTTCCTCTCTTATTATTATTTCAGTTGAATCTCTTTTGTTCTTTCTGTCCTTTTCACACATTCCATTTGTTTTTATTGTCCTTTCAATACATTTCATTTGTTCTTCTGGTCATTTCAATACATTATATCGGTCTTCTTGTTCTAATTTGTTTCTTGTTCTTCTTGTTCTACTAGTTCTTCGACTACTACTACTACTACTACTACTACTACTACTACTACTACTACTACTACTACTACTACTACTACTACTACTACTACTACTACTACTACTACTACTACTACTACTACTACTACTACTACTACTACTATTACTACTACTACTGCTACTGCTACTACTAGTGCTACTACTACTTCTAATACTACTACTACTACTACTACTACTACTACTACTACTACTACTACTACTACTACTACTACTACTACTACTACTACTGCTGCTACTACTACTACTACTACTAGTACTACTACTACTACTACTACTACTACTACTAGTACTACTACTACACTACTACTTTTGCTGCTGTTGCTTCTACTGCTGCTGCTTTTGTTGCTGCAACTGCTATTACAACAACTACAACTACTGTTACAGCTATTGCTACAACTACTGCAACTGTTACGACAACAACTACTATTACTCTGGTGTCGTTATTTTCCACTGTTGATAATAATAAAATAAAAAAAAGTATTTGACGTTGTATATCATTGATATCAGGCGCAATAGAAGCATGATATTAAGTGCTATATATACTTTTAAAAAACTGTTCTTAACTGATATTAAGCTCTGTATATAACCGATATTCAGTGCTGTACACCAGTGCTGTTAAATATCATCTATACTTGATATCATTTATATTAAGTGCAGTATATCCATTGATACTAAGTGCTTTTTGAGCAAATAAATAAATTTAAAAAAAAAAAATTTAAAAAAAACTTATAAAATCTGCAGGGATACTTCGAGCATAAGATACTAGATTCATGATTTTTTAGGCCACTGGAAGAGTGGACATCTCTCCGGTCGCCTTTACTTTCCAGGACTTTACCTAGTGCCAGTTTTAAGCTGTTAACCTATGAATTGAACTCAAGTTTAAAACAAATAAAAATATCCGACTCGATGTGGATTCAAACTCAGTACCTTCAGGCTGGAAGTCAGTTTGTTTTGGATTAAGCTGCATGGTAAAGGCCCCTTTTCCACGCCGTTAGGTGCATTGGGAATATAGGGCTAGACCTGTTCTTCTTCTTCTTTCGTTCGCCTGAAATAAGTTGTCTATATCAGCAGTTTTGTCTCTTGTATAAATTTCACTGTCGTTGTTAGTTCATTCAGTGGTCCATAGAGTTTACGTTCCACTGTTGTTCTTTCTGGCCAAAAGGTTTGCCTTAATGTGTCAAATTCGGTGCAGTCCTAGAGTACATGCTCTGCTGTCTGGGGCACCTTTCCACAGGTGCACATGGCTGATACGCCTATCTTGAATTTTGTGTACATGTGGTTACGTAATCGGTTGTGCCCTGTTCTGAGGCGGAGGATAATGACTTGTTCTGGTCTGTCCCTAATAAAATAGTCGTCTTGTGCTGGGGCTGGTGGTTTCCTGGTCGGTTAGACCTATGTTTTCCATGACCAATAGGCACTTGGTGGGTAATGTGGGCAGCAACACGCCGGCCGCCTTTACTTCACAGTGCTGCACCTGGTACCCTCTCAAGACTGGGTCAACCTAGGAGTCAAGGTCATCTTAAGAAAAAGTTCGACTCCGTCAGGACGCAAACCCACGACATGCCGATCCACGGGCGGGCGTCTAGTCGCCAACACCACGGCGACTAAGGAGCAGGTTAAACTACTAAAATTGTGTGCAAAAGAGGGGTGGGGGTTGAAGGGTAACTCCCCCCCCCCCTCTAACCAAATATAGACGTTCCCTTTCTGAATGTATTTATTTACATATTTCAAATTAACTCAGCTATTTTTTTATATTTATTTGCTATTTAGTGTATAACATTAGTATCATCATTACTGTGCACTTAAAACAAAAGTTAAGCTTCTCCAGTCCCATCTCATAGAACATTACAACGGTTATGAATTCCCCTCCCCCACCGCAAATATTTTTTTGGGTGTCCGCGTGGCTGACTCGCTTGTTTATTTCTGTATTATGTAACTGATTTCACCTGTGTATCTTGACCTTGCTGTTTTCCTTTTGTAGCCACCCACGCCCCTCTCGAACTTTTAATTAAATTAATTAATATTATATTTAAATATATATTAATTATGTTATATTTAAATTAATTAATAGCTCGAGTTGGGTGTGTAGCCACCACAGTTTTTTAAGTGCAGCTGTTTTTCTTTTCTTTTCAGTTCCCCATCTCAAAGTTGCCAGATTAATGATAGAAAGAAGAGACGAGGGGTAAGAGAACTAGATGTTTGACTGTATGTGATTGTGCGTCTGTGTGTCTATCGGAGATAGTTAGACAGATAAGTTAGGTCAGGTCTGTTCATCTATGTTTATTCAGGGGCCAGAATGTAGAAAATTGGGATTGTCACAGGCCAGAGTCATATCTTAGTCAAATCAGTACCAGAATACGGATACGAATGCCACTTAATAGCACTCTGCGGGCCGGATTCGGCTGCCAGTTAGATTATTACATTATTTTGCACTGGTATCCGTGTAGTCAAAGGAGAGTTCTTCTACACCAGAGAGAGAGAGAGAGAGAGAGAGAGAGAGAGAGAGAGAGAGAGAGAGAGAGAGAGAGAGAGAGAAAGAGAGGATGGAGAGTTAGGGTGAAACATAAACAGGAAAGACAGAAAGTGACACACTGACAGATACACAAATAGAGAATGAGAAAAGAACGAGAGAGAAAAATAAAAATGAAAATGAGAGAGAGAGAGAGAGAGAGAGAGAGAGAGAGAGAGAGAGAGAGAGAGAGAGAGAGAGAGAGAGAGAGGGGAGTGAGAGAGAAAAACGAGGACAGAAAGAATATCTGAGAAAGGAAGAGAAAACGTGTCTGTTACAAAGTGGAGAGAAAGAGAAAGAGTGAGAGAGTAAATAAGTAAGAGAGGGAGAGTGTATATGTGTGTGTGTATGTGTGTGTGTGTGTATGTGTGTGTGTGTGAGAGAGAGAGAGAGAGAGAGAGAGAGAGAGAGAGAGAGAGAGAGAGAGAGAGGGGATAGAGAAAGAGAGAATGAGAGAGATGTTTCAAAAGATTTGATTTAAATTATTGCCTTAATAAGAAATGAAAACAAAAATAATTTGTTTTTCTCATGCAGTAATTCGTTTTATCTGTTTTCCTTGATCGTTCTCTCCTACCCTTACATTTATTTTTGATGTTCCCTCTCATACTCTCTTTTCGTGTATGTCTGCATGGCTGTATGTATCATGCTATGTATCCTCCAAGAATATCCCCTTAAACTGTTGCTGTTATCTTTCCACTTGGAAGTAAACAACGACACAAATTTGAACACACATACACACACACACACACAAACACACACACACATCTATGCCGCCTACTTCCATGTGTAACAAACACTATATACCCCTTGTCCGTTTTCATTGAACATTGAACACCTGTTTTTGTTTTGTTTTGCTAGCTAAGTAAAATTGGCTGGTTTCATCAACATACAAATAGCCACGAATTCAACATCTAACGAAGAACTCTTTCTTCCAGGTCATCGAAAAACGCAGAAGGGACAGAATCAACACCAGTTTGTCTGAACTCAGGAGACTTGTACCGTCTGCTTTCGAAAAACAGGTACAGTCAACTCTCTATCTACATATAATGTTAGTTAGTCAATTCAGTTGAAACGAGAAAGATAATTACCAAGAGCTACATAAATCTTAACTGGACGTACATTTGCCTAGAAAAACCACAACAGCAATGTAAAGGATAAGCAAAAAACTAACTAACTAACTAACATAAATCCTGTCCTGATATACGGAAGTGAATCATGGACAGTTGGTCGATTAGGAACAAGTTTTTTGGAGGCGGCTGAAATGTGGGTTTCATTTACGAATAATGAGAATACCCTGGACACATTTCCCGCGAATGAGAACTGATTGCTTACAGCAGACGGAGACAATCTATATTCTTTGGTCAGGTCACGAGAAGGGGAAAACTGAAGTACATCGTGACAGAGGGAAAAATAGGAGGGGAAAAGATGCGGTTCTTTATTAATATCTTACCCCAGAGGAAGTCACCGGACAGTCCAATATTTTAAAGGGTGGTAAGACTGGGTTTCCCGGCTGTCTGATGCTTTTAACAACCCCAAAACATCTAGAACATGCCCTAACCCTAAACCACCTACATCCACAAGAGAGTGCAGCCTAGGTCCCATAAATTCACGCAGCCTAGGTCCCATGAATTCACGCAGCCTAGGTCCCATAAATTCACGCAGTCTAGGTCCCATAAATTCACGCAGCCTAGGTCCCATGAATTCACGCAGCCTAGGTCCCATGAATTCACGCAGCCTAGGTCCCATGAATTCACGTAGCCTAGGTCCCATGAATTCACACAGCCTAGGTCCCATGAATTCACGCAGCCTAGGTCCCATGAATTCACGCAGCCTAGGTCCCATGAATTCACGCAGCCTAGGTCCCATGAATTCACGCAGCCTAGGTCCCATGAATTCACTCAGCCTAGGCCCCATGAATTCACGCAGCCTAGGCCCCATGAATTCACGCAGCCTAGGTCCCATGAATTCACGCAGCCTAGGTCCCATGAATTCACGTAGCCTAGGTCCCATGAATTCACGCAGCCTAGGTTCCATGAATTCACGCAGCCTAGGTCCCATGAATTCACGCAGCCTAGGCCCCATGAATTCACGCAGCCTAGGTCCCATGAATTCACGCAGCCTAGGTCCCATGACTGCGTGCAACCTATCTACCACTCCCTGAAATATCAGGCTGTCCCGTGACCTGTGGATTTCCCCTGTTTGGGGTAGGATATTATTAAAACACCAAAGAGGTAGAAGGAGACCCAGAGAGAAGATGCTGTCCATTCTGACATCATGGCGGGGAAGATCATCTGTGTCAAAAGTGACTGAAAGTACACGAGACAGAAGATTGTGGATGTTTGAAGGTTTGAAGGTTTGAACAATGGATGAACATCAAGACACAAGGGTAGTAACCCATAAGTGCTCCGTTCTACTTCTAATCCAAGCCCGAGTCCAAAGAATCTCAGCGCAGTGCACGAACTCCGTAGCAACAGCGAGGATCCTAAAGATCACACATATGTCCTTCACGGTCCTATTTGGAAACTAATGCCCCAACAAAATGTTGAAATTTGCACGCGCAAAGTAGCAATGCATAAGGTTGCTGTCAAATGTGCCAACACTAACAGTCCCAAACTAGAAATGATTGCAGCATTGTGAAATTTCTTCACGCCCAAGGGTAGAAGTTGATAGCACAAATATAGACACAAAAGATGTTCTACATTGTTGTAAAAGAAGTAGATATTAATGCAAACTGTAAATTTTTGTAAAAAAAGTAGATATTCATACTAATTGTAAATTGTTGTAAAATAGATATTCATACGAATTGTAAATTGTTGTAAAAGAAGTAGATATTTATACGAAATATTTTGTCATCAGGGCTCAGCCAAATTGGAGAAAGCGGAGATTTTACAGATGACAGTGGATCATCTGAAGATTTTACATCAGAAAGGTATAGTTTTGTGTACTTAAGTGTGTGTATATTTTGCTATTGCGTACTTATTTACGTTACGTGGTATAATAAATTCATGTTAGAGTTAAGGTTACGGTTATGAGCTTTGCCAGCCCCGACCGCCTCAAAGACACCGACTAACTGTAACCCTAACCTCAACACTAACTCCCAACGCTAACCCCAGCCTGTAACACCCCTAGAATATTGGACTTCCACGGGAACTCCCAGATTTCCGTTGTTTTTGGTGAATTAAAAACAAAGTACACTATACTGTATGGCTATAATGTTGAAAGGGGTTTCCCAGATGTGTAGTTAATCCTGTCTTAGAGATATTATTACTACACACTGGAAAGCTGGAGGGCAATAGCTTTTAAGAAAACCAGCTAGGTTGGTGCAGACTCCTACACGTCGTCTCCCTCTCCCTGACATAGTACACAAACACTAGCACTGCAAAAGTACCCCCTCCATGCCTACAATCAAGCAGGGTGTGAAATACTGGTAATGGAATATTTTTTCTTCTGTGGCCAGGCTCATTAGGACGTTGCAAAGTTACTATTCTTTAAAATATTTTTTGCATGCGTGATAACCAGGATTGGTTTTGCGCACACTCCTTCTTTACAAGGTTATGTCCCCTAATTTAATGCCGTCAAAAGGCCACACGACTTTATAGGAAATCTTCTTCTTCTTCTTCTTCTTCTTCTTCTTCTTCTTCTTCTTCTTCTTCTTCTTCTTCTTCTTCTTCTTCTTCTTCTTTTTCTTCTTCTTCCTCTTCTTCTTTTTCTTCTTCTTCTTCTTCTTCTTCTTCGATCCTTCTGTCCGAAAAATTATGGTGACCGGTAGGTAGCCTTTAAGAAAGCTGTCATGCAGTCCATTTCATCTCGTGTACCATACAGTTTTGTCTTCATTGTGGTTGGAACAGGCCAGATTGCGTCTCTGTGTCAGCATACAGATGACAATGTTGGAGCACATGCTCAGCATTTTCGGGTGCCACGCTGCAGGGACACGTCTCGTGTTTCCTACACCGAAAAAATGTGTCAACATATGTTGACGATGTCTGTTGCGCCAGTCCTTAGTCTGAATATAACAAACTGTCCCCCTCTAGAGGGGCGATAATGTGTCTTGTGAGAGGAGAATCTGGTGATTTGTTACGAATAGCGTTCATTTAGCGTTGTGACTGGACGCTTTCCTGCTGACCTGAAGGTCGTGGGTTTAGATCCATTTTTTTTCCTTCAGGAAGTTAACCCGGTCAACAATGCTCGATAAAGTCGGATTTGTCTACCGAAAGGCGCAAATATCGCAGCTTTGCTGCAAACAGGCACAATACAGTTACGTCTCTCAGACAAACGAAAAGAAGAAAAACAAGAATCCATATCCAATCATATGTTTGTCTCCAGATTTCGCCTTGGCTGTCATGTCGACCTAGCCTAAAGTGGGTAACAGGAAAGGTTCAAGGAGTTAAAGTCGGCCTGAGTGCAGTCATAATGACGAGACGACCATTAAGATAGCTACGTATCCTTTACAGGATGTTGCAGAACCACCCAACGCATTTTTTTCCAGCTGTTGTGCTTTTTCAAGGCAGCTGTCAGTGCTACTGTCGAAACCAGCGCAAAACATATCGTCCACAGCTGGGATCGAACCCAGCACCCTGGTATTAAGAAGCGCGTTCGCAACGCCCAAGCCACAGATGAACATTAAATAGGCATAGGCTATAGGAGTGAAAGTATGATTAGGTAAAGGTAAGTTAAAGTCGGAAGATGTGAACTAGCGTCATTGCACACGGTTATAAACCATAAGTGCTCTGCCACCATTACGGACAGTTGATAAGAATTGTCCGCCTGTGTCGCCGTTCGCACATAACTCTGTAGCTACAACGATGTTCCTCCATGTACCCATTTCCTAGAGGCTGGGTGAACCCTGGGAGCGCCCGGTTTCGAACACCGACCGTGGGCTGCAGCGAGTCGCAGCTGGATTTAAAAGCGAGTCTCTTATTGACTGAGCTAACGCGGCCCCTGAAAGAAAGTATGATTAGTGTGACTGGAATGTAAGGGGAAAAGAAGCAATGGATAACAATGTTCTTTCCTTTATCATCTACAGGTGTCAACAGTTACAATTTCGATCCTCACACGGTTGCAGTTGATTACCGAGGTGTTGGATTCCGAGAATGCGCCGCTGAAGTGGCTCGTTACCTGGTCGCCGTCGAGGGACTCGACTTGCAAGATCCACTGCGCTTGCGTCTTCTAAGCCACCTACAATGTTTCTCTGCCCAGCGCGAAGCCTCAGCCAAGGCGTCTCTACACGGAAACGCCTGGGGAGGTGTAGGCAGCATGACAGCGATGGCCAGCCACAGCACCTTCACCGCAGCCCAATACCCGGGCCCTTCCATGACTTCGCCGATGACTCAACACCACAGTTTAAACCAGTCTGAACAAATGTCCCACATGCCTACCTCTTCCCATCAAGGCGGAGTCGTTGGGGGTTCACAAGGCGTCTACCCACCAACCTCATCATTCGACACATCCCGACACGGACAATCAGATTCTCTCTTATCTGGACACATGCGACTCTCCGGAAGTGTTAACACATCAGCGGCAGCGCCGATAACTCCCATGAACCACAACTCCGTTGGTCAGTCCCAGTTATCACCTCCCTTGTTTTCAACGCTTCCCAACCTGCACACGCAGTTCCCAATGTCTACGCTTAACATGAACTCTGTCTCGTCAATGATGGCTGCCCAGAACTCGAACACTGCTTACCAGAGCCAGTTACATAATCTCGGCAACAATGTAAAACCATACAGACCCTGGGGTGGTGAGCTGACCTATTGACTATATGAATGACAGCTCATGAACACAACCTGACAAAGAGACTCGAGATATCTCAAAGAACAGACAATGTAACCTTGAGGTAACCATTGCAATAATTTCAAAAAGATTCAGTTTCGTCCTTTTTAGGATGGAATTTTTTTGTTATTTGAAGCCCCACCCTGGCTTTTGCCAGGGGTCGTCATATAGGCAGGCCATAAATATGACCAAATGTCTGAACGCGGTTTCTGGGACCTCTCCACGGCGATCCTCATCCGCATGGTGGAACTTTGTGTCATCGGGTATTTATCGCTTGTGTGATGTCCTGGTGGGGTAGAAAGTCAGTCAGTCAGTTAGCCATTATTGTTATTTATTCGGTAAGAGTGTAGAATACACCATCTGATTGGCTCCAGTTATAACGTATAGTTTCCACAATTTAATTGGCTTCCAAATGGGAGACGAGAGAAAGAAAGAGGAGATAACGATGGAGGAGGAGGAGGAGGAGACAAGGACGAAAGCGATGATGATCAGGAGGATGAGCATTGATGGCAATTATGAAGGAAAAGAAGAAGAAAAAGAAGAAGAAGAAGAAAAGGAAGAAGAAGAAGAGGAAAATAATGATATGCTACTAAATGTTGGGTTTCACACCCAGTTCCCAGTGTTTGTGCAAGAGAACTCTTGAATAGACTATCCTAATAGTTTTTGATTGTCTTTGTTTTAATAGCTTAACCGAACACCAGAATTAGGCAACAAAGGAATAGACACATTAGAACATGTGACAGCTGGAAATAATCATGGATAGAGAGACAGGGAAAGACAACAAAAGCAATTTCATAGAGCCTGTTGCCTTATCATCCGAAAACCATTAGGAGGGAGAACGCAAAGAAAGAAGACGATTGAAGGTTATATTTGATATTTTAGGCCACTTTAGGTATAGAATAAAATAGTTTAGTAATCGCTGATTTATTCCATGTGGGTTCATATATTTTCTGTATCTTATTGATTATTGTCGGCTCTGTGGCTGAGTCGATGCGAACGCTTCGTAATGCCGGGATCCGAGTTCGATCCCAGCTGCGGGCCATGCGCCTTACGTTGGTTTCGACAGTAGTATCAAGAAAGCCGACCTTGCAGTGGCAAACTACTGGACGTAAATTTGCCTAGAAAAACTATACAACAGCCAGGAGCAGTTGGGGTTGGTTCTGCAACGTCCTGTAAAGGATACGCAACTAACTAACCTATTTATTATTATATCAAACGGCCACACCTTCACTCCCATTTTCGTCAAACACTTTTAACAAATTTTTTCTTTCTCTTGTTCAGTTGCCTGTTTGTTATTCGTTTTTCACACATTATGATTGCCAGATACTGTCCCGTGGAGTGTATAAACATTACAATTAACACCATCTCATTTTGACATGTCGGATCAACAGAAAAGCAGCACGACACGAAACGCTTCATTTAACGCCGACTAAAGTTTGCATTATAATCTTTTCTTACATGCGTCTTCCAAATATGTTACCGTTTTGTTCTGAAACAATTACAAACTTAGCTAGGGCTAATTCAACCGTGGAAATATTTGAGACATAAAGAATTCTTTCATGTGAATTCAATTCGTATTTTTTTTTTCCTAGTTAAAAACTTTGGTTGTAACAATATTTTTTGTTTTGTTTTGTTAAATAATAGAGAATTTAATCACTGGTTAACGACGTTTTCTCTGTGAGAAAGGACTTTCACATTTTTTGTTGTTGAAAATTTGGCAGGAAAAACAAAAAGTCAATTGTCCTGTCAAATACAGATGTAACAGCTGCAATTTGTTGGCTGGTGGGTAGTACAAACTGGCATGTATTTTGTTTTGCAAATTTGGCAGTTCCTCCTATTTTTTTGTAATTACCATCTGTGGGATCAATGCAACTTATACTGCTATAGTGTGTCTTATTTTGGGTACTGTTTTCCACATTTACAGTTGATTCTCCTGCTTAAATAGCCAACAGTATTTGGATGATTGCACTTGGGTATCAGGAAATGAAATCATAAACTGTTGAACAACCACATTTGAATACTTGCAACAGTTAAGGAACACAAGCTCAATCAAATCTATTCTTTCTTCAATAGTTAACACCATCATAGCTAAGATCGATTACTAAAACCCCGGTATATAGCAGTGATATTATAAACTAACGGTTACATGTCGCTTGAAACATAACGCCACAAACAAATGTAATATACCGGCCGCAAATAATTGATAAAAAAAAGTCTACAGTCCTATATACGCCCTATATCAGACTTGCAGAGTAAAACAGAAACGGGTATTTACGTATTGAGTGGCTTGCATCTGTTGATATAACAAATATCGCGGATTTCTTAGCCCAGGATATACATGTGTGCTGGGCAATAAAGTCGACGAAAGACTAACTGCTGCCACATCTCTGGGCGGCAAGGTATTTCTTGGCAAGATGGACGCTATCTGAAATCAAGTGGAGAATGCAGCAGAAATGATAATCCCCACTTGAGGAGACGGGTTCAGCGGGGAGTGGGTAGCATTCATTACGCTGGGGAAATGTTGAATGTTAAATTAAGAATCAACACCACAGCACTCGAGACACTCCCATAAGCGCTCCGCCCCTATCTTCAGCAGCAAACGAAAAGATCCGATTACAATGGCACCAGTAACTCTGTGTATCCGTCTCGCCCTTCCCCTGAGTGTCGAGGATTGGCCAGATTTCCCGGTAACGCTGGGAAAAAGGTAGATGGACCTTTGGCATTATCAGTAAATTTTGGTTGGCTACTGAAACGGGAAGGTATCATGTATGGGAAACGTTCCTAGCGCCCTTATGTCAATTCTTGATTCATTCATTCTTTCACGTCAGCACTGATTCTGTCGCACATTCCTTATAATTGTATTGGCTATTGGAAAAGTTACATAACTTGTTAATATAAACTATATGAGATATGTATTTTAATTATAGTTCAGAGGTTATAAACCGTATAAAATTTGTTGCTCTATACTTGTTACAAAACTAGTGCCTTTGAATTTTGATATCAACATTTGTTTCTGACAACATATAACGAATGTTGAATGTTTAATTAAGAATCGACATCACAGCACTCGGGACACCAACATAAGCGCTCCGTCCCCATCAGCAGCAAGCGAAGAACATGAAAACCAGTCAACTCGTTTTAACGTACTACATACAAAAATGTTATTTTAAAAATCAACCGAAATAGGTTTTAAATGGATTATAAAGATAACAACGAGCAGCCAGATTTTTCACCGACGAGTGCTAAAGTTGCTCTCTGCGTGATATAAATCAAAAATCACAAATGAAAAAAATATGTATTTATAATTTTGATGCAGTTTATCTGTTTGTAAATAATTTATTCTTGTGTGCAATAAATAATCCTTTAAGAAAAAAATAATTAACCTATGTGCAATTTCAACGAATTTCAGCTATACAAATACTATATGTTAAATTTTTACAAATACACTGGTGTTTCCAATTGTTATGTCTTCCGGGAAAATGATTTTGTTTCTGTTGCAGTTATTTTCTTTTAATTTTATTGAAAGCGTTAATAATGTTCGGTTGTAATTACAAGAATTAATTAGTAACAAGCAATTACCTCATCTGAGGAAATGTTATTTGGACTAGCAGGAGAAGAGGAAAGTGAAGAATTGGTACAAGAACAACAACTACTACTTTTACTACTGCTGCTGTAGCGACTACTACTAGTATTAGCAGCAGGATCAATACCAACAGCATGTGTAGTGTAGAACTAGTCGTTGTAGTAATTCTAGTATTAAAAGAAGAAGAAGAAGAAGAAGAAGAAGCAGAAGGAGGAGGAGGAAGAGGAGGAGAAGAAGAAGGAAAAGAAGGAGAAGGAGGAGTAGCAGCAGCAGCAGCAGCAATAACAACAGAAGTAGAAGGAGGAGAAGAATAATAATAATGACAATCAGAAGAAGAAAAAGAAGAAGGAAGAAGAAGAAGGAGGAGGAGGAAGAGGTGGGGGCGGTGGGATTAAGAAATGGAGGAGGAGAAAAAAAAAAAGAAAGTTAATTTCAGTCATTTTATATTTCATTTATTTTTCTTTCAATAGTCTGGACTGGTCACAAATTTGTGCAAATGTGTGTATTGTGTCAAAATTATTCCGCTGATATTTATTTCTGTATTGATTTCAATGTTTTAAAAATGTGCAATAAATGTGGCCTTGATGATATTTATGCAAAACATTGAATACATTACTGCCGAGAATGATCGCTTGTTTGAAGTCTTCCTGTCATTGTTGTCTTTTCCCTTTCTTTTTATAAATCTTCATTGCAGAAAAGTAAAGTAATATAAAGGACTCTTTGCCCGCTTTCAGGCACAGAGTGCACGACCTACATTTGATAGACCAATCAGCACTTGGTGGGTACATTTGATAGACCAATCGGCACTCGGTGTGTACATTTGATAGACCAATCAGCACTCGGTGGGTACATTTGATAGACCAATCAGCACTCGGTGGGTACGTTTGATAGACCAATCAGCACACGTTGGGTGATGTAGTCAACATCAGTCCGGCCGCATTTACTTCCCAGGGCTCTCCCTACCACCCAGTTAAGGCTGGGTCGACTAGGAAGCCAATGTTATTTTTGAGGGAAAAAAAAGTTCGGCTGAATAAAAGTCGGGATCTGAACCCACGACCCTCGGATCCGCAGACTATCGTAAGTGGCCAGTCCGGTGGTAGGCAATATTTTGTGTGTGCAGGCAACACTTAGTTTCTGGAACACGACTAGAGTCCAGAAGTGGATGAACAACCAGAATCTTCCATCGGAGTTTACAGTCGGTGAACGCGAAGAAGATGTCTGTGAATGACTTTTCAAACTTAGGAGTAGGTTAGGGTTAGGGTTAGATGCAGGAATATTGACATGTCAAGGAAATTCTTGGTAAAGGCCAAGTCTCGAAGTAAGAAGCGCTTCCAAACAGGGCAGAGTAAGGGCCGGGAACAAATGAAAGGGTCTTGTTCACATTTTCCGACCCATCCACACACTGCCTGATCTTTCACTGATACATTCTCAGACTCTTCTACGTCGGAGGTATGTCATGTTGTCAAGTCTCCAATTACATCAGCGTCGATGTCGCGTGTTCTTTACTAAACGACGGCTCAGCTTTCAACGACTCTAGAGCATCTAGTACTAGCCCTAACCCAAACCACCTTAACCACAGCCTGAGCCTAGGTCACATTAGAGAATCTTTTCAAATAAAGCAGTAAACATGACGCCCCTCTGAACTAGATACGACTGAGAAAGTGTGTAGATGGGCCAGAAAACGTGAACAGGACCAACGAAAGTAACAGAGGAAATGATGACGCAATAAACGATGACAACGCTATACAGAACCAACACATGACACACCTAAGAGTTTTATTGTTCTAGCGTTGGTGTTTAATTAACAGCATCTAAGAATAACCCCCCATAACCCCCCCCCCCCCCTTCTTTCCAGATCGCAGGACCGCCCCAAAGAATTCTCAAAGAATTTTCGCACCTGACGAGATGAGATGAAAAAAGCTGAATAGTAACGTCCCTTCTCCTGCTTGTGTAAAACTTTGGCTGAAAGTTCTAGTTTTTAATCCATTTTTGGACTCAGGTCTTGCTTCAGGACTTGAATTTTGCATACACATCCGCTTTCCATACATGACTATCTATAGCCTGTGTGGGCTGTTAGTTCCTTTATTTACTTGCCTCACATACAGATGCCCTACGTCTTTGAAGGGAACTTCGCTTTGTACGACATGCTCATTAGGGAGGAAATGAGTCCAGTCTACACCCCCCCCCCCACCTGCTCCATGGGTCTCAGAACCCACACAAGGAAAACAGGACAGTAACAATTGACAAACAATGCCGGGGCCCGTTATCATTACCACCGCCACACGGCATAAAAAGGCGACAAGAACCTAATTCAACCAATCACCACTGTTGTTAAAAACATGTTAACTGTTACAGGGAGCTTCATTGGGTGCTATTGAAAAAGCTAACTTTTTTGTTAGAAAAGCTCTACAAACCGCTTCCATGTAAACACCAGACGCCGTGTACGTAGAATCAGGGCTTATAGTTTTTCATTGTTATGCGGTTCTACTTTGATTTCGTCGCCAATTGTTTAATAAACATCACTTGCAAATCAGATAAGAAGGGGAAACCATGACATCAAATTACGCAAAAGTTTTTCAGTTCATGAAACTGATAGGCCAGTTAAAAGTAATTTTTTTTACAGCTTAACTGTTGTCTGTACTGTGGTTGTTTCCTCGTCACTTTTTTGTTTCGTTTGTTTATAAAGTGTACCTTTGTTTGTCTGTAATGTTTATAAGTTATGCATGAAAATTGGGATTTATGAAGATAACCACGCAGAAAGATAACTATCAAGGAAGATAGAGATCTTGGAGGAAGAAAATGCCTAGCGATAACTTAACATAACACATAAATAACGGTAACACGTGAGAATAAGAAGAGGATAAATATAATATATTCAGGCTATCCTCCGACTAACGGTCGGTAAAGATGGCGGCCGCAAAATATCCTTTCGACCCACAATCGTGTGTCAATTGCGCATCAGCGGTCACGAGCACAGCGTGGCTGCTGCACGTGGGTCCTAGCCATCTAGTTTAGCCCCATTCCAAGCCGCGTAAGCGGCGTGGGGGACACACAGCGGTGGCTATAACCGCCGGAGAACCGCACATTAAGTGACGCGACTGTGGCTCGAAAGGATATATTGCAGCCGCCATCTTTACCGACGGTTAGTCGGAGGATAACCTATATTCATATAAGGTACGTAAGAAGATATAGATGTAGGAGGATGAATGTGCAGGACAATAAATAAGGATTGGTGGAGGAGGGGGAGAGAGTGACTTAATCATGCATTTTGCCACCTGGTTACGAAACACAGCTCGCATAATTATTCTGTATATTTGGTTTCCCCTAAGTAGGTTACAGAACCCATTTTAGGGGATAAAAAAAAAAGATTCATAGCCCATCTTGAAAAAAACAAAAAAGTTTAGTTGCATATCCTTTGCAGGATGCTGCATAACCAACCTCAGCAACTTTTGAGCCACAATCGTGTGTCAATTGCGCACCAGCGGTCACGAGCACTGCTGCTCGTGGGTCCTAGCCATCTAGTTTAGCCCTATTCCATGCCGCGTGGGCGGCGTGGGGGACACGCAGCGGTGGCGATAGTCGCCGGAAAACCGCCGGAGAACCGCACATTAAGTGACGCGACTGTGGCTCGAAAGGATATATTGCGGCTGCCATCTTTACCGACAGTTAGTCGGAGGATAGCCTATATTCATATAAGGTACGTAAGAAGATATAGATGTAGGAGGATGAATGTGCAGGACAATAAATAAGGATTGGTGGAGGAGGGGGAGAGAGTGACTTAATCATGCATTTTGCCACCTGGTTACGAAACACAGCTCGCATAATTGTTCTGTATATTTGGTTTCCCCTAAGTAGGTTACAGAACCCATTTTAGGGGATAAAAAAAAAAAAGATTCATAGCCCATCTTAAAAAAACAAAAAACTTTAGTTGCATATCCTTTGCAGGATGCTGCATAACCAACCTCAGCAAGTTTTGGCTGTTGTGGTTTGTCTAGGCAAATATTACATTCAGTAGTTGGCCATTGCTACCGAACGGTCAGCTTTTGGTGCCACTGCAGCTTGGATTGAATGCTGTGAGACCCTAGTATTTTTCATGGTACGACTTTTCAATCATCATCTGAATGCTGTGTCCAAATGCCATGATAATGGTATTTTATAGGAAAAATTCCTGCAGTGGGAATTAGACCCCGGTGCTCCAAAGGTTTGCTGCCATTTTAAACATGTTTACCACAACCTCAAACAGATTTTCTGCAGCCTTGAAAAGATTAATGCAAACTAAAACAAATTGTTTGAAGTGTGTGCCCACATTCAGGAATACATGAGAGTGGAATCAAGTGTTAATGCTACCAACATGCTACATGAACAGTCAGCATCCATGCACTGCAAGGTCTGCTGGGAGAAACTGAACACATCAAGGGCAAAAGGTTAACAAAACAAAGTATCTTTCTTTTATGCCACTGGGGCATCCGGCATATGATGCTAGACTTTTTGTGTGTGTATAGACCAGCTGGCAGATGATGTGGTCAATACAGCAGCGACCGCTTTAACTTTCCAGAACATTACCTTGTACCTTATAAGTTAAGACCTTCGGGCCTGCAGTCGAATGTCTTCTTCTTCTTCTTCTTCTTCTTCTTCTTCTTCTTCTACTTCTTCTTCTTTTTCTTCTTCTTCTTCTTCTTCTTCTTCTTCTTCTTCTTCTTCTTCTTCTTCTTCTTCTTCTTCTTCTCCTTCTTCTTCTTCTTCTTCTTCTTCTTCTTCTTCTTCTTCTTCTTCTTCTTCTTCTTTCTTTCTTCTTCTTCTTCTCTTCTTCTTCTTCTTCTTCTTCTTCTTCTGCTTCTTCTTCTTCTTTTTCTTTTTTCTTTTTCTTCTTCTTCTTCTTCTTCTTCTTCTTCTTCTTCTTCTGCTTCTTCTTCTTTTTTCTTTTTCTTCTTCTTCTTCTTCTTCTTCTTCTTCTTCTTCTTCTTCTTCTGCTTCTTCTCTTCTTCTTCTTCTTCTTCTTCTTTCTTCTTCTTCTTCTTCTTCTTCTTCTCTTCTTCTTCTTCTTCTCTTCTTTTCTTCTTCTTCTTCTTCTTCTTCTTCTTCTTCTTCTTCTTCTTCTTCTTCTTCTTCTTCTTCTTCTTCTTCTTCTTCTTCTTCTTCTTCTTCTTCTTCTTTTCTTCTTCTTCTTCTTCTTCTTCTTCTTCTTCTTCTTCTTCTTCTTCTTCTTCTTCTTCTTCTTCTTGTTCTTCTTCTTCTTCCTCCTCCTTTTCTTCTTCTTCTTCCTCTTCTTCTTCTTCTTCTTCTCCTCCTCCTCCCCTCCTCCTCCTCCTGCTGCTGCTGCTGCTGCTGCTGCTGCTTCTTCTTCGTCTTCGTCTTCGACTTCGTCTTCTTCTTCTTCTTCTTCGTCTTTGTCTTCGTCTTCTTCTTCTTCTTCTTCTTCGTCTTCTTCGTCTTCTTCGTCTTCTTCTTCTTTTTCTTTTTCTTCTTTTTCTTTTTCTTCTTCTTCTTCTTTTTCTTTTTCTTTTTCTTCTTCTTTTTCTTCTTCTTCTTCTTCTTCTTCTTCTTCTTCTTCTTCTTCTTCTTCTCTTCCTCCTCCTCCTCCTCCTCCTCTTTCTTCTTCTTTTTCTTCTTCTTCTTCTTCTTCTTCTTCTTCTTCTTCTTCTTCTTCTTCTTCTTCTTCTTCTTCTTCTTCATATTCAGCTGCTGTAAAATACAGTAAAAAGTTATGGTTACTTATCTGCTTCGGAACTTTGGTCTTGTTCCAAAACTTGAGTTTTGCATCAGTTTTATAGATCTGGCATATCTGTGTGCAGACTGTTGGTTCCTAGCCTCTCTAGCAGATGGACTTATACTTTGAAAAAAAGCCACTCCAAATTTGTCAACTTTTACAACATGCTTGTTGGGCAGTGGGTCTATTTTTGTGTCCTTGAAGAAGGGGCCCTGAGAATTCACATGAGAAGTCTGAATATGATGCACGGTCCCTGTATAAAAATACAAGGAGGGGAATCTTGAGGAGAAAATTTAGTGTGGGTATCCAGCCACCTTTCTTGGATACTAGTGATGTCATTATTTGGGAACCCATGTGATGATTGGCTTAAAAAAAAGTAAAGTTTTAACATTTGCAGCGTGTGGAGAGAACGGGATGGGTCCGGAACAAAGTGAAGGATCCAGAAACTGTTGCGGAGCATATGTATCGAATGGCGATGATGGCGTTTGCAATCCCTTCACATTTAGGCTTAGACAGAGATAAGTATGTTTTATCAGCTTGTTTATGTGTTTGTATCCCCCCACACCCCCGACTTCCCTCCCCCAATTCTGTTCTGTGTTGTTGGTGTCTGTAGCTTGTTTATAAATGTAGTTTCATAATTCTGACATGCTGGGTTCAGTTCAGCTGCAGACAGATTGGCAGCAGACTGCTTTGCATTAATTTTAACAATGGTATGAGCTTTGTAATATTTTGAGGCATCATTGACTAGGGATAGTACAGCGGTGGTTTCCCCTCGCCTTCCACCGGTTTGTATATGGTTTGACTCCAATAGCCTTTGTCTAAAGAGACTTACCATGCAAGGCAGCAGGGGGAAGAGGTTATGACGCCTCTTACCCACCGATGGCCATGTCGTAGAGTTTTGAGGTATTTTATAGAGTTAGCTGTCCCACCAACTAACTCGCCTCCTCTCAATGACCATAACCTGTTTTGGGCCCACGGCCACTTATTCAATATATTCGTGGCTAACCTCTATATCTAGAGGCCTTTCCACCATCCGCCACCTGATAAGACGCGCCTAGTAGTAGGACAGGCTCCTACCTCAGGCACCTGTCCTACATCATCCTACTCCTTTGACATGCTGCAGGAGATCGTGGATTGTGGAGAGGCATGATCGCCCACGCCAGTCGGCAATTCACCTGATGATGATGATGACGATGAGCTTTGGCATTATAGGGGGCAAAGAAAAAATGCTGAAGGTAAAATTACCTGGTCCCCCCGTGTGGGTTCCAGGGCCCCATTGTAGGGGAAAACAAGAATAGACCCACTGTCTTCCCAAAAGCATGTCATAAGAGTCAACTAATTGGGGAGCTTTCTTTGAAGTCGGAGTGCATCTGCCGGAGAGGCAAGGAACCAACAGTCTGTATTCAAGAGAATGAGATCTGTAAAACTGATGCACACGCAACACTCAGGTTCTGGAGCAGGACTGCAGTTCAGTAGTGGACGAGCAACCAGAACTTTCCGCCAGAGTTTACAGCTGGTGAACGCGAAGAAGAAGAAGAAGAAATTACCTGGTAAAATCACAGCTAATAAATACTGAATGGCTGAAACTATATTCTAGGTGCACATATTGTTGTCAGCTCGTGAGATAAACACACTGAAACTGACAATTGTTATGTATACTTAACTCTTTGAGTCCCAAGGTCTCAGTGTAATTTCCGGGGCCCTGTTATAGGAAAAACAAGAATAGACCCACTGACTACCCAAAAGCATGTCATAAGAGTCGACTAATTGGGAGCTTCCTTCAAAGTCGGAGTGCATCTGCTTGAGAGGCAAGGAACCAGCAGTCTGCATACAAATTAGTTAGATCTGTAAAACGGATGCACATGCAACACTTAGGTTCTGGAACAGGACTACAGTCGTGATGTGGATGAACAACCAGAACTTTCTGCCAGAGTTTACAGCTAGTTGACGAGAAGAAGAAGAAGAAGAGAGTCCCAAGGAACGCATAATACGTTTATATTTTCCTACCTAGAAATCCAATGAACGCAAGATGGGCCTATTTTACGTCTATCTTGACTACCCCTTGGGCCTCTGATGCTAAACCCCTTAGGACTCAAAAGAGTTAACTACGCTGTCTGGTGCAGAAGCTTGAACAATGAACGGGCAACCGTAAAAGCAAATTCTCTGGAAGTCTGGTTATACAGAAGGATAGGTAGTATTTCATGGAAACAAAAGCTGTCAAATTTAAAATACACAGGCTCTGTAAAAACTGGAAATGAAGAGTTAGCAAAAAAAAAAAAAAAGGCAACTGAAATAGTTCAGCCACATTAAAAGACATAACTTCCTGTGGAGATCGCACCTGACTGAATAAATGCTGGGGTTGGTGTGGGCGTGGCGAAAACTAACATAACTATTTTTTATTAAATGGAGGAAATATAGGACTTTTTTAAATGCCTTTATGTGCTTCAGGCATTGTGACTCTACGTGTGGGGGTGTGTTCAACCGTAAAGGTGCAGAATTGCAACCTAGTTGTCTACCACAACACAGTGTTCTAACTGCCCTCTTTAACCCTTTTGGCCCAAGAACTTATAAAATAAAATATAAGTTCATGACCCTGTTAAGATTCCTTCAAAGAAGAAGTAAAAACATCATAAAGTTTTAGACAGGTCGCTAATAAGGTCGTTAAAAAAAATGAATTGACGTTTAAAAAATATTTTTTGGAGTACATAAAGATACATAAGAGTAATTTATCTGTCTGTCAAACTCTCTGTCTGTCTGTATATGTATGTATATCTATCTATCTATATATAAATAAATAAATAAATATATATGTATATGTATGTATATATGTGTGTATATATATATATATATATATATATATGTATGTGTGTATATATATATATATATATATATATATATATATATATATATATATATATATATATATATATATATATATATATATATATATATATATATATATATATATTTATATATATATGTATATATATATATATATATATATATATATATATATATATATATATATATATATATATATATATATATATATATATATATATATATATATATATATATATATATATGTATATATAAAAATAAAAATATATAGATGACTAATGGTAAACACCTACAGGGCGAGGCATTAAATTAATTACATCCCCTGAGACCAAAAAATAAAAGCACACAAATATTGAGTGACTTATGCTTTGACCCTGTGATCTTATATATTGGCTTAAATAGAGCCATTCAGCACAAAGGAAAACCCCTCTTATGTTATTATTAGTTAATTTATTAATATCCTCATTGATTGTGCAGGCGCAAACGTAGCCAATTACAGTAACTATGTATGTTCTAAACAGGTCACGATAGGCAAGTCGGAAAAATGACATTTAGGGGGAATTGGACCTAACTGTATTAGTTTTTTCAGTTTTTCGGGGCGAAAGGGTTAAGGTCAAAGGCTGAGAAATGCTAACTCATATCTACTGGGCTAGCAGGTTAATGTGCTTATCACTGGGTTACCTTAGCTGCGGTCTGTGTGCATTTCTTCTTTTTCTTTTTCTTCTTCCTCCTCCTCCTCCTATTTTCAGAATGGAGCATAGGCTCTCCACAAGCCCAAGAATGCTAAAGAAATGTGTGGATAACTTCTTGAATCAGCAGTAATAAGACAAAGAAAATTAAATTAGGAAAATGTAGGAAAATATGACTTTTTTTTTCATGTATTTATGGGGCTGTATGCATTCAGTGTTCAGTGGTTGATGTTGTGGAAACCAAACTGACCACCTTACTTTGCTGGACATTTCCTTAACTCAGATAGGGTTGGGTTGACCTGGGCGCCCAAGTCAGTTTCTGTTCTCTTTTATTACCATACTTCCTTTCCCCTCTAGGTTTCGGCGCCCCACTTTAGCGGAAGAGAAATAAGACTTTAGTCTTCTTCCATAACTTGAGTTTTGTTTGCACATCTGTTTTACAGATATGGCTTACTTGTATGCAGGCTCAGGCAGATGCACACTGACTTCGGAGGAAAAATCCCTAATCAGTTGCTTTTTACGACACACTTGTTAGAGAGGCAGTGGGTCTATTCTATTTTCCTCCAAAAGTAGGGTCCTGGAACCCATAGGGGGCCGGGGGGAGGGGGGGGGTCATAGATTCAGTTTTGGATGGCATCTTCAGTTTTCAAGCTCATTTGTTTTTTCATCAGCTTCTGGGGTTTGTGCTGGGGCTATGGAAGCTGTTTCTTAGTGCAGTTTTCTAGGCAGATGGCTAGCCACTCTGAAGAATTAATCCAAGTCGTAAGGGATAAAATCTGGTACATGAAGGTTGATCTTGTCATCTGTCTTCCTCTTTCTTCTTTTCCAAGGAATGCCTCGCAGCATCATGGCAGGAGGAAATATCTGGTACGAGCCCTTCTGATATTTCTGCGGTGCATCTTCTGCATGGTCGACCTCTCGCTCTGCTACTGCTGTATGTGTATAACATTGCTTTCTGTGGTGCCCTGTCTGCTGCCAATCTTGTTACATGGCCAAACCATTTGAGTTGTTGACAACATATAAAGTTCAGAATTGGTTCTGTGCAGACTCTCCTCCTGATATCATCTTTCCTTACTCGATCTTTTACCCGTAAACACCCAATGTCCTGTTGTGGATTCTGAGGCCTCTTTGTGGGCGGAAAAATTATTATATCCATCCCCCTTTCTAATAAATATGCATAAAAGGCGACTAATAAGGAGTATTTCCTTCATAGTCGGAGTGCGTCTGCCTGAGGCAAAAACAGAACTTTCAGCCAGATTTTATAGCTAGTGAACGCTAAGAAGAAAAGAAAGAAGCCAAAGCAGAAGCTGCTCTAGGATTATCCTAACTCCTTGACATCTTGCTTCAGGTGCATAAAGATTGCCATTGTTCATGACATGGCCGAGAGCATGGTCGGGGACATCACTCCTTGGTGTGGGGTCAGCAAGGAGGAGAAGAACAAGCGTGAAGAGGTATTATTTGTTTTTGTCCTGTTCCCTTTCTTGTCTGTCCTGTTTTTTTTAAACTCTTTCAGTCCCAAGGAATGCATCATACGTTCACAGGTTCCCACCCAGAAGCCAAGTGAACACAAGATTCACTGATTTTACGACACTCTTTACCACCTCTTAGGCCTCTGATGTTAAATCCCCTAGGACTGAAAGAGTTGAGTCTTGTTTATGCATGTAGGCCAACAGCTTTAGGCAGGGGAGCGTATTGGAGTAATGGACCCTTTTCCACGCCTTTCAGGCATATTGGGTATATAGGGCTAGACCTATATTTTTTAGACCAACGGCACAAGGTGGGTGAAGTGGTCAGCATCATGCCGACCGCCTTTACTTCCCAGAACTGCACCTGGTACCCACTCAAGGCTGGGTCAACCTGGGAGTAAAGGTCATTTTAAAAAAAAGTTCGGCCAGGGACCGAACCCACGACCTTCTGATCCACAGGCGAGCGTCTCGCCGCTATGCCACAGCGTCTTCAGAAGGTTCTAGCCTTATCCTAAAAAGAGGAATTGAACCTGAAAACTGAATGTTATGACAGAATAGGCCCCTAGCCTTGGCTAGCAGCTGGTCTAAGAGGGAAGCTCTGACAAGCAGGTCACATCTGAGTGGGTTCAACTCCACCAGGACATCACAGCAAGCGATAAACACCTGGTGACACAAAGTGCCACCATTCGGATGAGAATCACCCGAGCGCAAGTCCCAGAAACCTTGTTCAGCCATTAGGTTTGAATTTTTAGGGCCTCCGATGACCTCCGGGGTGGGGGGATTTGAAATAAAAAAAAAAATTTTAAAATTGCATCCCATATTGGGGCAAGGTTAAGGCAGTTAACAAGGGCACTCCTCTTGGGATCAGGAAGCTTCTGTTGCATGCTTTGTTCCAAATTATGGTTGAACAAAAATGAGACCCTGTTCCACTTAACAAACATGTGAGGAAGATCTGAACAGGTATGCTTTGTGCAGAGTGGCATGCTTCGCTGCGGAGGACACGAGTGATGAGTTTTGTCTGGATTTTTTCACTGGGTCATGCCGGTGTGTTGGGAAATGAACAGGCAAACAGACTGGCTGGCTCTGCACAACTTGGTGGAATACTGCTACATGATAGGGCAGACGTGGTTAGTGCCTCGTGGGAGAGCGTGTACAATGCGGAGGAGCAGATGGATCACCACAGTCTGGTGAGATTGATGCAGTTGGGGGTGACGAGAGGTTCTGGCAGAAGCTCAAGGCTCAGAGGAAAGGCAAGACGGACGTTTAATCAGAAAGCTACTGGCACCATTAATATCGGAACTCTTCGCTGGCTGCTGAAGATGGGGACGGAGTGCTTATGGGAATGCCCCGAGTGCTGTGATGTCGATTCTTGAATCAAATCAAATCAAATGAAACATGTGAGAAAAAGGTGACTAACTGATTTGCTAAAATAAGATGTGTTGGGCCATATGGTAGAGAATCACTGCCTAACTGTGAACCATAACATAGTTTGCCTACGGCCGTTTTAAGGGCAAACATCAAAGAATTCTAGGTCATGACTGCTGGGCTAGCAGGTTAGTATGATACCCACGGTGTGTGACCATGATTCCTGTGTCTTTTTATTTTTCTTTATCTTGTTGTTGTTGTTCTTCTTCTTCTTCTTCTTTTTTCTTCTTCTTCTTCTTCTTCTTCTTCTTCTTCTTCTTCTTCTTCTTCTTCTTCTTCTTCTTCTTCGTCTTCTTCTTCTTCTTCTTCTTCCTCCTCCTCCTCTCCTCCTCCTCCTATTCCTCTTTTTTTAATTCTTCTTCCTCCTCTTCTTTTTCTTTTTCTTCTTATTATTATTTTTATTCTGCTCCTTCTCCTTCTTCTTCCCCTTATTCTCTTTGTGCATATGTGTCTGCATCTGCTTCTTTTTCTTACTCCTCCCCTTCCTCCTCACACTTTTATTTCCAGAATGGAGCATAGGTCTTAAATCCACTCAAGAAAGGTGGACAAAAATCAGAGAACTATCTGGACAACCGCTGGTATCAACAGTAATGAGACAAAAAAAGGAGAGACTGGCAGTATCTTGGGTACATCATGAGGAGAAGCAGGCAGAGAATCACCAGACAGGCACTGAAATGGGAAACAAATGGACTGAGGAAACTATACCCAGGAGAAACCCTGAGATGGACAGTGATGAGAGAGGCCAAAGATGCTGGACTGGATTCCATCCTTGATATTGAAAGGATTGCACAGGATAGAACAGAATCGGGGTGTAGACTGTGAAGTCTATGTAAAGTATAACAGTACAATGTGATGATGATGATGATCTTATGTTCCGATGGAGGGTAAAAGAAGAAAAACGTGAAGAGGAGTGTTCACTTCTCTTACATGCCACCTTGCATGTCTGACTCCCCCCCCCCCCCCCCCTCCCCCCAAATTACAAAAAGTCAAGCAATTTAAAAAAAAAAATAAACAATAATCGCCTGTCAGTAACATATGGATCTAATATTAGTAAAGTCATTTTGTGAAAAGATGGTATCATGCTTTCATGACCTCCAGTCTTTGCATCTCTCATATAAAGTGTAGCAGTAATGATTCAAAACTAAACCCAAATTACCCAAGGAATCAAAAGTCTGCAATGAAGAAGTGTTGCAATTTTCACATGGCCTTTTCCAGATTGAAAATTCTGGCAATCATTTTTATCCCCTTGCCAGCCTGGCATGTATTATCACTTGTTATGGTTATGCACATTTAAATAAATTAAGCAGTTATAATCTGTGTAAATAAAAGCCAGAAAACTTGCTATCTTAGAGGAGTGACAATTGGGCATGTGCTCTGTGAAACAAAAAAAAATTGAAAACAGTTCTGAGAGGCCGAAGATTTTTTTTTTTTTCATAGACAAAATTGAGAATCTCTAGCAGAACTAAGTCCTGGCAGATGTTTGTTGCAGTTTAATGGCCACCACATACATGTTGAGGAGACAAGTGTAGGGTGACATCTGCAGTTAACTGGCTCAAGTGGTAACATGAGCTTTAGGCTGGTGATAGACTTGTTTGTTCCGTTAATGGTTTTTAAAGTGCCGTAGTTTTTGATAGACCCACAGCGCTGTTTGTGTGAAGGGCCAGGCTGTTGACTGGAGCTGGTTTTTGTTTGGGTTTTATGGGTTGTAGTCCTTGAAACAATGGGGTGCTGTGAATATTGCTTGATCGAGATCAGCTTTGGGGGGTCTTCAGACACTGTAATAAAACAGACAAAGACAAAGTCATTCAAGCATTCGTTATTTGTTAGCTACCACTTTTTGTCAAATTTGCATTTTTATTTCTCACATTACTTGCCCAGTTGTCTCACTGTTTTACCTGTCTTAGTCATTTCCTACTTTAAAAATCTGAAATCAGTTCCAATTTACATATTTCTGTCCTGCTTCTCCCATCTTTCTTTCTTCTTCTACCATTTTTCTTCTGGAAAGGGGGGGGGGGGGGGGGGGTGTGTGTGTGTGTGTGTGTGTGTAAATATTGCTCTGTTTTGTTATAAGAATAAATTTTTTCATGACTTTTTTAACAGCACCCTTTTTGGCATTGCATCGTTTGTTCACTACTTTTATAGATACTTTGTTGCGAGTATGGCACTTTTTTTTTTTTAAGGGATCCTGGCAAATACTGGCATTTTTTTCTTTTAAAAGAAAAGGCCCACATTTACATTGTTGGGTTTCTGTGTGGGTTTCTGTGTGGGTTTTAAGGCCCCAGTTTAGGTTTAAAAAAAAAAAAATCCACTGGCTTTTAACAAGCATCTTTTAAAAGGCGTATAATTAAGGGTTTACTGCCCCAAAAGGGATAGATACTGCAGCCTAGCTGTAAACCACAACACATTGTGCAAACTAATCATTTAAGGGTGAATACAGATTAATAATTTTAATTAATTAATATATGTTCATAGTTTATTTAAAGATGATCTTCATTGCACATAGGACATGACCATAAGTGCTCCAATCTCCTCCTGAGTGAATGTTTCCAAGTGTTTTTAGGCTAACAATTCCCATTCTGTTCTAACTGATGTAACAACGGGTGGCTCCCGCATGGTTTTCCTGTCTCTCTGCTCCAGTTGGTACATCCAGGGTGTGCAGTCTATTCAGTGCAAAATCATTTTCCACGAAACTGAAAGCCTCACAGCGTTTAGTCTCTCGCCTGTCAATAGATGGCCCATTCTTGTTAGTCGCACTGTCAGCCAAGGCGTCTGCTCTTTCATTGCCTTTCACGCTAGCATACCCTGACACAAAAATAAAAGTGATTTTGCAAAATGCTGCTAGCTGTATCAACAAATGATTTGTTGTGTATTCTTTAATCTTAAATCTGTAGTGTTCTTGCTTTCTTCGTCATCATCATCATTAGCCAGCAGGTTCTTTACAGAACGTTGCTCTCGTCATGGCACCCCTGAAAGTCTCTCTTTCTCTGGCCAGTTTTCCAGCCCTGTGTGCTTTTGCTTTCTTCATCCAGTCTTATGTCCTTTCCTTCTTGAAATATCTAATATCAGTTCCAATTATCATAGGATTATTTTCTGATTTCTTTCGTGTTTTCCTTTGCCCCATTTTGGCAGGCAAAAAAGAGTAGACTCTCTGCTAACCAAGCATGTCATAAGAGGCAACTAATTTGCTGAAGTCGGATGTGTTTGGCAGAAAGGCACAGATATCACAGCCTAGCTGTAAACTGCAACATAATGTGCCAGCTGCCCTCTTAAGGGTGAACTCAAAAGAATAATTTCAGTTAACATTTGATTTGTTTTCTATTCCTAGATCTTATTTCTGTTATTTTTTGTGTTGTCTCCCCATCTTATGAATGTCTCACTTAACTCTTTGAGTCCCAGGGGGTTTAGCATCAGAGGCCCAAGGGTAATCAAGATAGACCTACAATCGGCGCATCTTGCGTTCTTGGGCTTCTGGGTAGGAACCTATGAACTTATGATGTGTTCCTTGGGACTTATCATCATCATCATGTGCCCTGCCAACTGGCATAGGCGCTCTTGCGTCTCCAAAGATCACAATCCCTGGTTGCCTGGAACAGCTGTCTTGATGATATCCCTCCATGCGATTGTTTCAGCCCATCCAGCATCATCTCTCTTGGTTTGCCTATACCGCCTTTTCCACTGATCTTTCCAGTTGTCACGATGTTCTCCAATGTCTCTCGTCTCATTATATGGCCAAAGAACAGTGTTTGTCTCTTTCTTATTGTTGTATATAGAGATCTACTTTGATTAGCTTCTTTCAAGCAATCAATGTTTGTTACTCTGGCCGTCCAAGGTATTCGTAACATTCGTCTCAGAAACCACATCTCTGTTGCTTCCAAATTCTTCCTAATTTTTTTCAGTGGCATTCCAAGATTCGCTGCCATACAGCAGAACAGGTTCTATGTAACATTTTAGCACCCTCTTTCTGACATTAATTGAGAGCGATTTATTGCATAAGATATTTTTAATTTTCTGAAATGCAACCTTTGCTTGATCTATTCTGCTTTTAATCTCTATCACACATTTTCCATCTGATGATATGATTGTTCCCAGATATTTAAATTTATTGACTTGATTATGTCTTTTTTCTTCAACTGAGACATCACAAGGTGGAATTATCTTCTTCTTTGATATAACCATTACTTCCGTTTTCTTATTATTCAATGAAAGGGTTAAATATCTGATATACGTTCCACTGAAATACCAACTGATACCCTTATTGAGACATCAAAATTAAAGTATGACTACCAAGTAACAGATTATAAGCAGCATGTGAATACCAACAGAGCATTACACCCTGCAGCTCCAGCGATGGTCCCTAGGATCTCCATATAAACTGGACTTGTGACCGGAATGATTCAGCTGTAAAACAAACCCATGAGCTTCATAACGCAAGGCAGATGGCTTGACTGCTTCGCCACAGAGGCCCCTTAAGACACCCTTTGGGGGATGCATTCAAGAGACATCTGCTTGTCTGAAAGAATTAAACCTGTTATTTGCCTCAGCTGTAGTTTTTAACAAACCCTGTAAAGCACAGAATGTTTCAATGTCATCAGTTTGAATCTTAGATTTCACTTCTTAATCACTTGTATTGTGAAATAAATTGTTTCGTTGTTTTTTGTGTGTTGCGAGATACATTTTTTCTTTTTTTTTAACTGTAATATAAATTGATTTTTTCCATCTCAGCAGATTTTGGTGGCTGAATATATTTCTGTGTTCCTATTCACAATCCTCCCTTTGTTCAAAATAAAAATGAATAATGAAATTGCATTTTGGGGTGTGAAGTTTCAGGTCTCGACACATTGTTAGTTTGTTGCCTGTACTTTAAAGCTGTTACTGAACCAACAGCAGCACTACTTTTGGCTGTTTACGATTTTACTAGGCAATTTTACATTCTTCTTCTTGTCCTTCAGTGGTTATAATCTCTGGCTGAAAGTCCTATGTTGTTCGCCCATTTCTGGAATTTGATCTTGTTCCAGAATTGAGTTTTGCATGCACATCCATTTTACAGGTCTGGCTTAATTGTATGCAGACTGTTGGTTCCTTGCCTCTCAGGCAGATGCACTCTGACTTTGAAGGAAATACCAATGATTAGTCACCTGCTACAACCTGCTTGTTTGTGGCTAGTGTTCTTTCATCATCTTCATCATTAGCATCATCAGTTTGCACTTCTGCCATTAAGTGTTGTGGAGAGAAATAGTTTGCGATTCATTGCTTGATGGGCAGCGTTGGCTACTGTCATTCCATGTTGATGTAGAAGCTCTTTAATGTCGTCAATCCATAATCTCCTAAGGCCGCCTCTTGCTTTCACTTCAGATCTTTTCATGTGTAGTGCCTGTGTTGGTAGTTGTTCTGGCTGCATTCTTACTACATGACCAAACCATTTGATCTTCTGTTTCTCAATGACTTTGCTGCATTATGTTCTATGTCACCCCCCCCCCCCCCCCAGCTCCACCCCACCCCAAATGAGGAAATTTTATGTTCAGTTGTATGCCATTGTTTGCCCCACATTCTGAAGGTCATCGTTTCGTATTATGGCTGCATTTGTGTAGTTCACGGATAGTTTTTTTTTTAAAAAAGATTCCTGGATATTGTTGCCGGAGCTACGGAGTTCGTGCCCATGATACCGCTGTCGAAACTAATAAGAGGCGCACATATCGTAGGCTGTGATAAAATAAGGAATATGGGGGTGGCCATTTTCCTTTCTGTTTGATAAGCCATCCCGTCACGCACACACAGGACTGCAGGTTGCACCAGCTTGGTGTAGGCCTTGCAGATGCCCTAGTTATAACTTTTTGGAGGTTGAACAGAGTATCTGGGACTTTCTCTGTTGGACTGCCACACAGGCTGAAACTCTTGGGGAGGGGGGAAGGGTCCAACTTTCAGGTAGCAGCTCAGAGGGGGGAGAAATGGACATGCTCTCCCTCGACACTTTTCCTGAACCCGGCAAATGGGTAATTTAGACTTTCCCCATCCCTTCAACAGTCGGTAATTTAGACTTTCCCCATCCCTTCTACAGTGGTTAATTAAGACTTTCCCCATCCCTTCAACAGTCTGTAATTTAGACTTTCCCCATCCCTTCAACAGTCTGTAATTTAGACTTTCCCCATCCCTTCAACAGTCTGTAATTTAGACTTTCCCCATCCCTTCTACAGTGGGTAATTTAGACTTTCCCCATCCCTTCTACAGTAGGTACTTTGTTAAAATTTATTCACAGATTGAAGAAATTTCATAGTCGTGGACAAGTGTGTCCATCATACCCACTTTGAAAGTACCCGGTCATGATATACTTGAAAGGGTAACAGACAAATTGTATGTGACCATAAAGTCTTATAATTCTCTACGTATATCTTATCGTCCTCATCATCATGTAGCAGGTCCTTTGCAGAGCATCGCTGTTATCACGATCTGCTTGCAAGAAGCTCCCTCTCTCACCTGATGCACTTTCCTACTGAAGGTTTCACTTATATCCTGTACCCATCTTGGTGCTGGTCCATCCCTGCCCCTCTTTCCTGGTACCACGCTTTGTGTTGTTGTTCTTTCCTATCTACTGTGGCTCTTGATTTGGCCAACATATTTTAGTTTCTGAGAAAATATGCTGTTTACTAGTCAATCTTCTGTGATGTTCAGATCTTGTAGGATGTCAGTATTTCTTTTCTTGGTCCATGGTTCAAGGTTTGAACAACGGATCAACATCATGGCACAAGGGTAGTCACCCATAAGTACTCCATTCTACTTCTAACTCAAGTCTGAGTCCGAAGAATCTCAGCGCAGTGCACGAACTCTGTAGCATCGGCAAGGATCTTGAAATACTTTGGGTAGATTTTTAACTCTAAATTTTGCTTGGGCAGCGCTGTTGGGCTACTCTTTTCAGTTTCCAATTGCCAAGGGATTTTTTTACGTGCGCAGCAGTACACACGGGCGTCCGATCTTACTACCCATAGACTAAGGGAAATTACTTAGTCCACGTGAAAAAATCCCAGCCTTCACCGGGGCTTGATCCTGGGACCTCCAGCACTCGAGGTGGATGCCATGCCTCAAGACCACGTAGCGCACGGTCCATGGTACTCTGAACATGCAGCTTATGGAAAAATTTACAAGACTACAGCTTGATTATTCTTTACACTAAAACCCTAGAGTAGATATGTAAAACTGTAACGCTTCATTATTCTTGACACTAAAAAGCCTAGAGTAGATATGTAAAACTGTAAAGCTTGATTATTCTTCACACCCTAGAGTAGATATGTAAAACTGTAACGCTTGATTATTCTTGACACTAAAACCCTAGAGTAGATATGTAAAACTGTAATGCTTGATTATTCTTTACACTAAAACCCTAGAGTAGATATGTAAAACTGTAAGGCTTGATTATTCTTTACACTAAAACCCTAGAGTAGATATGTAAAACTGTAACGCTTGATTATTCTTTACACTAAAACCCTAGAGTAGATATGTAAAACTGTAAAGCTTCATTATTCTTGACACTAAAACCCTAGAGTAAATATGTAAAACTGTAACGCTTGATTATTCTTTACACTAAAACCCTAGAGTAGATATGTAAAACTGTAAAGCTTGATTATTCTTTACACTAAAACCCTAGAGTAGATATGTAAAACTGTAATGCTTGATTATTCTTTACACTAAAACCCTAGAGTAGATAGGTAAAACTGTAACGCTTGATTATTCTTTACACTAAAACCCTAGAGTAGATATGTAAAACTGTAATGCTTGATTATTCTTTACACTAAAACCCTAGAGTAGATATGTAAAACTGTAATGCTTGATTATTCTTTACACTAAAACCCTAGAGTAGATATGTAAAACTGTAACACTTGATTATTCTTCACACCCTAGAGTAGATATGTAAAACTGTAACGCTTGATTATTCTTTACACTAAAACCCTAGAGTAGATATGTAAAACTGTAATGCTTGATTATTCTTTACACTAAAACCCTAGAGTAGATACGTAAAACTGTAATGCTTGATTATTCTTTACACTAAAACCCTAGAGTAGATATGTAAAACTGTAATGCTTGATTATTCTTTACACTAAAACCCTAGAGTAGATATGTAAAACTGTAATGCTTGATTATTCTTTACACTAAAACCCTAGAGTAGATATGTAAAACTGTAACGCTTGATTATTCTTTACACTAAAACCCTAGAGTAGATATGTAAAACTGTAACGCTTGATTATTCTTTACACTAAAACCCTAGAGTAGATATGTAAAACTGTAACGCTTGATTATTCTTTACACTAAAACCCTAGAGTAGATATGTAAAACTGTAACGCTTGATTATTCTTTACACTAAAACCCTAGAGTAGATATGTAACACTGTAAAGCTTGATTATTCTTTACACTAAAACCCTAGAGTAGATATGTAAAACTGTAATGCTTGATTATTCTTTACACTAAAACCCTAGAGTAGATATGTAAAACTGTAAAGCTTGATTATTCTTTACACTAAAACCCTAGAGTAGATATGTAAAACTGTAAAGCTTGATTATTCTTTACACTAAAACCCTAGAGTAGATATGTAAAACTGTAAAGCTTGATTATTCTTTACACTAAAACCCTAGAGTAGATATGTAAAATGGTAAAGCTTGATTATTCTTGACACTAAAAGCCTAGAGTAGATATGTAAAACTGTAATGCTTGATTATTCTTTACACTAAAACCCTAGAGTAGATATGTAAAACTGTAACGCTTGATTATTCTTTACACTAAAACCCTAGAGTAGATATGTAAAACTGTAATGTTTGATTATTCTTTACACTAAAACCCTAGAGTAGATATGTAAAACTGTAACGCTTGATTATTCTTCACACCCTAGAGTAGATATGTAAAACTGTAATGCTTGATTATTCTCTACACTAAAACCCTAGAGTAGATATGTAAAACTGTAATGCTTGATTATTCTTTACACTAAAACCCTAGAGTAGATATGTAAAACTGTAACGCTTGATTATTCTTTACACTAAAACCCTAGGGTAGATATGTAAAACTGTAACGCTTGATTATTCTTTACACTAAAACCCTAGAGTAGATATGTAAAACTGTAACGCTTGATTATTCTTTACACTAAAACCCTAGAGTAGATAGGTAAAACTGTAACGCTTGATTATTCTTTACACTAAAACCCTAGGGTAGATATGTAAAACTGTAAAGCTTGATTATTCTTTACACTAAAACCCTAGAGTAGATATGTAAAACTGTAACGCTTGATTATTCTTTACACTAAAACCTTAGGGTAGATATGTAAAACTGTAAAGCTTGATTATTCTTTACACTAAAACCCTAGAGTAGATATGTAAAACTGTAAAGCTTGATTATTCTTTACACTAAAACCCTAGAGTAGATATGTAAAACTGTAATGCTTGATTATTCTTTACACTAAAACCCTAGAGTAGATATGTAAAACTGTAACGCTTGATTATTCTTTACACTAAAACCCTAGAGTAGATATGTAAAACTGTAACGCTTGATTATTCTTTACACTAAAACCCTAGAGTAGATATGTAAAACTGTAAAGCTTGATTATTCTTTACACTAAAACCCTAGAGTAGATATGTAAAACTGTAAAGCTTGATTATTCTTTACACTAAAACCCTAGAGTAGATATGTAAAACTGTAACGCTTGATTATTCTTTACACTAAAACCCTAGAGTAGATATGTAAAACTGTAAAGCTTGATTATTCTTTACACTAAAACCCTAGAGTAGATATGTAAAACTGTAAAGCTTGATTATTCTTTACACTAAAACCCTAGAGTAGATATGTAAAACTGTAAAGCTTGATTATTCTTTACACTAAAACCCTAGAGTAGATATGTAAAACTGTAAAGCTTGATTATTCTTTACACTAAAACCCTAGAGTAGATATGTAAAACTGTAACGCTTGATTATTCTTTACACTAAAACCCTAGAGTAGATATGTAAAACTGTAACGCTTGATTATTCTTTACACTAAAACCCTAGAGTAGATATGTAAAACTGAAGGCTTGATTATTCTTTACACTAAAACCCTAGAGTAGATATGTAAAACTGTAAAGCTTGATTATTCTTTACACTAAAACCCTAGAGTAGATATGTAAAACTGTAATGCTTGATTATTCTTTACACTAAAACCCTAGAGTAGATATGTAAAACTGTAACGCTTGATTATTCGTTATTATTATGTTTGAATGGTGGTGATTGTTTGAATAACGTTCAGTGTTTGAACTTTGTGTCCTAGGAAGCCACAGCTCACATTGCTAGTCTGTTGCCGGATGATGCAGGGAAGGAGGTTTATCAACTATGGTTGGTAGGTACAGACCGTTTTTATCATTTGCCGTTCTCATGAGGGTTCCAGGGCCCCAGTTTGGGGGTCAAAAGGAATAGAACCCCTGCCCCCCACAAGCATGTTGTGAAAGTCGACTAATGGGGGTGTTTCCTTGAAGCAGAGTGCATCTGCCTGAGAGGCAAGAAACCAATAGGCTGCATTCAATAAGCCAGATCTGTAAAATGTGAATGCAAACTTCAAGATCTGAAACAAGACTGAAGCCCAGAAGTGGAGAACAACTAGAACTTTCCACCAGTGTTTATATCTGGTGTATAAAAATAAGAAGGAGATATCATTTGCCAAAGCCTGTTTGTATTTCGGATCTTTAATGTCAGATTTCTTTAGTTAGAAGCTTTTTTTACATTAAATCTTTCATATCACATATTGTATCCTTGGTTACAAGTTTTATATATATACCAGAGTATACATACAGTATATGATATCATTGGTTAGCAGATCTTTCAGGACAGATGTTGAATCATCAGTAACAGATCTTGCCGGATGTTATCATCAGTTACAGGTTATTTATATATCAGAGCATTTATGTTATGATACTGCATCCAAATCTACAACCTCTTTATATATCAGAACGTTTGTATGTTATATATCATTTTCTGATTTCTGAACCAGTGTTTCCTAAACTTGTCTTAGTCGCGGCGCCTGTTTTCAATTAAAATTTGTCCACGGCGCCCTAACCTAAGTAAAAGTATGACTATTCGTATGTAAGAGATAAAAAGAGAAACAAAATTTAAACTCATGTATCTTCAAATATTTTGCGGCGCCCCTGTGAAGAGGTCGCAGCTTCCTGGGGTGCCGCAACGCACAGTTTGGGAATCACTGTTCTAAACAATATTTTGGCTTACTCAAAATTCCGAAAGGACGAATGTGGCATTAATAGCTTCCAGGCAAAATCTTTCCTATATTACAGTGGCTTATATATATATAAATTCTGAGGCATGCAGGAATGTGAAGCAGAGAAATCATAACAGACATTGATTGTCTGTAGTTGTGTTCCAACTTTATGTACACGGGCCATCACATAATGTCTCTGTTCCTGTCCCAGTGAAAATTGCACAAAATGCCCTTAATTTTCCCATTCGAAATTTAGTCCCTGCCAACTCCAGCACTCTGCCATGGGAACTGCAATTCATGGTTGATAGAAGTAGTCAGTCACGACAAGCTGTCAGTAGCACATGCAATATTATTGCATAAGGAGCATTTCCAGTTTGGGCACAAGTCCTGTTGGTTCCTTGCTTCTCCAGCAGAGTCACTCTGAAATTGAAAGATGCCCACAATTCTTTGACTCCTACTACATGCTTGATGGGAGGCAGTGGATCTACTCTTGTTTTCGCCACAATGAGGGCTCCCGGAACCCACACAAGGTTTTTTGTCCTGTAAGTAAAATAAGTAAAGGACCCTTGACATATTGGGCATATTCCCAGTGTGGGTTCTGGGGCCCTGTTGTAGGGAAAACAAGAATAGACCCACTGCCTACCCACAAGCATGTCATAAGAGTCGACTAATTGGGAGCTTCCTTCAAAGTCGGAGTGCATCTGCCTGAGAGGCAAGGAACCAGCAGTCTGCATACAAATTAGATCTGTCAAACGGATGCACACGCAACACTCAGGTTCTGGAACAGGACTGCAGTCCACAAGTGGATGAACAACCAGAACTTTCCGTTGAAGTTTACAGCTGGTGAACACAAAGGAGAAGAAGAAGATATTGGACATATGATGCTAGGCCCCTAATTTTATAGACCCACTGGTACTTAGTAATTCATGTGGTCAGCATCATGCTGGCCGCCTTGACTTTTCACTGGATTCTTCGTGCGAGTTCCAGGGCCCTGTGGGAAAAACAAGAAGCATGTTGTAAAAGTCCAGTAATTGGGGTCATCTTTTGAAGTCAGAGTGCAACTGCTTGAGAGGCAAGGAACCAGCAGTCTGCATATAAACACAGCCCGATCTGTAAAACAGATGTCCATGCAGCACTCAGCTTTTAGAAGAAGACTAAAGTCCAGAGGTGGATGAACAACCAGAACTTTTTTCTGCCAGAGTTTACAGCCGACGAACACGAAGAAGAAGAAGAAAACATCTGTGTTTGGTGGCATGTACTTTTTAAGGTGCCATGCCAGCTTTCGTGGTTGACCATTTGCTCCAGTAGTTAGCTGCAATTCTGGTGTGGGACTGTCAAGTGTTGGCACATCTCACCCCTACCTTAAACATTTTTTACTTTGAGTGTGCAAGTCTTCAAGATTTTGCTGGGACAGACGAGTTTTCCCACTAGTGTTCAAATGAGACAGTGAAGGACATCTTGTGTGATTTCCATTGGCCCAGGAACAGGGCAGTTATATGGCGACCTGCCTGCAGTAATGTTGAAACCTCGACTAACTGCCGTAACTAAATTAACTTCTCAGAGCTGAGAAGGTTGAGTTGAGTCAAGAATTGACATCACAGCACTGGGGGCATTTCCATGAGTGCTTCATCCTCATATTCAGCAGCCAGCTGATGGTACTGATGGTACCAGTCACAATCTGGTTACATATCCGTCTTGCCTTTCCTCTGAGTGTAGTGAGCCAGCCAGACCCTCTGGTTACACCCAGGTGCCTCATTCTTTCCAGGCCATAATAAATTTGTTTCTCTGCTGATTCCGTTGCTTGTTCTCAAAGATGAGAGCTGAGAAGGATACTACCCCGTTTTTAGGCTGGTTACACCGAAGAGCCAAGTTTGTTCTATAAAACTCCCCCCCCCCCCTCCCCCCGGCGGATTTGAACCCAAGACAGCAGGCAAGCATTGAGCCGCCACCCTGCCATGAAAAGAAAATTGTGGGTTATTTCCGCTCCGCTGGGAAGGTTGAACAGTGCAGCCACTTCGGTCTTTGGGAATATTATGTAATGAGGTCCCAGTATTTTTTAATTATGCAACCGGTCTACCATCATTCAAAAACTGTTATAAAATTAGTATTATTTTTTTAAATCTCTCTCTCAGGACTTCCTGTCTAATCTTGTCCTTTTTTTTTTTTAATGTCAGGAATATGAGAACCAGTCAAGCCCGGAAGCCAAGTTTGTCAAGGATCTGGACAAATTTGAGATGCTTTTTCAAGCCTATGAGTATGAAAATGAATACAACAGGCCGAAAGAACTGCAAGAGTTTTATGATCACACTAGAGGTATGTGAACTTCTTCTTCTTCTTCTTCTTCTTCTTCTTCTTTCTTTCATTCGCCTGAAATAAGTTGAAATAAGTTGTCTTTATAAGCATTTTTATCTCTTGAATAAATTTCACTGTTCCTTCAGTGGTCCATAGAGTTTATGTTCCACTGTTGTTCTTTCTGGCCAAAAGGTTTGCCTTAATGTGTCAAATTCTGTGTACTCCAGTCCTGGAGTACATGCTCTGCTGTCTGGGGCACCTTTCCACAGGTACACATGGCTGATACGCCTATCTTAAATTTTGTGTACATTTGGTTAGGTAATCGGTTGTGCTCTGTAGTATGTGAACTAATCTGGGCTTTGTTTCTGGTGGCACGCATAGTGTATTTTTTTCAGGCGCTACTGCAATAGACACTGTGTTGAGTACTGGCACCATGTTTTTTAAAGACACTTTGATAATAGTGCCAGCACCTATTTTTCTATGGAAAAAAGGGTGCTTTATTAATATCCTACCCCAGATGACATCACAGGACAGTCCAACATTTTAGAGGGTGGTAAGCTTTTAACGACCCCAATACAACTAGAACTGGCCCTAACCCCAACCCACCTAAGTCCCACGAGAAAATGAAGCCTAGGTCCCACGACTGCATAAGCCTATCTACCACCCTCTGAAATATTAGACTGCCCCGTGACCTGTGGATTGTCCCCTGTTTTGGGTTAGTTAGTTGCGTATTCTTCACAGGACGTTGGAGAACCAAACCCAGAATTTTTTTTTGACTGTTGTGGATTTTTCTAGGCAAGTTTACATTCAGTAGTTTGCCATTGCTTTACTGAACGGTCAGCCTCTCGATACTACTGTAGAAACCAGCGCAATGCCCGCAGCTGGGATCAAACCCGGAACCCCTGCATTAAGAAGCGCGTTTACAATGCCTTAGCCACAGACGCTGTTTGGGGTAGGATATTAATAAAGCACCTAAAAAAGCTCTGTAAACTAGGGCTTTGCACAAAATATGAGGAGTAAAATTGTACAACGGAATTACTAAGAATTAGTGAATGTAAAATTAAAGGATTCTTTTTACGGCAGTGGTGCATCAGGCATACGTTGTTGTTATTTTTCTTTCCCTTATCCTCATTGGAGCACAGGCCTGCAACCACCTCACGCCAAGTCATCATATCCCGTGCTGTTGCATGCAGCTTACCTCATACCCTCTCCATCTTGTTAACTTCACCCTGTAGCTCTCTGTCTCCGTGTGTTTTTGGTTTGGCTTTATTTCTATGCCCCTGTGGGTTCTGGTGCAAAGTCATCATCATCATTATTGTGTAACACTGTGTGTCAGCTCTCCAGTGGACAGCATATGGAAAAAGGAGACGTGGAACCTAAGGAAACATGGAGAAGGACAATAGAACGGGAAATGAAGGAATGTAAACTGACATGGGATACCAAGGGCAGACAAGCAGAAGACCGGCAGCGATGGGGATCACTTGTGAATGCCTTGTGTGTCAACAGCGACATGAAGAAGATATAAAACTGTGTATCAGTTGAGATGAGTTGAGTTGAGTCAAGAATTGACATCACAGAACTCGGGGCATTCCCATGCATGCTCCGTCCTCATCTTCAGCAGCCAGTGCAGAGTTCCAATACTGAGGGTACCGGTCACTGTGTGTCATTGTTTCACCAGTTTCTGTTGACTGTCTGATCAGCTCCCTCCACCTTTGGCGGTCAGTTGTGATGGACTTCATGGTTCCATGCCTGAGGCCTGTCCAGTCAGTCAGGTTCTGTAACCAGGTCTTTCTTGGTCTGCCTCTTCTCCTCTTCCTCTCTACTGAGCCCTGCAGTGTTGTTTTGAGAGGTCGTTAGATCTTATTACATGTCCGTACCATTGCATTTTAACTGTAGTTAAAAGAGGTTCCTTCTTCTTCTTCTTGTTCACCGGCTGTGAATTCCGGCGGAAGGTCCAAGTAGTTTGTCCATTTGGAATTTGGCTTTTACCTGGACCTGAGTTTTGAGTGTATATCCGTTTTACTGGCTTATTTGTTTGCCGTTCCCTGCCTTACCGGCAGATGTACTCTGACTTCGAGGAAAAAAGAGGTTCATAGTTGCCAATGTGCTAGGTAATTATACGACAAACCTCCTCATTTGTGATGTGGCCTTTGTATGATATGCCGAGAATTTTTTTTTTTGAGTACAGCTGTTAAGGTGGTGCAAACATACAACATATTTTTTGAGAAAATTATAAAGATATATAAAGAGGTGATCAACAAACACAGAGTGAAGCATTAAATGGAATCCATTCCCTGACCCTAAAAAAACAAAAAACAATTTGTATTGGGCGACTCATGACATGACTCTGTGACCTCAGTCACTGAGACTGATGGGAAAATGTACATCAATTTGGCCTTTAAAAAAAGCCATTATGATAATAAGGAAACCCCTAAATTTAGTTACTGTATTGTGGCGCGGTAATTTCGGTCACAGGCGTGAGGGAAAGTCGTCTGATGTGATGTGTATAAGGAGATACTCCGTACCTCACTCGGGCGCCAGTCCATCACTGTTCTGGTTTTACGGAAACTCATGCAAGACTCCTGCTGCACGTCCCCGTCGTGTGCCACGGATAATGTCTCAAATGAGCATTAACAGAGTTGGCAGGGGATCTCGGAGCTGGCAGCCCCCAGAGGTGTAGTGTCCTTTCTGGCCCTCATCAGCCTGCCCCCAAACGCGTGGGTGAAAAGTCTATCAAAACTTATTCGGTACATGAGTAAGGTCTGCTCGGCAAATGTACCACCAAATGACAACTCTCGGTTAAAAGTCTGGAGCGAATGGAAAACTGTACTGCTGAGACTCAACCCGTGACCAAGAGATTTACCCGCAGCCAAGACGAGTAACATCTCTTGTGGGTGGTTTCTCGCAGTCAGATCCTACCTACGTACACCCTCTTGTCAATACTCAGCGTCGTCGTCACCGCGCTGAGGTAGACAACGACAGTAACTTCTGATCTGCTGGCTAGGTAAAAATGTCCGGCAAAGTTAGATCCTACGACATACAAGCAAGCCCAATGTCCGACCGTCATAATTCGTACCGACTAGAAAAAAAAGTCCAAATGTCTGTACACACTGGCCCCACTCGCCCGAGTGTTGGGACCAAACAGGTGAATCCATGCCTGATGCATGCTTTCCTATACTGTCGTTCTAAGGGCACAGTTGAAACAGCGTTAAAGATGTCTAACGTGCAATGAAGAAGAATATACCTATTTGGGTGGCCACAAAAGTCCAGAACCCACGTGCTGCTCCCCGCTGATCTCTGGAGGGCGCAGCCTGTGTCGAGCGGGAAGCCTAATACGGTTGTGAGGTTAAGCAGTTATGTGCAGGACGTGACGATTCCTTGGGTGAGCCCAGAACCAGAGCATCATGTGTCGGCTCTACATCTATGGAAGCCTCCTTGGATGGTGGGGAATGCCCATCATCTGCCCCTGCCTTCCCTTGAGGGCTAACCATTCTACACAGGGTTGCCCAAAAGGGGGTACTTCTGGGTCAACACCTTTGGAGAAAGGGACAAAGAGGTCACCATACAAATAAAGTAACATCTCGACCCACACAAATCATTGGCCACAGTCATCCTAGAAATAGGCCTGACGTCTTCCCTCGAAGTCGGAGTACATCTCCCCGCGAGGCAGGGAACGGCAAAAGCCAGTAAAACGGTTGTACACGCAAAACTCAGGTCTAGGTAAAAGCCAAAAGTTCAAGCGGACAATTAACCGGGACTTACCGTCGGAATTCACAGCCGGTGAACGAAGAAGAAGAAGGAGTTACTGTATTCATATCGTATTCATATCATATGAAAAAAAGTCGGCACAGAACCAATTCTGAATTACATACAAAGATAGCAAATTAGATACTTTGCCCACTTGGAGAGAATGCCTTCTGATGCTATACCATACAAAGTATTACCAAAAGAGGAGAGGGATTTAGAGCAAGAGGTAGACCAAAATCAAGATGGGAAGATTACATCAGAGAAACTTGACGGCACCATGATGTTTCTATGGTTGAAGCAGCCAGAAGAGCATGAAGCAAGACCTTATATCTCCCCCGACACCAGAAGTGGTAAAAGGGAACATAAGGAAGAAGAAGATTCATATGCTGGCCTATTTAGCACTGCACATATGCACATCGAACCAGTGGAACTTCACTACGCTTTTCGAGAACAGGTCACTGCTGGCATTTTCAGGACTGTATCGCAACAGGAAGTGATCAGATTTAGTCTTCTCAAGGTGACATGGTTGTGTATTTTTACTACTGTGAATTTTGATAATACGAATATTAATGTTGTAAATGTTGTTGTTAATCCTAATGTTGTTTATGTTACCATTGTTAATATTATGTTGTGAATGTTGCTACAGTGAATGTTAATGTTGTGAATATTAATGTTTTGAATGTTGCTACTGTGAATTTCAATGTTTAGCCAATATATTTATGGCCTCTGTATATGAATATGTGTCTTTAAATGATTCTTCCCAGATAAACACACATTCTCAACCGAACTCGTCAAATCCTGGAGCAAAGAATTGGAAACCCTGAGAAACAACCCGCAACCTGATTCAAGCTTGCCAGAGCACAAACGGCCATCAAAGGATGAGGTCAAAGGTGAAGATCTCTCGGAAAATTCCCAGTCACCAAAGAAAAGGAAGAGGGAGACAGAGAGTAAATGACTTTGATATTAGGCATAGTTCTTCTTCTTCATCTTTTTCTCTGGGTCTGTTCTGCCTTTCAGCATCAAGTTTTGAAGAGGCATCGGGTACAAGTCCTGGTGTTTGCTTTGTATCTGTGACCTGGGATATTCCATCTATCCATCGCTTGCATGGTTGACCTCTACATCTGCTTCCATATGTTTAAGGGATTGGGCTGCTTGTCGTGCTCTATCTGGTGGTAGACTTGACACATGTCCAAACCATTTGATCTGTTGTCTCTTGATGTAGTTAAGTACTGGTTCTGTCCCAACTTCTTTCGTGATATCATCTTTTTAGATCCTCTCTCTTTTAGTTAGATTTAGGATTCTTCGTAGATGTTTCCTTTTTGTTATTTCAATATTTCTTTTGTCTTTTGTTTGTGTTCACAGTTGGCACAGGTAAGCTGCTGGTAAAAATACTGTATTGTCATCACATCATCCTGTTTGAGTGCTATAAGTCACTTAGGGCATGCAGTCTGTTCCTCCATTCCATTTTGTTCAGTGACTTATTTTGATGTCACGCTTGTAATCCAGTACAGTACCTTTGTGCCGTTTTCAGAACATTCACCTTATGTTTTTTCTTTGTGGAAATCCCATTTACCTCAGTCTATTTGTTCCCATTTCATCAAACAGTGTAGTCATATATAGTGCACACCTAATAAAAAGATCTTTCCGGGGACCCAAGAAATCTAATCAGAAATTCCTCTTATCCAGATAAAAGTTCAAGCAAGAAAAATTGCCAGGGATAAACAAATTATTGTTGACAGCAGAAATTTGTAACATCTGAGATCACCTGAAGCAGTCTGCACTGTAATAAGAGTTGCCTCTTTCTAGTGTGTGTGATAAATTGTCTTCATTTCATGTCCTCTTTCATGTCGTCTATTCATGGAATTTAAAGAAAGTAACCAAATGTTTAAATAAATGGTGTCTGTTAACCTGATTCTTTGTGTGTATGGTTTTTTTGTATGGAAGCTAATGTAAAATTCTGAATGTTGGTATTGTAAAGGTTGCTGTTGTGAATATAAATGCTGTGAATGTGAAAGTTGCTGCTGTGGATATTACTGTTGTGAATGTTAATGTTGTGAATGTTAATGTTGTGAATTTTACTGTTGTGAATGTTACTGTTGTGAATGTTGTAAATTTTAATGTTTTTTTATGTTGTCCTTGTTAATATTTATGTTGTGAACGTTACTCAATCAAAATAGCCAGAGCGCTGTAAGAACAACGGAAGGTATGACAGACTGGTTCCCCATTACATCAGGAGTACGACAAGGATGTGTCCTATCACCCCTACTCTTCATCACATATATGGATAAAATTGCACAGGAGTCAAACCAAAACACAGATATTATAAATGAACTTCTCTTTGCAGATGACCAATGTTTGTTACAAGAAAAAGAACAAAAACTACAAAAACATGTTGATTCATTGCTCACTAACTGTACAAAATTTGACATGAAAATAAACACCTCAAAAACTGAAGTAATGACCATAGGAAAGAAACACAGTAATGTAAACATAAAGATCAATGACATACAATTAGAACAAGTTCAAGAATTCAAGTACTTAGGATGCATATTTACAGAAGATGGAAGACTCGATAAAGAGATACAGGCTAGTGTTCAAAAAGCCAATGCAGTCAACTACCAACTGGCCCCACTTCTTCGTCATCCAAAGATCTCGTTACCAGCCAAACAACGGATGATCAACAGCATTTTCATCCCTACGTTATGTTATCAGTGCCAAACGTGGACAATGAACAATTCACATATGCAAAAAATAACTACGTGTGAAATGCGATGTCTCCGAAGAGTCACCAACAATACACGAAGAGACAGAGTCACAAACGTCAGCATTAAAGACAAAGTTGGAACAAGAGCATGCATGGAACATATTGAAAGACAGAGAATGAAGTGGTTTGGCCACTTAGTAGAATGCAACCGGATCAGATTGCCTATAAGGCTTTTTACAGTAGAACATCGGGAAGAAAGGCCAGAGGAAGACCCAGGAAAAAATGTATAGATGGAGTAGCTGAATACGGCCAGAAGATCCAGAAAACTGTCACTCAAATCACGCGAGAGGCACAAAACAAATATTTTAAACCACGACACTGGGCTGCAACCCGGTAAAGGTGAAGAAGACAATAGATAGAATGTTACTAAAGGGAATGTTCATGTTGTGTGTTTTACTATTGTGAATTTTGCTAATGTGAATAATAATTTTGTAAATGTTATTGTTAATCTTAATGTTGTTTATGTTAACATTTTTAATATTTATGTTGTGAATGTTGCTACTGTGAATTTCAATGTTTTAATGTTACCCTTGTTAATATTTATGATATGAATGTTACTATTGATAATGTTACTGTTATGAATGTTACTGTTATACAGAAAATGTTATTCTTGTAAGTACTGCCACTTATGTAATATATCTTTGTACTGTGATTATAAGTGTGGTTGCTGTCATTGTAATAGTAGAAGTAATATAAGTACAAAAGGTAGTATTGTAATACTATAGTTATAGTAAAAAATAGTTATAGTAGTAAAAGCTGTAGTAATATTAATAATACATGTAATAGTAGTGGTATTAGTAAAAACTTTCAGGGTATCAGTAGTAAAAGTAGCATTATTAGTATTAGTAGTTCCAATAATTAAGTGACACAGTGTGTTTCAAACCTCAGATGTCCTCACCCTCTTAACAAATATCTTGAAAACTGTATGGATCAACACAAGTGACCTTAGATTTCTCATGTCCTTGTGATTTTACAGTTTGCAATTGCACAGTTGCTACTGTTTTCTTAAAGCAGCAAATTTCTTTGATCTTTGTTTGACTAATAATTTGTGTACCCCTAAAAATATAATATACAGCAACTGATTCATGCCTAAAGATTGATTGTAAATAATTTCATATGTGCAGTGGTGCGTGGTAATTATTTTTCTTCTTCTTCTTCTTCACGTTCACCAGCTGTAAACTCTGGTGGAATGTTCTGGTTGTTCGTCCACTTCTGGACTGCAGTCCTGTTCCAAAACCTGAGTGTTCCATGTGCATCCGTTTGAGAGATCTGACTTGTGTGTCTGCAGACTGCTGGTTCCTTGCCTCTCAGGCAATTGCACTCCGACTTTGAAGGAAGCTTCCAATTAGTCGACTCTTAGGACAAGCTTTTGGGTAGGCAGTGGGTCTGTTCTTATTTTCCGTATAATAGGGCCCCAGAACCCACACAAGGGAATTGGTGTTAATATTTCAGGACTTTGCACCAAACAGCATCACATACTTACATTAATACACAGACACAAGTCAGATTGTGTCCTACTACAGGTAATTATTTTAATAGTCTATCCAGCATACAATGAAAAATCCACAACTTATGGGAGACTAATGCTGGGGATGACTACCTGAGAGTGAAACGCCTATAACACGCATGCAGTTTGAGGTTTTGAAACATTCCTGGTGCTCAGTTAACTGTAAGCTTGCTGTTTGCTTTGATTTGGTGTCTGTTTTATCATAAGCTGCAAATAAGGCAAAATCTTTTTCTTTTTCTTCTGCGTTCATCCGAAGATGTAGTTGCGTTGTGCCCGTTTACAGCATGTCTGCGATATTTCCTCCCTTTTGGCCGACACATCTAACTTCTTCAGGCATTTGTTGACCAGGTTATCCTTCCTAGTTAGTTTCCTGGGACATTGCAGTCTTGTTGCTGTGTGGTCAGCTTTATTTCCCAGGTCACAGGTGGTGCCCCTCATCAGACTAGTCCAGAGAAGCCACGTAATGCCGATCAGCCCTCAAGAGAAGGCAGGGGGCAGAACAGTAACATTCCTCACCACCCAAGCAGGCTTCCATAAATGCAGAGCCAATCCATGGTGCTCGGGTACTAGGCTCACTCAAGGAATTGTCATGTCCTGCTCATGACTGTTTAACCTTACTTCCATATATTGGACATCTCATCCATCATGGGCTATGTCTTTAGAAGCCAGCAGTAAGCATCCTGCAGACCTGGGATTTCGATTACCTAAACAAAATGAATACTCTGCTTCTTTTGCATGAAGGACTTTTACTTCAGTGTGGGGCTGCGTGGTCTCGAGGCATGGTGTCCGCCTCAAGTGCTAGAAGTTCCAGGTTTAATCCCCAGTAAGGGCTGGGATCTTTTCACAAGGATTTGGACTTCTAGTCATTCCCCCTGGTCTCTGGGTGTTGAGATCAGATGCCCGTGTGCATTGTTGCGCACGTAGAAAATCCCTTGGCAGTTTGAAATCTAAAAGAGTAGCCTGACTGTGCTGCTCGGTCAAAATTTTGAGTTAAAAATCTACCCCAAAGTTTTTCCGGATCCTCACCGGTGGTGCTGAGTTTCTTCAGACTCAGACTTGAGTTAGAAGAAGAACGTAGCACTTATGGGATACTACCCGTTTGCCATGATGTTGATCCGTTGTTTAAAACCTCGAAAAACTTTTACTGCAGTGGACTTTCGCGTCCACTATAGTTGTATGTCATTTCCCACATAGATGCCTGGTGACATCCATTGTGGCAGTATATGAACAGGTTGGTCTGTTTCATTATTTTCCCACGTGATAAATAAAGCAAAATGAAAACTAGTTGTTTGTTTACATTTAAAAACAAATTTTTTTTTGTTTTTGGGAAGACATGGTTATTAACCGGCGGCATGCCAACTTTCAACAGCTTACAATAAACGGTTAATGAGATACAGATTTTCAAATTTGGGCAGGATATCTGGAAATCGCTGAAGTAGTTCTAATAATAAGTTGCAGTGTATTAAGGTGAGATGCTGTGAGGTGCCCGCCTGTGGATCTGAAGGTCGTGGGTTCAAATCCGAAAGGAGCTGTACTTTTCCCCCCCCCCCCCCCCCCCCCCCCCCCCCCCACCTGGCTACCAGTTCCAGTTTGTTCGGGAAAAAAAAAGTTCAAGTCACCCTAACCAGCTCCAATAGTGAGCTGCGGTTATTTTGGGACTGCGTTTATTTGTTTGGGATTTCCAATAGTTTTTTTCCATTGCGTCGAATTACGTCTAGGAGTGGTTTCCTTGTGTGTTTCTGCGATGTTGGCCGTGATTGGGAGTGGAAGCCTACTAGTCCTGAGAAGGACTATTGGAGTTTGCCTCTGGCGGCCTGGATCGGGATGGGTGGGAGTGAGTTTGGCGGTAGACATCATGCCAGGCTGGTTGCTGGTAGGGGTTTTTCCTCGTGCCGGAGAGCTGGTTTGGTCTGCTGTCATGGCGGCTTGCGTGGTTCCCATTGGTTGTTTTATCGAGCTTACTGTGCCACGTGGGGTTGGTTTGAGTTGGCTGCATGCTTTCAAGTTGAAGTTGTCGGGTGGTCTCTTTGAGATGCTTGACTTCCATGTTCACTATTGCGAAGTCCCCTTTTAGGCAATCTTTGAGGATAACCATGTCTTGTATACATTGCTTCTCCAGGTCTCGAGTGTTTTTCGTAGATCTACCTTTTTCTGTCTTTTTCTTTCTTTGCATTTTCTTTAGCGTCTATCACCTTGTTTGTGGCTTAAAGTGCTGTGCTCAGTTTGGCGCATTCTTCCGTTGATTTAGTTAGCTCTGCTCTGATTTCTATCGATTCTTTCTTGATGGTGGAGACATCGTGCAGTAGGCTTGTCTGGTTGTCTTTCAGTTCTTTGGCGGCTACAGCATTTACTTCCTTCATCTTCTTGAGGTCGGTTAGATTTGCTATCAAGTCGATTTTGAATGTCATCATTTCTGCGTTTTCCTTCTCTAGTCTCCTCTGGGTACCGGGTCGACCCAGCCTTAAATGTGTACCACATAAAGTCATAGGAAATAAAAGTGGACAGTACGATGCTGACCACATTACCCACCAAATACCAAATGGTTTAGTTTCATTTGCCCAGATACGCCCTAAGGTGTGGAAAATGGTCCTTTAAGTTTTATTTTAACCTAGAAGTATAAATAGTAGCAGTAGTAATTGATGTTATTCCAAATCCGTTAAGTTATCCCAAATCGGCGGAGTTATCTCAAATCCGTTGAGTTATCCCAAATCCGCGGAGTTATCTCAAATCCGTTGAGTTATTTCAAATCTGTGGAGTTATCCATTGTTTTTCCCATGTGGGTTCTGGAGCCCTATTGTAGAGAAAACAATAACAGATCCACTGACTACCCAAAAGCTTGTCATAAGATTCGATTAAATTGGAGCTCCCTTTGGAGGCAGAGTTCATCTGTAAAATGACTGCGTATGCAACAGCTAAGTTCTGGAACCTACAGTCCAAAAGTGGACGGACAGCCAGAAATTTCCGCCGGAGTTTTCAGCCGGTGAACATGAAGAAGATCCACTGTTTAGGAGCCCTGTACCTTTCTAATGCCAGTGTCTCAGAACTGCTGCAGCTGGGGATAAGTTTTAGAGGAGACGATACAGCCGATGTGAACACAATCCAAAATCAAATGAGATCATGACCAGAAAACGTCACCACAAATATAGCTGAAAGGAAAGTGAGCAGAAATGTGAGCGGACCTAGCTGAAAGTGGTCAACGAAAGAGAATTTGAATTTGAATACAGCCGATATGCTATTGTAGGGAACTTACTGAGAAGTACGCCCAATTGGACCCTCTAGTTGCTGGCTGATTTTTTTTTCTTTTCTGACCAGATGACTAAATCGTTTGATTCTTTATGTTCTATGAAATCATTTACCAGTACTGTGCCTACATTGTTCTTAGTCTTCATTGATGATTCTATCTCTTCTTTGTTTTTCTCGCCGCTTTTTCCCATACATATCCTCACACATATTGTTTGTAATTCCGTGTTTATGTTCTTCCAAGGACGGTCCGTGTCTGGCATTGATAGCACCAAATTGGTATGACTAGCGCATGTATTGGCAGTTTTTTTTTTTTTTATTCCTTAACAGTTTACTGCGACTGATGTTTAATCTGATTTTTTGTGATCCTGCCCTGACAAACGAACGACATGCGCGCACTCACCGTGTCAACCAGGAACACGCGAACAGCCACGCGTGACAAGTCCGAGTCCCGCGCGCGTGTCAGGCCTACCAGTAACGGCCACATCTGGCTTGTGGCTATATTTAGGGTGCTTGTCCCTGGCAGAATGGGCTTTTCTCGGTTTGCTCTCGCTTTCATGTCACAGAGGAAGTGTGGACACGGTCAGTGAACTTTCCTCACGAATGCCGGATATTTAATAACGGGAGACGCCATTGCAGTGTAAAAAGTACTCGTTAGTTGTTAGTCTAGTTTCCAACATCAGTGCCGACTGGTGGCCCGTGGAAATCACGCAAAATCTCCTTCACTCCTCCATCTTAACACTAGTGAAAAACAGCTCAGTCTTGAAGCTTACACAAGCAAGGTAAAAACGTAACAAGTAAAGAGCCCTTTTTAAATTAGTGGCGCATAGGGAATGTAATAAGAACATAAAGATGTTTTTAATGTGGTTCTTCTCAGACGCTCAGCTCCCAATCTCTCAGCAATAATTGTCATCCTTATCTCCATTCCCTTCCTACTCGTTACCTCGCAACACACTCCATGACAAACGATTATCACTACATCAAAGCCTGTATCATTCATGCCCCACTTGTACATATCTAAATATTGTAGTAGAGGTCGTTGTGTTCTGTACTAAGACAGGCCAGAGATGAAGTTCCTTATCTCCAAAGCACAAATTAATGTTAATTCTTGACTGATTTTATGTATGATAAACCAACACGAAGAAATCATTGTGAAGAATTAACGTGTTTTACTAAACGAAAGCTGCTGGTAAAATGAAAGTAATTCTAATTCACAAAACGTAGCAAAATAAACCGAAGAATCTTACAAAAACAACTGTTGCAATTATAAAACGATAACATTAGTAAGTTCAGGGGACGCGGTAACTACAATATGACAACACAAAAAACAATGAACGATGAATGGAGTGCATAGACCCTGACACAAAGAAAACATTGGAGTGATTTGGGAGGGAGGGGGGCGGGGGGTTATTATTTTATACATTTTCTCAGGAAAAGGGGGGGGGGGGAGGAAGAGGGCTGTAGGAGCCCAAACCCTGTTTGTGTGTAATAATAATAATCATGTGCTAAAAGACAACTAAATATAATACTAAATTTCAAATAAACAAAACTGAAAAATCGAACTTCTCTCTATGTTTTGGAGTCAGAGCAGTCCCTTTACAAATTGGTTGTGGGAAGGGGGAGGGGGAACTCAAGAGGCGTTAGCCTTGTTTATGTGTCAAATAATAAAAATGTGCTTAAGTGCAGATAAATATAAACTGTATTTGGCATAATATTGTAGGTATAAACAAAACTGATAAAAGAACGTCTGTACATGTTTAGAAGAAGAAGAGCAGCTCTCTTTAGAAATTGGCGGGTGTTGAAAAAAGGGCGGGGGGGGGGGGGGGGAGGGGTTGGAAACTTTACGGTGATAACCTGTTTCCTACAACCCCCCCCCCCCCCCCCCCACTTTCTTCCCCCCCCTCCATTACCCTCCCCCGTAACTAAAATATGAAACTGTGAATATTGTATGGAGTCTGATAGAATGAGTGCATTATTTCATTTGGTAAGGTAGCAAAAAGGAAACGTACTATTAGGATTTCGGTTTTGTTGTTGTTAACGAACTCGACCACGCAATGGGTAGATGGAATAGCCGAGGATGTAAATACGGTCACCTAGGTAGCATATACCAAGGACTCCAGTCGGAATGGGAGCACGGGAACCCACACGGGTTTGTTAGTTTAAATTCCCCGTGTGTGTTCCGGGTCGTAAGAGTCCACTAATTGGGATCTTCCTTCGAAGTTGGAGTGCATCTGCCTAAGAGACAAGGAACCAACAGTCTGTATGTAAATGAGTCTGACCTGTGAAACGGATGTCCACGCAACACTCGGGTTCTAGAACAGGACTAGAGTCCAGAAGTGGACGAACAACCAGAAATTTTTACCGGAGTTTACTGCCGGTCAGCGCGAAGGAGAAGAAGAAGAAGTTTAACCTATTTTTGTTTCCGTTTCAAGATCTCCAGGGTGAAGACAATAATACTGGCTCAACAACGCTTTTAAAAGCCGAATCATGGTTGCCAAAAAATAAACGATGCATTATGCTCTTTGAAACTGCAATTAAAAAATAAAACAATGCTGCAATGAAAATCACCTTCAGCATATTTCAGACATCAAAATTATTCACTCATACAATATAATAGACATGGTCACTCACAACAAACCATAAAAGAAAATTAGTTACCACGGAAATGAGATGTCTGAGAAGGGCTGTAGGAGTGACCATAAGAGATAAGATCAGGAATGAGATCATAAGAGAACAAGTCGGCACAGAACCAATTCTGGATTACATACAAAGACAGCAAGTGAAATGGTTTGCCCACTTAGAGAGAATGCCTTGTGACACCATACCATACAAAGCATACATGGAAAGAGAAGAAGGACGTAGAGCACGGGGTAGACCAAGAACAAGATGGAAGGATAACATCAGAGAAACTCTACAACAGCACGATGTGCCTATGGTCGAGGCAGCCAGAAGAGCTAGAAACAGAACCTTATATCTCCCTCGACACCCACAGCGGTAAAAGAGGAAGTGAAGAAGACGAAGAAGAATACAACATATTATATTGTATTCTTCTTCGTCTTCTATAAGTGTATGTTCTGTTTTCGAGCGACCGGTGGGGACGGTATTTGGGTCTGTTTCCTTTGATTGCGTCAACACTTTAGGAGTCCTTTCCAGGGCTCTTGGTGGTCTGCAGTGTTAAGCCGTTTTTTTATGGCGCACATAACCTAGTCACAATTATAACCCGAAGCTCCTCATTAAGAGAGGCTGGCTGATTTTTAGTAAACGGGGCAATTGGCGCTTTCTATTTGGTAGAACACAAAGTTCACGGCCCTGGAACATTTAAAAAACGGGACATGTGGTCACTCTAGTGTAGCATCGTATACCTGAAGCCACAGTGCCCATTAATTTCTCCCTTACAACCTTTAAGCCAGTGCAGATTTAAAAAAGTAAAATAAAATAAAAACATCTTTTACTTTTTTTTTTTTAAATATTTAGAAGCAACGAGTTGTTAACCCTTTGGCTCGGTACTATGGATATCGCAACCCTTCGGCTTTGATTCCATGATAGATACAGTAAATCTGGGATAAATGTGGCTTGTCTGCTTACCTCCGGGCGTGAACCTGGACCACAAGGAGTTCGTCACTCGGTCGCCGCGAAGTCAGGTTTAACAAACTACGCTAGCCAGCCTGGGATCTTTCACTTTTAAAATGTGCATTACTTTACACTTTTACATGTGTGCCCTATATGAAATATTCTCGTGTGAAATGACAGTCTTGTTTATGTGCTTGATAGTAATAATAATATTTGTGAAAAGGAAAAATAAATATAATATATTAAAAAATAATATGATTAGTTAATCAGGTGCCGTCTCCACAAAGCTGGTTGGCTACAGTGTACCAACTGCGGTCTTTTGAAACTTTGCTTGATGAGGCCGCAATGTCTTCCAAAAAATAATAATATTATTTTATTATATTATTAATATCATATGTATGTATGTATTTATGTGTGTGTGTGTATATATATATATATATATATATATATATATATATATATATATATGTGTGTATGTGTGTGTATTTATGTATGTATGCATATATATATATATATATATATATATATATATATATATATATATATATATATATATATATATACATACATATAGCTACGGCGGTGTAGCGGCTAGACGCCCATAAATTAAAGAATTCGCTACAGACCTACATACACTTAGTGTCACCAACTGGAGAGAGAAGACCAACCAGAGAGATGAATGGAGGCGGGTGATATCTGCAGCAATGAACCTCAAGGGCTCGGATACATATATAAACAAAATTTTAAAAGATAATTTTATAGTTGAGGGAAGGAAAGAGGTATCTGAGGCCTAGCCGTCTTATAAATTGGGTGTCGGGGTCCGAAGGGAAGAAGGAGTTGAGGGCACCTGCTTATTGTAGCCTACATTTCTGTGCAAGTAAGCGGAAAATGTGATTCACATAGTAAGCAGAGTTCAATTAAAAATCAAATGAAAACATAAATAAATAAAAAGGTAAAAACAGTATCACAAGTTAGTCATCATCATCATCATCATCTTCATCATCATTAGTATCTACTTCTGCCGTTAAGCGTTGTCGGGAATAACAATTTGCTATCTAATGCTTGCTGGTCTGCAAGGCTATTGTTATTCCGTGTCGATGTAGCACTTTAATGTCATCAATCCATCGACTCTTAAGGCTACCTCTTGAGTTTGATTTCATATCAGATCGTTTCATGTGCAGCACCTGAGCTGGTAATTGTTCTAGCTGCATTCTTACTAAATAAATAAACCAATTAATCTTCTGCTTCACAATAAATTTGCTGCATCGTGTTGTCCCCAAAGTCTATCACAAGTTGCACAACCAGCCGCAGCAGTTTGTGGCTTTTCTAGACACAGTTTACGTTCAGTAGTTTGCCATTGCTCTCTGAATAGTCAGCTTTCTTGGTACCACTGTCGAAACCAACGTAAGGCCCGTAGCTGGGATAAAACCCTGCAACCCGGCATTACGAAGCGCGTTCGCAACACCTAAACCACAGACGCCGTCCCACTTATATAGCAGGTATAAAATGCGTTTAGTAGGTGTAGGGTGATTAAGAACTTTGAGCTAAAAATCTCGAGGTAGTCTTGAATGCCAGATTGACTTATATACCTATCTTCCCCTCCCTCTCCCCCCAGCGAATTTCGGGACGCACTTTAGATAACTCGTAAAGATTGTCTAGAACTTTAAATGTTAAATAATGTGTTGTTAGTTTAGTTTCTACTACTACTGTTGTTGTTGTTTGGCATGCTTAAATAAAAAAATTAAAAAAAATCTAAGAAGTTATTTGCGTATCAAGCTAGTAAGTTAATAGTCACTGTAGTTAAATAGTCGACAGATCGCTCTTATTGCACATGGGACCATTCTGTCTATAACTGCTTGCATGCCGCCCTGAATAAATCCCTACAGCGTGTGGCGGCTAACAACATCAGTTCTGTGTTAGTTTCTTCTTCTTTGGCTTCTGGCACACTTCTGTTGCCTGCCTCGCCCCTTCTAGCTTGATGTTCTTGCAGCATGAGGACACGAAACTAACTACGGGAGACCGTTTGAGGTACGTTTATCTCACGAGGACATGAAACTAACTACGGGAGACCGTTTGGAGTCTGTTTATCTCATGAGGACAACAGACTAACTACGGGAGACAGTTTATGCGGGCATCATATTAACTACATACAGGAGACAGTTTGGGGTCTGTTTACCTCATGAGGACATTAGATTAACTACGGGAGACCGTTTGGGGTCTGTTTACCTCATGAGGACATTAGATTAACTACGAGAGACCGTTTGGGGTCGGTTTACCTCATGAGGACATTAGATTAACTACGAGAGACCGTTTGGGGTCGGTTTACCTCATGAGGACATTAGATTAACTACGAGAGACCGTTTGGGGTCGGTTTACCTCATGAGGACATTAGATTAACTACGAGAGACCGTTTGGGGTCTGTTTATCTCATGAGGACATCAGACTAACTACGGGAGACCGTTTAGGGTCTATTTATCTCATACGGACATTAGATTAACTACGCGAGATAGTTTAGGGTCTGTTTATGCGATGAGGACATTAGACTAACTACGGGAGACCGTTCGGGGTCTGTTTATCCCATGAAGACATGAGATTAACTACTATCTCATTCAGTTGCAGTGTATCTCCATGTGGGTTCAGGGGCCACATTGTTGGAGAAAGAACAGATACATCGAAGTTGAACTGCATCTGCCTGAGAGATGAGGAACCAACAGTCTGCATACAAGTAAGCATGATAGTAAAACTGATGTACACGCATAACACAAGTACTGGAACAAAACTAGAGTCCACAAGTGGACGAGCGACCGTAACTTGCCGACTGAGTTTACAGCTGGTGAACGTGAAGAAGAAAGGAGGAGAATTCCACTGTACTAATCAATAATAATTCACATTAATGACCTTTTATAGCAAGATGCTAAACTATCTAACATCTTCTCCGTCACCTTTCTGCTCCCACCTACCCGTTTCACGTAACATCATCTTCAATATCACATCACCATTATCATTCATTGTCATTATTATCACCATCGATTATCATTTTTCTTCATAAAAATAGTCGTAATAATTATAACATAGTTACCATCAACAATCATCATGTATCATATTCATCATCAATATAAGCATTAATGTCATTATCAACATCAGGTTCTTCCGTAATAAGTCGCCCCAGATGACGTCACATGGACAGTCCAATATTTTATAGGGTGGTAAGACCCGGTTTCCCGGCTTTGTGGTGCTTTTAACTACCCCAAAACATCTAGAACTAGACCTAACCCCAAGCCACCTACGACCCACGAGAGAGGGCAGCCTAGGTTCCACGACTGCATGCAGCCTATCTACCACCCCCTGAAGTATTGGACTGTCTGTTTGGGGGGACTTATTACGAAAGTACCTATCATCATCATCATCATCGGCAGCAGCAGCGTCACCATCAATAACATATCCAACCACTGGTACTTGTTATTTGTTACTCCTTTGGCATCAGACAGTGTTCGGGGACTCTTGCTCCAGACACAACCAAAGTGTCATCGCCAGAAGTACAGACACAGCGTCGAAGGTTCGCAAAGGCCAATCGACCAATCAGACGGCTCCAGGACAGTTGCTCCTCATCTTCAACTCAAATTATACTTGCAGATAGGTCAGTCTATGGATCTTGTGTATATTGTGGAATGAACCTACGGAAGTTCAATAGATCGTTACATGTTGGTTATGATAAATAGGGGAAAAAAAGGTTGGGGGGGGGGGGGGGTGTGCGGAGGAGAAAAGATTGCAAAAATGAAAAGACAACTGGGCATCTGAAAAATAAATGGGGTGACAACAAATTGAATGTTGAATTAGGAATGAATATCACGCAGCACCCGGGACACTCCCATAAGCACCCCGTCTCCATCTTCAAGCAAGCGAAGAGTTCCAATTCCGATGGTACCAGTAACTGTCTGATTCTACATCCGTCTCGCCTTTTCCTGAGTGCTGAGTGTCGGCCAGATCCCCGGGTAACTCCCCGCAGCGCCATTCTTCTCAGACCGTAATGATCTATTTGCGCCTCCTCACTGTTCACTACCTCCCAAAAGGCCCTCACAACATCTAGCTTGTCATACATCAATTCAGCACCAAGCGATGCAAAACCGGTCAGTCTGCCTGCCTGCTCGTTTCCCAACACACCAGCATGACTTGTAGAAAATTTCTAAAGGACGCTAACTAAGCTAAATGGGGTGGCAACAACGGTCATGCAATCCCTTGCTTTAATTACGGTGAGTGAGTCTTGCTAGTCGCACTCGCCATCGCCATGGGCTGTCATTCTCATGACTACCTACAGCACATTGTCATATAGGGTGTATGTTAAACGACTGTAGACATTTTGAAATCAATTATTTGTGCACTGCAATGAAATTTGTGTATTACGTCATGTTTCGAAAGCCATGTAACCGTTAGTTTAGAATATCACTGCTATATACCGATGTTTTAGTATGTTACCTTTGCTATAATGGTGTTGGGAGCCGCCGTGGTGTAGTGGCTAGATGCACGCCTGTGGATAGGAAGGTCGTGGGTTCGGGTCCTGGCGGTTTAAAAGGTTAATTGTGTATCCTTTACAGGACGTTGCAGAACCAACCCTATCATTTTTTGTCTGTGGTGATTTTTCTATGCAAATGTTATGTTCAGTAGTTTGCCACTGCTGACTGAACGGTCAGCTCTTGGTACCACTGGCGACACCAACGCAAGACAAATCGTCCTCAGCTGAGATCCACCCCGGCATCTTGGTATTACGAATCGCTTTCGCAACGCCTCAGCCACAAACACCGATTGGCGTATCGGAATCCCCCCCCCCCCTCAAAAATGACCGTGGCTCCCAAGTCGACCTAGCTTTGGATGGGAAGTAAAGGCGACCGGCGGGATGCTGACCACATCACCCACCAAATGCCGATTGGTCTATAAAATACTTAGCTAATCATATATGTCCTTAATGATTATGTTGATATGCATGATGATGATAATAATCTAATAGTATGTGTGTTTATACATTTCGATTAAACTAAAAAAAAAAAAAAGTAATCTGTAATATCGACATAATTTCTGACAGCAAAAAATCAGCTTACAGACCTTTTCATTAGGGGATAATTCTTTGCTGTAGTTATTGTTGTCCGTGTTTCTGCTCTTAGCTTCTGTCAGTTGCTGTTTCAACTCCGCTACCTGCGAAAAAAAAAATAAAACAATCTATTAATCAGATATCGTTCCCACTTCTTCTTCTTCCTCTTCGTTTCTCTACTTCTGGAATGCCTCGCAGTGTCAGTACAGGTAATCTCTGGAACAAAGCCTTCTGTTCGCTGCGTAGAAAGTACTTTCAATGTCTCCGATATTTCTGCATGGTTGGCCTCTGGCTCTGTTACCGCAGTATATGTATGAAATTGCTTTCCGTGGTGCCTTGTCTGTTGCCAATCTTGTTACATGGCCAAACCATTTGATCTGTTGTCTACTGATCAAGTTCAGTACTATTTGTGTACGGACTCTCCTTTTGTTACCCTCTTTGGCAAGTCGTTTTTCTTGTTATACATCGTACAATAAGTAAACATTCAATTTCTGTCGCAACCAGTTTTCTTCTATTTCCTGGAGACAGTGATCATGTTTGCAACTTACAGCATATCGTTGATAACAATATTGTGTTGAACAATGCTGTTTTAGTGTTCATATTCACGTGCCTGCATGTGAATACTGGTGCCAATTGTCCTTTAACCTGGCTGGCTTTATTATTCCATCTTTGCTGTATTTTTTTAAATTAATGAGCTAAGTTGAGAATTGACATCACAGCACCCGAGGCATTCCCATGCATGCTCCGTCATCATCTTCAGTAGCCAGCGCAGAGTTCCAATACTAATGGTACCGGTCACAATCTGGTTATATGTCCGTCTTTCTTTTCCTCTGAGTGTAGTGAGCCGGCCAGACCCTCTAGTTACACACAGGTGTCTCATTCTCTCTAGGCCAATATAATCTTGTTTCTCTGCTGATCCCGTTTGCTTGTTCCCAAAGGGCTTTGACCACATCTGCATTGTCATGTCTCATTTCACCACCCAGTGGTGCAGATCTAGCCAATTTGTTCATTACCCACTACGCTAGCATAACCTGGAGAAAAGATCTAAAGTGTGCTCACTATCCGTGACCTTTCCAGTAAAGCTTGCCACTTTGCTCGAAGCATCCCCGTTCTTCAGTGTGGGTTCTTGAACTCATTCTGGGATAAAAATCACGATCATACTTTAAAAAGAAGAAGAAGAAGAAAAAGAAAAAGAAGAAGAAGAAAAAGAAGAAGTTATAAAAAAAAAAGAAGAAAAAGAAGAAGGATGAGGAGAAAGATTAGAAGAAGGAAGATGAAAAGAATTATGATGATACGAATGAGGAACAGCAGTAGTACAAGAGGAAGCGATGAAGAAAGAAGTTAAGGAAGAGGAAGTAATAAAGAAAAAATTAAGGAAGAAGTTGCAAGACGAAGAAGAAATCTGCAGGAAGATGGTGGAAGATTGAAAGAAGGATAAGTGAAATGAAAAATGGCAGACATACTGAGAGAACGCAAAGTGATTCAAAGAAGGAGAAGGGGAGGAGGAGGATGAGATCAATGAGAAGAAGAAACATGATGACAATGGTACTGGAGGAGCAGCAGCAGAAAAGGCAGCGACGAAGAGCGAAATTGAGGAAGAGGAAGTAGGAGAAAGCAGCGAGGAAGAAGAAACATTATGGGAAAAGCTGGAAGAATGAGAAGGGGATGGTGAAGGATTGCACAAAGAACTAGTGGAATAACAAAAATAGCAGAGCAAGTGAGAAAACGCAATGATTCAGAGCAACAACTAATGACACAAGCCCTTCGCAGAGAGACATGACCTTTAAACCACAAGGCATTCGCCGTATTTTTCCCCCTAGTCTGCCAGATATTTACCCCTAAAAATGCCTCTCCTAACTCCCTGTTTTCTTGGTAGCGGGTATTTACGGCTGCCTGCTGCACTAGTATATGTGAGCTCAAGGCGTGTCAGCCCTGGGGAGTGTTTCGTTACTGACAGAATGAGACCAGGTGAGAGAGGAGTGAGAGATGGAAAGGGCAGGAAGAGGAGTGTGACAGCGAAGGAGAAATGGAGTGTGAAGCGCAATGCAGGAGGTGAGTTGTAGAAGTGAGTTAGTAAATTGTAAAGGCAAAATTGCAGAAAACTGTATTTTTAAATACATGATCATCACAACGTCATCGTCATTATTAATATGCGGCTAGTTAGATGGCGTATGTCTTGTTATCTATCCACAAATCTCTTTTCTGAATGTTGAATGTTGGACGAAGAATCAACATCACAGAACCGGGACACTCTCATAAGCGATGCGTTCCCATTTTCAGCAACAGAATACACTTGTCATTCCCTTGTGGGATGCAATTTTTCGTTAATGTGAAGCCCTACTCTGGCTCTTGCCAGGGGCCGCAATATAGCCCGACCATAAATATGGTCTAATAGCTGAATGCAGTTTCTGGGACCTCTCCACGGTGATCCTCATCCACATAGTGGCACTTTGTGTCATCGGCTGTTTATTTCTTGTGGGATGTCCTAGTGGGGTAAAATCTACTACTACTAATTTCAGCCACAAGCGAAGAGTTGTAGTTCCTGTGGCACCAATAACTGACTGATTGTTAATCCGTCTCGCCTTTCCATTGAGTGTTGAGCGCTGACCAGATCGATCCCCTGGTAACTCTTCACAACGCCATTCTCCTCACACCGTGAAAATCTGTTTGTACCACAGCACTGTTCACTCGTTCTCTCAACATCTAGCTTGTCATACATTAAGTCACAAATAAGTGGCGCAGAACCGGCCATTCTATCTGCCTGCTCGTTTCCCAACACAACGGCATAACCTAGAGGAAAAATTCAAAGAACGCTAACTACCCGGGACCAAATCTTTTGACGATACTTCTTCATATCATCCGCTGGCATCAGGCAGTAAATTAGTTAAGGACTATTTTGGCAGCGAATCCGACACCTGACGCTAGACATTTTTTATATACCTAGAGGCTGCGTGAGGGTCTGGGTTCAATCCCCGGTAAGGGCTAGGATTTTTTTTTACCTAGACTTGGACTTCTAGTAATCCCCCCCCCCCCGGGTCTCTGGGTAGTGAGATCGGACGCCCGTGTGCATTGTTGCGCACGTAAAAACATCCCTTGGTAGATGGAAATCGAAAAGAGTAGCCAAACGGCGCTGCCCGGGCAAAATTTGGAGTTAAAAACCTACCTAAAGTATTTCAGAACACTGGCGGTGCTACTGAGCGTGTGCACTGTGCTGAGCTTCTTTGGACTTAGACTTGTGTTAGAAGAATGAGGGAGCACTTATGGGTTACTACCCGTGTGCCATGATGTTGATCCGTTCTTCAAAACCTCAGTTGGTACCCTTGCTGTTTTAATGCGGTAGTTACAACAGGACACAAGAAAACATTTCATTTGATTCATCTTTATGTATTTACCAGGGTAAGGTACTCGACCGTGAACAGTCTGTCACAGGAGTCAGGCCGTATCGAAATTTCCGATTCCTAGGGGGCTGAACTGTCTACACAGTTTCATTTTATCCCCGAGTGACGGCCCCTGGCATATCCCAGGATACTAATTTTGCCGGCCCCAAGTGCCTCGCCAAACAATTGCCTTAACATCTACCTGGCTGCCACGAGATAAGTGGTATTGTGTATTTGTGTAGTATTGTCTAATCTATTGGGAATTTGGATAAAGAAAGTGACATTAGATGCAGTAAAGCAAACCAAGTATTGGGACAGCTAGCTCCCCTCTTACAGCATAAGACAATCCCAATCAGCACAAAGAGACATCTTATTCAAAGCATATTTATTCCAACTCTGTGCTACAAGTGCCACACATAGTCACTCACAACAAACCATAAAAGAAAATTAGTAAACACGGAAATGAGATGTCTGAGAAGGGCTGTAGGAGTGACCATTAGAGATAAGATCAGGAATGAGATCATAAGAGAACAAGTCGACACAGAACCAATTCTGGATTACATACAAAGACAGCAAGTGAAATGGTTTGCCCACTTAGAGAGAATGCCTTGTGACAACATACCATACAAAGCATACATGGAAAGAGAAGAAGGACGTAGAGCACGGGGTAGACCAAGAACAAGATGGAAGGATAACATCAGAGAAACTCTACAACAGCACGATGTGCCTATGGTCGAGGCAGCCAGAAGAGCTAGAAACAAAACCTTATATCTCCCTCGACACCCACAGCGGTAAAAGAGGAAGTGAAGAAGAAGAAGAAGATTGTCTAATCTATGTATGTGCTGAAGAAGGCTCTATAGTAGCAACGTTCACGTTTTGTTTGTGTTTGTTATATCGTGAAGCTCGCTGGTATACTTTTCGTTCGGTTTGATATCTACTCCACTCACACAATTGTTGGACTGACCGGCATACATCATCATACCTTCATTCGCTCACGAATTTCTACACCTTTTACGCTTTCACTGTTTATCGATAACATAACGCTGCTGCTCTTTGGCGGATGATAACAGTGGAGCAGCCATCTTTAAACTGTTATTATGACGTCACCGTGGTTGTCTGCACCGCGATCTCAACTGCTTAACGTCATCACTGACCGGGTCGCCCATTGGTTGGCCAGTAGAAGGCTTCTTCGTCGGTCGGGAGTGTTTGGGTCTGCCTCCTTTGGTTGCATCAACACTACAAGAATCCTTGTCAGGGATACTTGGTGGCGTGCAGTGTTAAGCCATCTTAAATGGCGCAAATAAACCAAGTGATAATTATAACCAAAAGCTTCCCTTTGTTGGATGCTGGTTGAACGTGACATTTTTAGTTGTTGCTCTAAATCGGATTTGGATCGGAGCGTGCACAGATTTGATTTGATTTGATTCAAGAACCAACATCACAGCACTCAGGGCATTCCCATAAGCGCTATGTCCCCATCTTCAGCAGCCAGCGAAGAGTTCCGATACTAATGGTGCCAGTAGCTTTCTGATTAAACGTCCGTCTTGCCTTTCTTCTGAGCCTTGAGCTTCAGCCAGAACCTCTAGTCACCCTCAACTGCATCAATCTCACCAGACTGTGGTGATCCATCTGCTCCTCCGCATTGTACACGCTCTCCCATAAGGCACTAACCACGTCTGCCCTATCATGTAGCAGTATTCCACCAAGTTGTGCAGAGCCAGCCAGTCTGTCCGCCTGTTAATTTCCCAACACACCGGCGTGACCCCGTGAAAAAATCCAAACAATACTCCTCACTCGTGTCCTCCGCAGCGAAGCATGCCACTCTGCACGAAGCATACCTGTTCTGATCTTCCTCAGCATGCTTTCTGAATCAGTTACAATCACAATGTGTGTGTGTGTGTGCCGTGTTCTCTAGCCAGCGGAAAGCACAGGAAAGCGTGCACGGGAAAGAAGCAAGTATGGAAAAAATCGGAATGCAGTGACGGTAAAATCTTGACTAATATAAGACTAAGAATCTTGCCAAATGTCTGGGGTCATGATCCAGGTCGGCCCACCTTCCGAGATTGTCTAGGACAGTGTTTCCCAAACTCTTCTTAGTCGCGGCGCCTTTTTTTTTTTTTTTCAATTAAAATTTTTCACCGGCGCCCTATACCTAAGTAAAAGTATGACTATTCGTAACGTAAGGAAAAAAAAAACAAACTTATGTATCTTCAAATATTTCGCGGCGCCCCTGTGAAGAGATCGTGGCTTCCCGATGCGCCGCAGCGCACAGTTTGGGAATCACTGGTCTAGGAAGTAATGGGCCGAAACAATCGTCGACGAGGGATCTTTCTACTGATGATCAGTGGAACCCTGCTGTGCAAGCTTCCCAGTAGAGTTTTTCTTATTTATTGTGTAGCAATATTTGTTCCAGTATCTGCTGCTACAGGTTTTCGAAAACAGTCTTACGACGAATCTCTGGACCCATCAAAAATGTAAACAGCGGGAATGGAGAGTGAGAAGCAATAACGAAATTCATAATCTGTTTAAATCACCACTGATAACTGGCATCATGAGAGTTAATAGACTGAAATGGTTGGGACACATTGAGAGAATGTCCGATGACAGAGAAGTAAAAACTGTATACACAAGGGAGATGAATGGTCGTAGACCACGAGGCAGACCAAGAAGACGATAGAGAGATAATGTCCAGACAGACCTGCAAACACTTGATGTCACCAACTGGAAAGAGAAGGTCAACTAGTGAGATGAACGGAGGCGAGTGATATCTGCAGCAATGAACCTCAGCGGCTCGGAATGCTGAAGATGACCAACCAGAGAGGTGAACGGAGGCGGGTGATATCTGCAGCAATGAACTTCAGCAGCTCGGAATGCTGAAGAAGAGGAAGCAGAAGAATCTGCTGCTGCCATAAACCGCTGACTGACATCCTTAACAAAAACATTAAACAATGACACGACAATGGCAGGGTTAATGGTAATTCTTTCACACTTTTTGTTTTCCTCCAGGTCATGCCAGTGTGTTGGGAAATGAGCAGACAGATAGACTGGACGGTTCTGCACCACTTGATGGTGAATTGATGTATGACAAGCTGGATGTTGTTAGGGCCCTTTAGGAGCAAGTGAACACAGTGCCGCAGCACAGATAGATCATTACGGTCTGGGAAGAATGGCACTGCGAGGAGTTACAAGGGGATCTGACCGACACTCAACACTCAGGGAAAAGGCGAGACGGAAATAAAATCAGACAGTTACTGGTACCATCGGAATTGTAACTCTTCGCTTGCTGTTGAGGATAGGGACGGATCGCGTTTGGGGGTGTCCCGAGTGCTATGATATCAATTCTTAATTCAACATGTTTTCCCGTGCAGTCTCCTCGTATATTTAACCCAATCAGACCAAGTGACTGTCCCCGGGCTCTCTTTAGCATACTCTCTTTAACTCATTTAGTACCAGAAGAAGGTTGTGTAGGAGATGCCATTGAAAACATATTTTTGATTAAAACTTATCAGCGCAATTTCCTGAAAGCGGTAATAAAAAAGTCGTAGTGACGATTGGACAAGCCAGATTTTTTTAGTGTGTCTGACCAAATACAAGAATGTACTAGAGTAAATTAAGCTAACGAGGGGTTTCAGCACATATAGTGATTCACACAACATGTGTTGTTTGGAAAACAACGAGTTTTTGGATGGGGGAGGGAGGGGAAGGGGGAGGGGAGGGTGGCCCCAAAAAAGCCCAATCTGCTAAGCTCAGGCGCCTGTAGTTGTAGGAATGTGTACGCCTGGGTGTTCAATCGATTTTGTTGTTGGCGACATGTGTATATTATTATATAGGTCACCGATGTTAACAAAAGAGCACTCCACTGGTTCTGTATTGTATGGTAGCTTATCTTCGCCTTCTTCTTCTTGTTGTTGTTGGTAGTGTTATTGTTGTTGTTGTTTTTGTTCTCCCCCTCCTCCTCCTGCTCCTTCTTCTTCTTCATCTTCTTCTTCTTCTTCTTCTTCTTCTTCTTCTTCTTCTTCTTCTTCTTCTTCTTCTTCTTCTTCTTCTTCTTCTTCTTCTTCTTCTTCTTCTTCTTCTTTTCCCTTCTTCCTCTTCTTCTTCTTCTTCTTCTTCTTCTTCTTCTTCTTCTTCTTCTTCTTCTTCTTCTTTTTCTTTCTACTTCTTCTTCTTTCTTCTTCTTTCTTCTTCTTTCTTCTTCTTTCTTCTTCTTCTTCTTCTTCTTCTTCTTCTTCTTCTTCTTCTTCTTCTTCTTCTTCTTCTTCTTCTTCTTCTTCTTCTTCTTCTTCTTCTTCTTCTTCTTCTTCTTCTTCCTTCTTCTTCTTCTGATTTGGGCCACTGACAACAGCCGGAGTGGGAATTTAAAATGATGAACAATTGCGTCCCATATTGGGACTCGGCACATTATTCTCATACCAATGGAATGCTGATGAAGTATTGAAAAAGTAATACTGACTTCGTTCTATCTATTTCAGTATGTTGAAAAAAAAAAATGATCAAATTAACTAATTATGGATTATAAGGGTAGCATAACTGATGCCGCATAACTCAAATTAGCCTAGCCATCATAGTTACAGAGACAATTTAATTCAGGAAAAATAAAATAATGCAATAATGCGGACACCATCAAAATATGCGCTGAGTTGCGTTAAGTTTCAAGAACCGACATGACAGCATTCTCTTGTTCAGTAATGCTAGTCGTCCCCATGTGGGATGCAGCTTTTCGTTATTTGAAGCCCTACCCTGGTTTTTTCCGGGAGCTCTGATTATAGTCGGGGCATAAATGTGGCTTAAGGGCTGAAAGGTGTTTCTGGGACCTCTTCACGTGTGATCCTCATCCGCCTGGTGGCACTTTGTGTCACCGGGTGTTTATCGCTTGTATGATGTCCGGGTGGGGTACAACAAGAGAGATATCACAGCACTCAAGGCATTAGAACATGGCTCTGTACCCACCTTCAGCAGCCAACGAAGCTTTCTGACTCCGATGGTACCAGTAGCATCTTAAAGTATGCCAGTTTGCCTTTCGTCTAGACGTGGAGTGTCGGCCAGATCCTCTCGGCCAATCCCGGTTTCACAAACAATATATTATAATATTTTTTTTTTTATCCCAGGGAAAATGCATTACTGAGAAATTATAGACATAGTGTTTTATAGACAAATTACCACACATGTTTTACATGGAAAAATGTTTTACAGAGATAATCCTAGGAAATATATTGCAGAGAAAACGTATTAAAGAGAACACACACAGAACATGTATTAGAGAAAACAAATTTATTACAGAGAGGAAAAAAAAAAAAATTAAAGTGCATATGTATTGCAGATTAGAAAGAGTTTGTGGGTAACTGAGTTGTGGTTCTTGAGAAGAATGTTGCGAATACATTGTACTGCCAGAATAACTTAACAATGATTGCATAGAAATTAATAATGAAAGTAGAACATTATATACAACAATGAGAAGGAGACAAGCAAAGTTCTTTGGTGATGTGATGAGAAAAGGAGCACTGGAAAATATCGTGACGACTGGAAAGATCACAAGAGGCAGAGGCAGACGAAGAGAAATTATGGTGGCTGGCTTACAACAGTGGCATAGGAGAATATCATCAGTAGACTTGAACCTAACACCAAAGACATAGATCTGTGGTGACGCATGAACGCCTCCGCCAGCTGGCAAGGCACTTGATGATGATGATGAATGATGATATGTATAGCAAAGAAAAAACGTTTAAAATATATTACAAAGAGAATACTGATATAATGTATTGCACAGCAAATACGTAGAAACATGTGGCACAGAGAAAACAAGAAGAAAAGTGTTTCAAAGAAAACGTAAAACGATAGGTAATGCGGAGACAATGTATCACATAGAAATTACTTGGACACAGCGAAACTATAGAAGGACAAAGCCCATAGAGAAATGTATTACTGAGAGAATGGAGAGGACATACCATACTTACAATGTCTCTGAGTTTATCTATCTCCATCTCCAGCCGGAACTGCCGTCTGTCTGTATGTTCTAGAAGGTCTGTGAGGTGCCTGTTGTCATCCAGCGCCTTGTTTCTTTTGTCTTCTACTATATCCAGTTCATCGTGTAGCCTCACCGACACTTCTTTGGCGACTCGGAGCTCCTCCTCTAGAATTCGGATATGGTTTTTAGCATCTTTGGACTCAAACTGGTCCTGCAGCATTCGCAATTTTTCTTCATAGCGCATTTTGTCTTCTTCGAATTGTTCGTTGCGTCTCTCTGCTTTTCGAAGTTTGAACTGTAGAATTCGGCAAGTTTTTGCAGTTAAGTCTAATTCCGTTTGTAGTTCGCGGAATTCCTCGTGTTCATTCTCTCTGAAGTGGTCGTACATTTCGTCCATCTCACACTTCATCTCCATTATTTGTGTTTGAAGTTCTTTATTCGCCTCTTTGACGACTTCAAGCTCTTTCTCTGCGGCTTCTAGATCCTCCTCAAGGTTTGGGTCGTTTAAACTGTCCTTCCCATTTTCTTTGTCTTGTTTCGCAGAGGCTTCCCGTGTGTGCAGTTGGTCGATCAATGACTGATTGTTTTTTTCCAGGGTTTTACATTGGCTTTCTAGATTAGATAGCTGTTCACGCACGTTAATAAGCATCGTTTCTGTGTCTTTCCTGTGATTATTCGACGACGCACCTTTTACAAGATCCCTTTCTTCTTCTAGTGCTTTCACCTGCTGCATCATCTGTGAAATCTGTTCTGTCAAAGCTTCCAGCTTTCCTTCTTTGTCTTTCAGTTCCTCTGTTAACTTTATTGCAACACCAACGTCAACAATGTCTGCTCTAGTTGTTGCTTCTTTATCTACTTCCTCTGGTTCTTGTTTTGTTTTCAATGTTTCAACCAATGGGAACGTTGGAGATTTGACAGATGTCGAGGTATCTTCGTCGTCAGCCTTATCCTTCTCCTTGTCTGAAACTTTTGACTTGTCAAGAGAACTAGCGGAAGATCTACTCTCTTTGACCGCCTCAAGTTTTAACGTTTTTGGAGTTTTATTCTCTGCTGTTTTAGCTGCTAATGCTGATGAAGACGTTTTGGTGTCTGTTGATAATGATGTGGAACTTCTCGAAGACTTAATTGTAGAAGTTGACGTCAAAGTTTTCTTTCCAGAAACATATGAGTCGGTAACTGTTTCGTACTTTCTTTCACTGCCCTTTTCTTTCCCTTGATCTTTAGAGTTGACACATTTGTCAACTTCTGTCTTTGATGGACTAGAGAAAGGGCTTAACTCTCTTTTACTGCTACCACTTCCTCTGATCGACTTTGATGTTTCTTTGCTTTCAGTATTTCCCGGGGTACTAGTTTCAGGGTTTTTCGTCGAAGCTTTAACCAAGAGACCAGTTTTGTTCAGTTCGGCTGAATCAAGGTTTGGTGGGATTGATAATTGTTCATTAGTATTGGAAACAGGACTTGTCTCTGCAGATTTTAATTTCGTAGAGCTCCTTAAAGGAGTAGACTCTCTTTCTTGTCGTTTTCCTCTGTCTAGGCTTACTGGTGGACCTTTTGAGCTTGGGATTACTTTGACTTTCTCAGCCGTTGAGTTGGCTGGGCCTTTAGATGAATCAATGATATTAACAATTCCACTGTCTTTAATTTGTGGTGAATTTGCCTTACCTTCTTCAGGATCGGGGGACTTAACTTGTTTATTTGTGTCCTTAATATTTTTAAGCGAGTCTTTACCGAACAAGGGTGTCTTGGAACGAGTTCTATTGACAAGCTTCAGGTCTTTGCTGTCTGGCTTACTGGATGGCATAGGAGTCTTCGCATCTTTATTGTCCGGCTTGATAGCATGTGGCAGAGATTTCGTTTCTTTGCTGTCTGGTTTGCTAGGAGGCAGCGAAGTTTTCGCATCTTTGCTGTCTGACTTGATAATAAGTAAAGAAGCTTTCGTATCTTTACTCTCAGGTTTGCTAGCAAGCGGTGGAGTCTTCGTATCTTTATTCTCTGGGTTGGTAGCATGCAGCGAAGTCTTCGCATCTTTGCTACCTGGTTTGGTAACAAGTGGCGGGGTCTTTGTATCTTTACTCTCCGGTTTGGTAGCAAGCAACGGAGTTTTCGTGTCTCTGCTGTTTCAGTTTGGTAACAAGCGGCGGAATCTTCGCATCTTTGCTCTGCGGTTTGATAACAAGCGGCGGGGTTTTCCCATCTTTGCTGGCATCACTAGAACAATTCTCATTTCCAACGTCGATTGATTTGGCACTTGTTGCTTTACTGGCACCAGCCTTTGAATTTCTGGAAGCCATTTCTGTTACTTTTGTTTCTTCGGCTATTTTCCTTGGCGATTTTGGCTCGCCTTTAGATATTGGTGATTGAGGTGGATCCACATGTGGATCAGAACATTTTGAACTAGGTGAATTATTGGTGGTTTTCGAACTGTTGGTCAGAATACTGGAAGTTTTGGTTTTCGTGTCTGATGGCTTGGATAGTTTGTCTTTTGATAGCGCAGGCGTTGGTTCGGCAAAGGATGTTGGATTCCTTGCTCTTGAAACTGTCTTTTGAGAATTCGCTGCTGAATTTGTTCCTGAGGCTGCAGGAGTAATGCTGTTGGTAGTGACTGTTTGTGAGGGTCTGGCAGCAGCAGCTGTTGTTGTTGCTGCTGGTTTAACGTTCTTTGTGGGTGATTTTGCAGTCGACGATAATGGAGAAGATCCTGAAGTTGTAGCAGATGTTTTTGAATGCTTTTCATTAGCAGTGTTTGATAGCGTTCCTAATTTTGTACTCTTATTTTCACGACCTATATCTTCTTTAAGTGACAGTTTATCCTGTTCCTTACTAGAGTCTTTAGTAACAACTTTCTCTTTAACTTCTTTTGGTGATTTTTCCTTTTCAACTTTTGATTCCCGAGAACTGCCTGTTTTCTTAACATTTTTGGCATCAACCGTAGAACCATTCTTAGCATTTATGACCGCTGGTTTCTTTGTCCCAGGCGCCGATATTTTCCCTGCTGCCTTTTCCTTTGCGACCTCCTCTGCTTCTTTTGCCAAGAGTTCCTCTGAGTGCTCATCTAATGTATGAAAGCAGTTCTTACAGAGAGATCTTCTCCAGGTCTGACTCTCGAAGATGGAACACACATGCGGAAGACTCTGATCATCCACTTCCGCCATGATTGAACGTTACGCGACTTCAAAGAACAATTTGTAAATCTCGTAAAATACTCGTAATGTAACAAAAGGGATTTTTTTACGGAGTAAATAACCCTGACAGGAAATGGGGTGATGACAATGATCCTTTGCAGGTTATCAGGTAATTGCAGTTGCAACTTCATAGCAGACAGGCCACTCCATAGTTGCTCCGTTTCTGTGACAATAAAAACCACACAGAATATCTATCACTGTCGCTTGTGAAGAAATTGGCACAGACTGAGTCTAAGCAAATCAGACAGCATGCACGTCCATTAAATGTATAAGGCAGCCGTCAGAAGTGCACACACAAACAGTCCGACACTAGAAACGCATTTTGTCGTCGATGAAAACAATAGTCACAACAGATCAGAAGCTGCACACGCAGTTTATCGCATAATGCACTTCAAGTTTCCTGGCAACAGGTCCCTCGACATTTTTAGTCTGCAGGATGTTAGTGGATAGGTGGAAAGTCTCGTGCAATGCTGGCACGAAGTCTGGTATGCACCGAGATTACCTAAGGCCTAGGAAAAAGAGAATGAAAACATTAGATTTAGTTACCTTTATAAAGGCAGGAGTGAGACTACATCAGGTGAACACAGTCATCCACTGATGGGATGCAGTTTTTAGTTATTTTGAAGCCACACCATAGCTCTTGCCGGGAGCTCTAAATATAGCCGGGCCATTTATATAACCTAACGGCTAAACGGGGTTTGCGGGATTTCTCCACGGGTGATCCTCATCCGCATGATGGCACTTTGTGTCACCAGGTGTTTATCGCTTGTTTGATGTCCTGGTGGGGTACAACTTACATACATCCCATCAGGTGAAAAGATTATAGTATTGACAATGTGGTACAGTTGTTAAATAATATATTAGCTTATACCTCATAATTATCATCATTAAGACGACCCCAACCATCATCACCACCATCATCATCATCGCTAGGACAACACCACCATCATCATCATCTCCGAGACAACACCACCATCATCACCATCACCAACATCGTCATCCCCTCGATAACACCACCATCATCACCTGTATCATCATTATCATCATCTCCTTGTGCTACATATAGGTCACAAGGAGGCTCACAGTCGATCCCTGTCATTCCGGTTCAGTCCTCTTCTTCCTCTTCTGTCACACTTCACCGAGTCTAAACTCCTGGAGAACGTTTTGGTTATTCATCAAATCCTGGACTCGAGAATGTACATCCATTTTACAGATATGGCTTCTTGGTATGCAGCCTATTGGTTCCTTCCCTCTCAGGCTAATGCACTTTGACTTCGATAGAAACACCTCTGAGTAATGGCCTTTTAAGACATGCTTGTTTGAGAAAAAAAATGGGGGCGGGGCGGGGTGTCTATCCAACATCTTCTCTCTCTCTCACAATGGGACCCCAGAACGAAGGCTGTCAATGGGATTTTTATTAAAACCCAAGCTAAGCTGAAAAAACACCCCAGCAATATATATAAAAAAAAAAAAACTTAAAGCCAAGAATGATAAAAAGTACAAATTGTAAAGTTACAAAACGAAACATTTACCCACTTAAAAAAAAAAAAAAAAAAACATAAGGATATAAAAAAAAAAAAAAAACAAAACAAACAAAGATCTTGCTACAGAAGCTAATATTGCATAGGAATATTGAAAATCTGAACTGTTGTAATTAGGAGAAATACAGGGCGCGACGAAACAATTACAAACATATATTAACTGGTGCCCACGCAGATTAGAGATGCTTAAACTGTAACAAAAATGTAACGCTTGTTTAAGCGTATTAAGGTAGCAAAAAGACAGCTCGCTGTCTGCTTACATCACTCATTTAAAAATGTAACGTGTCACCGTGCTAGCTGCGCCGGCATTCTCTCAAAAGCAAAGCGACAAGGAGGAAAATATCACGTGATACCCTTTCCAGGAAAAGCGTTACCCGTCGGTACTTACACATGCGAGCAGATCAATCTTTGCCACTATCCCAGAGAGCTCTCACATGTCCCCTTTGGGGTCACAATATACCACAGCCTCAACTTCAGTAAAAAGAACCAGCTACCTTGAGAGCACCAGGCAAATTGCTTAGCTATAAATCTACGGAGTCGATCGTTTCCATGCTTTAAACCAGTGTTTCTCAAACTGTTTACACCCGCAGCCCAAGAAAACCGAAGAGATTGTCTCACGACCCACCTCTGATAGCTAACCACACACAGAACAAAAATGTACATAGCGGTTTCAAACTGATGTCATGGCTGGAGCCGGGGGTTGAGCTCTCAACCCTCACCAGATACCCCTAACACATGTGCATTTGTCACATCTGACAGCAAAAGTCCAACTCTGGCCTTCTGGGGGGTGGGGGGGGGGGCGAAACTGTTTAAACCAAGAGAAGAAGAGGCAACGGAGAGTATAACCAGAAAGCTCCTCGAGTGTGATCACAGTCTACTCTAGCGAAACCAGGGGTTGAAGTCGGAGGCAACCATCCCAGAGGTGCACCACACAATCGGGATGCCATAAATACACGCCAGACAAAAAAAAAAAAAAAATCTAAAAACATAAATACACGCCAGACAAAAAAAAAATATCTAAAAACATAAATACACGCCAGACAAAAAAAAAAATATCTAAAAACATAAATACACGCCAGACAAAAAAAAAAAAAAAATCTAAAAACATAAATACACGCCAGACAGAAAATATATATAAAAACATAAATACACGCCAGACAAAAAAAAAAAAAAAATATCTAAAAACATAAATACACGCCAGACAAAAAATATCTAAAAACATAAATACACGCCATAGAAAAATTTTTAAATCAGCAAAACGATAGAGTGCTCGCCCTGTGATGGACTTCCAGGCAAGAGCAGCCCCAGGCCCTCTACCTCCAAGAGACCCAAATCAAATTACTGTAGGTCCTTCTCAGATGTCATGCGGAGCCAGGGAACAAAGGAGACAAATTAATGCACCTGAATGCGAAGTGGGTGGGGGAAAAAAACTTGAGTTAGAAAATTTTTTTAACAAGGAGCAGATACACGTATGCCGTCTACAAGAAACCCACCTCACTGAAGAAGCAGTCTTCAAAATCAAAAACTATCAATGCTACCGATCAGAGTGGAAATGCAGAAAAAGGGGCGGAATACTAACTCTAAAAAGAAACAATATTACTACTTGCCGGACTGAAGTATGTAAGGATGGAACAGAATATGAGATTCTTAAACTAGTGGGCCGTGGCCTCTAGGTTGAAGAACACTGCTGTTAACTCATTAATTCTCAAACCTCGACACTCTGCGGTCGAAAATTAATTACATAATTTACAAACTAAAAGTGACTAGTAAACGAAGACCAGGTCTATGGGAAGGGGTTGCGGGGGGGGGGGCATAAATGAGGTCAAAAGTTACGACCCTTATAGATCTAAATAACTGGTAATCTATGCATCTCGTAAATGTAAAACATGCCCGTTGAATAGGATTGTACCTGTATAATGTTAACGTTAATTTCTGTTGAACAGAGTTGAGTCAAGAATTGACATAACAGCACTAGGAGCATTCCCATGCATGCTTCTTCCTCATCTTCAGCAGCGTAGAGTTCCGATACTGATGGTACCAGTCACAATCTGGTTATATGTCCGTCCTGTTTTTTCTTTGAGTGTAGTGAGCCGGCCATACACTCTGGTTACACCCAGGTGCCTCATTCTCTCCAGACCATTATAATTTTTTTTTTCTCTACTGATTCCGTTCCTGGTTCCCAAAGGGCCTTGACCACATCTGCCTTGTCATGTATCAATAAACCACCCAGCATTACAGATCCAGCCAATATGTCTACCTGTTCATTACCGCCTATTCAGAAATGACCTGGAGAAAAGATCCAAAGTATGCTCACTACCGGTGACCTTCCCAGCGGAGCTTGCCACTCTGCTTGAAGCATCCCTGTCTTCACCCTTCTCAGCATGCTTTCAGAGTCTGTTACAGTTACGACATGTGTATGCATCTAGTTCTCTAGCGAATGGAGAGCTGCAGTTACCGCCTCCACCTCCATTCTCATGCTAGATGTTGTGATGAGGTATGCTAGGATGTCTTGCACTAAAGATTTTCCCCTGGCTTTCGCTACGAACCCCCAGGCTCATCTCTTTCCTCTCAAAATCGAACCATCTGTATAGATAATCAGATCACCTGGGTGTGAATTGTCGTTAAACGTGTAATCATTTCATATAACAAATGAAAAAATAAAATAAAAATGAAGACATTAGGAAATCGTTAGAGCAGTCCTTCAAACATCCACCCCCACACTCTAGCCGTGTTAAACCAAGCACCAGCACCAATCAGCTAAAACCTACATAAATTGACGCTAAGAGAACTGGACAAAACCAAACCAGACCTAGAACGCCAAGTACCACACCGAACTTAGGAAGACAAAGAACATGAATATCAGGTGTGACTTCACACCACAAAGAATAGGAAACCAAAAAAAGAAAGCCAAGGAACCTTCCTTCATTTAGCAGGCCTCCGGGTTGCTGAAAAAGGATCAAGTTTAGAATTTTTGTTGAACAACTGGAATTGGAATTGGGAAATCTAGCCGTGCATGAGCCATAATTCAAACTCTCTAAGTAGGCACCTCATTACGTAGACGCCTTCAGCGTTTCAGTTAAATTTCTATTCTTCTCCATGCAACAATTATAACAAAGAAAGCGAATCCGGAGAATGACAATCATAATCATGGCTTTTTATAAAAGTGGAAAGACAAAGAATATGCTTGAAAGAGGGTTTATTAATTGAATTCCACAAAAACCTTACCTATGTGGCCCCCCACCCCTGCTCAATCTGCATTCATTGCAATAAATTCTAACATACGTCAGCGAAAGTTAGATAGAAAAATATAGAACAAAAGTTAAATGCATTAAAAACTAAGTGTCTGAGAAAAAAAAAAAAAATATAAAATGGGATATATTTTTAAAATGTGGGGAGATCAAAGAAATGTATGGGAGAAAACCTATTTCGACTTCAATAAAAAAAAAAAAAAAGGCACAAATCACGAACCCCCAGAAAGAAAATGACTTTCCTTGCCATTCCTCTCTGGCCGTCTCGTAGGGCCTGCCCTATGATGGGGGGGGGGCTGGAGGGTGGGGGGGGGGGATATCACGCTTAGTGAGCGTCCAGCAGCCCAATGAATTTTACGCGGTGCTGTCACAAGTTGGCGATATCGTGTGGTCTATATTCTAAGATGTGAGTGATTTTAACAGTCCCAAAACACAATGTACTGGCCCGACCCACTCCCCCCCACATACTTCAGTCTCAGCCTACGTCCTGCGAAAGAGTACAGCCTACGTCCCACGCTTAAAATACGACGTGTTGCTGGACGCTCACTAAGCGTGGCACTCCCGCAACGTAGGACAGTCACTACAACACAAAAAGTAATGAATGGCAAGGGAAGTCACTCTCTTTCTGAGTTCAAGAGTTGTTCCAGAAAAAGAATGTAGAGATATATCGGCACATTCTAAGACGAAATGAGCAAAGAATTACAAAACAAGCACGGAAATGGGAAACAAACGGTCTGAAAAAAAAAAAAAAAAAAAAAAAACAGGACGTCCACGAAAAACATCAAGAAAAACGAGAAGCTAAAAACTCTGAACTGAACTCCATGTCAGAAATCGAGAGAGTTGCTTGCAATGGTGCGAAGTGGACGAATTGAAATCGAGCCCTATGGGACTAGTAGTAGTAGTAGTACATTTTACCCCACTAGGGCATCACACAAGCGATAAACACCCGATGACACAAAGTGCCACCATGTGGATGAGGATCACCCGTGGAGAGGTCCCAGAAACCGCGTTCAGCCATTAGACCATATTTATAGCCGGGCTATATTGCGGCCCCTCGAAAGAGCCAGGGTGGGGCTTCAAAATAACGAGAAATTGCATCCCACAGGGGGATGACTAGATTGATAAGCCTATGGGACATATAACAGCACAGGAAGAATGATGATAATAAATGATGAATCTGCATTGTTATTTCATCATCCGCCCTTCTTTAGTGTCCGGAAAAACATGCAAGAAAATTAAATTGTTATCCAAAAGACATACGTTACTAAAAAGTTTTGTTGAAGCATAAAGGGTAATAATGAGATAAGGCTTAACACAAGTCGCGGTATGTTGTGTCTGTGCTTAAATCGTAATGGTTTATTTTGATTCGCAAGCAATATTTCTTTTAGCTCACAGAATAAGCAGGTTAACGTCTTTTAAGTTTCTTTGGCAGCCGGGAAGATAGGAGCTCTGTTGAAGGTGTTGTGTTTTTAAATAGGTGATCAAGGTTGAGAAGAAAGTAAGCGATAAACAATTTGGAAGAGAAGTGTTGTATAAGGTTTATAGATTGAGGGTGAAGTGTTATCCATTATCTTCGCCTTCCCTCTATTCTGTTTCTTCTTTTTTGTTGATGTGAATGCATCGGAGGAGCGGCTGGTTGATGAATTAGGCGTCTGGAGTCTCAATCTGAAGATCCGGGATTGATCCTCAGTGAGGGATGGAGATATTTTCTGTCAGGGGCAAACATAAAAACCACAACCCGCCCAGTTGAGTTGAGTTGAGTTGAGTCAAGAACTGACATAACAACACTCGGGGCATTCGCATGTGGGCTCCGTTCTCATCTTCAGCAGCCAGCGCAGAGTTCCAATACTGATGGTACCTGTCACAATCTGGTTATATGTCCGCATAGCCTTTTCTCTTAGTGTAGTGAGCCCGCCAGACACTCTGGTTACATCCAGGTGCCTTATTCTCTCCAGACCATAATAATCTTCATTCTCTACTGATTCCGTTGCTTGTTCCCAAAGGGCCTTGACTACATCTACCTTGTCATGTATGATTTCACCACCCAGTGGTGCAGATCCATCCATTCAGTATGCAGGATATATAATTTTGATCTGACATATTCAATATTTCCAGTTAGTAACGCTAGGCCAACACTATGCTATCAGTGTCAAACGTGGACACTTACATCCTCCGATGAACGTGGAATTGTGGGAACAGAGATGCGGGAGTTTCAAGGCAAGACATAATACGAAATCACGAAAGCTAGGAATAAAGCCAGTCTTACAAGTCGTCAAACAACAACAAATGAAGTGGTTTGGACACCTAACAAGAATGCCCTGGTACTATCTACCATAGCGAGCCACACTAAAACGTTACAATGGGTATAGAGCGAGCGGAAGACAGCTGATGCACACGCAACACTCAGGTCATGAAGCAGGACTGCAGTTCAGAGGTGGACGAACAACCAGAACTTCTCGTCACAGTGTACAGCTGGTCTGGTGAAAATATCGAGTGATGGTATTAGGAACAGCCTTACAGAAATAAACATCAATCCTAATGATGCTCTTGACAGAGCTCATCAACGAATGTTACATTTCCCCCACACTTCGCCGATGTACTAGGTGGAAGAGAAGAAGAAGAAGTAATGCTTTTACTGAGAGGGTGTTCTCTCTGAAATAATCAGTCAGAAGTCGAAAACAAGCTAGAAAAAGAACCTAGTTGCAGCTTCTTGGGGCAATAGTTAAGAATATGAGCACAACTGCTCTCACTGAACAAAAGTTCCAAGGACTTTACTGTCTAGCCTAGAATATTAAAGAACTTCTAACCTGACTGAATGTATGATTGTTGGTTTCAATAGACACGATAGTGACGACCTTGATTTTTGAGAGTTTACTATCATGTGAGTATGAATTTACAATTGTTTCCTCCTCCATTTTTTGGGCCTTTTTGACCAATATTTGGGCGATTTTCTAAATTTTGATCTAGTGGCAGCTAACTAGTGGCATGGTACCAGGAAGGAGGGACAGGGACCGACCGACACGAAGATGGGCACAGGATATAAGTGACTCCTTGAGTGTTAAAGTGCATGAGGCGGGAGAACTGGCGAGAGACCGAGTTTATTTCAGGCAGTCTGTGATAAGAGCGACGTTCTGCAAAGGACCTGCTACATGATGATGATGGCAGCTAACTAAACACGAAACAAAAAAGAAATTAGATTACAGTTTATTTGTTAAACCCGATGTCATAAAATTCGAATTTTCAGCTAATTTGACATCTGTCGCTCCTCAGAGTGTCAGCAAATTTTACAAATGTGACGGTAGCGTTGTTTATGATAAACACCGCTCTACAATAACATGCATTCAATTTCTCTATTTGATTTTAGTCTTTTTACACAGTAGGAAGTCATTGATGTCCTAATCCTATAGACTGGAAGACAAACATCAACTACCCTACCTCGTTACCTGTTTCAGTTAGTTACGTATCATTTACATGAGGTTGCAGAACAAACCCTAGCATTTTTTTGGTTGTTGTGGTTTTTCTAGGCAAATTTGTACGTTCAGTAGTTTGCCATTGCCCCATGAACGGTCAACTCTCGGTACCACTGCTGAAACAAACCAATGCACGAAGTTTTTGCTGCCAAATCGTCCGCAACGGGGATCGAACCCGGCACCCTGGCATTACGGAGCGCGTTCGCAAAACCCAAAGCCACCAAAGTCAACATTACCTAATTAAGCCTAACCTTTTAGCGGCCCTGGGGGTCTCGGTGGCGAAGTGGTCAAGCCGTTAGCCTCGCGCTATGAATGTCGTGGGTTCGTTTCACATCCGCGGTGTTAAGTTCACGAGTGCAATTTTTACAAAAAGCCATGGTGATCGTCACTGGAGCTTCGATGGTCGTACTCTGTGCGACGCTCTCAGCAGGTGGCTAGGTGTTCTGCGGAGAGAGACTAAACCATTTAGGATTAAACCCGGTGGAATGAAGTCGATCCTCTCACCATTACCTTTAGCGGATCACTTCGACATTTCCGCAGCCCACTGGTAGAAGCAGACTCTTGTAAACTACTTTCTATCAGCTGACTACGTACGTGCGTACGTGAGTATGTGTGTCCCCAGTAGCAACACAACTAACAACACACCACACCTGTTACATAGAACACATATCTTTCTGCCTATAAACAATTGACACTCAATTCAGAAATGTTGCCCTGGAAATCCTATATTTGTCACGACCTTTTCGTCTTAGTTTTGTTGTTCCATTTTATTCGTCGATAATATCTTCCTCTTGATCTTCGTATTCTTTGCTTCTGCTGCGGCTTCTATTATTATTATTATTATTATTATTATTACTACAGTTTTTTGCTGCCATTGCTGGTACAACTATTGATACTATTGATACGACTTCTTTTACCAATTCTTCTTCTTCTTCTGCTTCTTCTTCTTCTTCTTCTTCTTCTTCTTCTTCTTCTTCTTCTTCTTCTTCTTCTTCTTCTTCTTCTTCTTCTTCTTCTTCTTCTTCTTCTTCTTCTTCTTCTTCTTCTTCTTCTTCTTCTTCTGCTTCTTCATCTTCTTCTTCTGTTTCTTCTTCTCCTTCTCGTCGTTCTCCTCCTTACTATCCCTCCCCTCCTGCTTCTCCAATGTGCCTGGCAGTAACATAACACGCGCGAGCACACACACACACACACACACACACACACACACACACACACACACACACACACACACATGCCCAAAACCGGTTACACACAACACATATCAAAGTACGTCTATAAATAATTGACAGTAAATTATTTTCATGGCAGTGCCAACAGACCAAGATTTCCACACTGAACGGGCTTTCAGGATAAAAGCAGTAGCAGATAACCTGAAGAAGTGCCAACTTGTTTTATCTCCACGTTTCATCTCATTTTTACTGCCAGCTGCTGTTATTTCTACTGTTTGTGCTGCTTCTGCAACTACTTCTACTCCTGCTACAACCACTACCACCACCGCCGCTACTATTTCAATGGCTCTTTTTGCTGTTGCAACGGTTGCTGCCATGTCCTACTACTACTACTACTACTACTACTACTACTACTACTACTACTACTACTACTACTACTACTACTACTACTACTACTACTACTACTACTACTACTACTACTACTACTACTACTACTACTACTACTACTACTACTACTACTACTACTACTATTACTACTACTACTACTACTACTACTACTTCTACTACTACTACTACTACTACTACTACTACTACTACTACTACTACTACTACTACTACTACTACTACTACTACTACTACTACTACTACTACTACTACTTTTTTCCCCTACTAATACTACTGCTGCTGCTGTTGCTTCTGTTACTACACTAATACTGCTGTTGTTGCGGCTGCTGCTACTACTACTACCACTGCCATCACACTACTACTGCCACGACCACCACTTCGATTTCTTTGTAGGAAAATGAGTATAATGAAAACAAACATCTAGTTTTTATTCTGCCTTATTTGTGCTATATGGAAAAGCAGACACCGTCTCCACGACCTTGGCATTGTACATGTTTTAGGGGTAATCAGTGTGAAAAACAAACACACGTATTTTAAATAGTAAAGTGGATACATCATATACTGTCATAATGCTGTCAGGATCATTTCTTCTTCGCGTTCACCAGACCAGCTGTACACTGTGACGAGAAGTTCTGGTTGTTCGTCCACCTCTGAACTGCAGTCCTGCTTCATGACCTGAGTGTTGTGTGTGCATCAGCTGTTGACCTGATTCACCTGAATGCAGACTGTTGGTTCCTTGGCTCTCACGCAGATGCACTCTGACTTCAAAGGATGCTTCTCAATTAGTCGACTCCTACGACATGCTTATGGGTAGGCAGTAGGTCTATTCTTGTTTTCCCCACAATGGGGCCCCGAAACCCACACGGGGAAACGGGCTCATGAAAAGTAAACAATCGATTTGTGTCAATCACTCTATATTCTATTTTTAAGGAATACACACATTATAATTCCGACAAAGATCTGAAAAATTCGCCGATGTAGGAAGAAAATCAGCACCTGTGCAAGTGTTAACTATGAAATCTAAGGATATAGGGAATCTAAGACCACATGCAAAAATTCGTATTGATCCGCATAGGACTTTACGAGATTTTTGTTAAAGTTTGAGGGTACAACTTTTGAAACGGACTATAGTCATTTTACCAGCTATAGCAGATTTCAACACTTCCTGGGAGAATGAAAATGCAAAACAAGCACCCAGCAGGGAACGGGAATTCCTGTCCATGGCGTCTGAACTTTCCATTTCTCACACGTCGGTCTGCACCAGGTACGTGCATCTCCCGTAGTGACCCGGAAATAAATTGCCAACTTCCCGTGTTGCACAGCGTGACCCGAGCAAGAGTTGGTAATGAAATGGTATAGAACAGTGAAAGCAGTGCTTTTAATTTTGTGGCTGTACGCAACTGTATTGCAGTGACGGAACATTTTTAGGCATGTTTTTTCCCCCCAGCGCCGCTCTAATAGACACTTTATAGAGAATACCGGCATTATCTAGACACTTACTGAGTATCGGCTCTATAAAACAAAAAGCCAAAAAGAAGAAGACACAGATAAAATGTAGTAGTAGTAGCAGCAGCAGCAGCAGCAGTAGTAGTAGCAGCAGTAGTAGTAGTAGTAGTAGTAGTAGTAGTAGTAGTAGTAGTAGTAGTAGCAGCAGCGGCAGAAGAAGTATCAGCAGTAGTACTAGTAGTAGCAGCAGCAGCAGCAGTAGTAGTAGTAGCAGCAGTAGTACTAGTAGTAGTAGCAGCAGCAGCAGCAGCAGCAGTAGTAGTAGCCGCAGCAGCAATAGTAGTAGTAGTAGTAGTAGCAGCAGCAGCAGTAGTAGTAGTAGTAGTAGTAATAGTAATAGTAGTAGTAGTAGTAGTAGTAGTAGTAGTAGTAGTAGTAGCAGTAGTAGTAGTAGTAGTAGTAGTAGAAGAAGAAGAAGAAGAAGAAGAAGAAGAAGAAGAAGAAGAAGAAGAAGAAGAAGAAGAAGAAGAAGAAGAAAAAGAAGATTAAAAGAAAGTAACAAAAACATCACATTAGTTACAACGAGAAGTATAAATTCCCCTTTCTGCCACACCCACCTCAGTCGCAGTTTTTACACAGGGTTACTATTCCCCCTCCCCCCACCCCAACACCCACCTACCCACCAGATCGTTCTAAGGCTCCTAAATGCCAATGGGGAGAAGGAGAGTGTGGGAGGTAATCATCCTCTTTTGGAAAATAAAAGTGCGATGCTTACGTTGCGGAGCCAGCACTAGCAATTGGTGTCTGATTGGTTTCATTCAGGCAATTTCACTTTCTGTAGTTTGCCAATGCTTATTCAGCCTTCGGCTTTCCATACCCCTGTCGAAATCAACACAAAGCGGTCTGCTGTCAAATGGCAGGCAGTTAAAATCAATCTTGGTATCTCAAGTATACAAATTAGATGTTACAATCACACAGCATACATCACAGAATGGCTTATCTTAATGGTAGCCTCTGAAGCTCTGACCCCTGACTAAATGTAAAAGGTTGAGAGGTTAAGCGGTGTCTGTACATCAGGAGCTCCCTTACAGTTTACCACTGTGATTGAATTCAAAAGACATCTTGGCCAAACACAGATAAGATAAACAGTGGTGTGGTGGGACCGGGGCGAACTGGGACCACCGCAATACTTTTTGGTGCTTTATTAATATCATACCCCAAATAGGGCACATCCACAGGTGACGGAACAGTCTAATATTTTAGAGGGTGGTAGATAGGCTGCATGTAGTCGGGGGACCTAGGCTGCATGCATTCATGGGACCTAGGCTGCACTCTCTCGTCGGACGTAGGTGGGATGGGGTTAGGGACAGTTCTAGATGTTTCATCAGTTCTCGTTGTGCCTAGTGGAACATGAGGCTTCAGAAAGGACTTTCCATGCTTTCCTGTCCTGTGCAATCTTCAGTGCAGTTTTCCATGTCAAAGATGCCGCACTCAGGTCACTTTCCATCGTTCTTCTCCGTGTTGTTTTTGGGCGCCCCTGTTTTCTCTTTCCCTCTGGTGTCCATGTGAGAGCTGTTTTAGAAGGTATATCAGGATTCATTCTAATAACGTGGTCAAGCCATTTCCATCTTCTCTTGGTTATCATATTGTCTAAAGTTTCTTGGTTTGTGACTTGAAGTAGTTTAGTGTTTGAGATTGCATCTGGCCAGAAAATTTTGATAATTCTACGTAGACATGTGTGGTGGAAGGTAGACAGCTTGTGTGCATCCTTTTTGGTCATTCTCCAGCATTCCGCTCCATAAAGAAGAACTGGCAAAATGATGCTCTTGTAGAGTCGGAGTTTCGTTCCTATGCAGTAATTGTTGGATTTCCAGATTTGCCTCATCCTCCCAAAAGCAGCTCTAGCTTTGTTCAGACGTGACTGTATGTCCTCTTCGGTCCCTCCCAGTAGGGATACCACACTGCCAATATATTTGAAATGTTCTACATTTTCAAGAGTTGGGTTATTTATGGACCCTGGTTGTTGGTTTGGACTACTTGTCTTGATCTTAGTTTTCTTTGTATTTATTCTCAGTCCCACCATTTCTGCTGTGCAGTGTAGCCTGTTACCTTTTTCCTGTATATGTTCATGTTTATGTGATAGGAGTGCTATATCATCTGTTCTAGATGTTCAAGGGTCGTTAAAAGCATCAGAAAGCCGGGTACCCAGTCTTACCACCCTCTACAATGTTGGACTGTCCTGTAACGTCATCCAGGGTAGGATATTAATAAAGAACCTACTGTTTAAAATGACCCTGACTCACAAAAAGACAAAATACTTATTTTACACTAACTCAGTAGTTCAGAAGTTTGCAATTGCCTGCTGGACGGTCAGCTCTTGGTACCACTGTCGAAACTAGCACAAGACAAACTGTCCGAGGCTGGGATACAGCGTTATATGTACATCTCAATAAAACCGAATAACAGTTACTATCATCCCCAGCAGTTTCCATTTTTGCTGTTAGGGTCGTGAAGGGAGGGGGAGTAAGGAGTGACGTTCAACGTCACCAGGACTAACACCCGGTGACACAAACTGCCACCATTCGGATGAGAATCACCCGGGCACAAATCCCAGAACCGAGTTCAACCGCAGGGTTATATTAGGGGCCAAGACTAAAGGTAAAGGTAGAGTCAGGAGATGTGAACCAGCGTCATTGCACACGGTTGTAAATCATAAGTGCTCTGCCACCAGTACGGACTGCTGATAAGAAACTGTCCGCCTGTGATCTGTGGTGGGGCATTAAAATAACCGAAAATTGAGTACCATATTGGGCGGCGGCTATAATGATGTGGGGGGGGGGGGGGGGGGGGTGGTAACAGACTGCGATCTATGTATTCCTCTGACCATTGCACTGGATATCGTCATTTGTCCATGTAGAACGTCTTTAACATCATCGATCCATTTTCTCCTTGGGCGCATACTTGCTGCCATGCCAAGTCTTTTTAGATGTAACGTACAAGGGACGCCATGTTTAGACTACATAGAACATCAAAGAATTAAATGGTTTGGACATCTAACCAGGATGAAAAATGATCAAATAACATCACAAATTTTCAACCAAAGAAGCTCAGGATATAAGGCAAGAGGAAGACCAAGGAAACTGTGGATTGACGGGGTCTCCGAAACCTGCCAAAAGCATGGCCTCAGAACATCAGATGCTGCCCGCCTTGCTTATGACAGGAACTTGCATCTCCCCACAACGCTTAGCGGCATACGTGGAAGGAAAGTAAGTACAAGGGACATTCGGGCAGGACATGTTCTGTAGTAGGCAAACACAGCCAACAAGGGCGGATTGATGAATTTGATTAGACGAAAACCTGTGTTTTAAGGATTGTTGCGTTTGTTAGGTCCTGTCCTGAGGCGTAGACAAATGAACTGCCCATGCCGGTCAAGTAAAGTAAGTGGTAGTTATCTTTGGCCAGACTCTGTTCACTTCTGATAGACTGGTCGGACCCTTTTCTTCTCATAGTATGTTACTGCATTCTCTTGCTGTTTACATTCTGCCCCTTTCTTAGCAAGTTTATCCGCGGTTTTATTTCCAGGTATACCACAGTGGGATGACACCCACTGGAGTATAGTACACTTTTGAGCGTCCACCTTGCCAAGTTCAGATCTCAAGTGAGGGAGTTTGCCACTCTTGAGGGCTTGGAGCACCGATAGCGCTTCTGTGAAGATGACCACCAGTCAGAACTGGTGTTGTGTATAATTTCGGCAGCCTTCTCTAGTGATAGGATCTCTGCTGTATAGTTGGAACAGAATTTACCAATGGGTATACACATATTGTGTGGCGATGGTTGCCTGGGTATGTGATAAAGACACCAGCACTCCCATTTTAAACCGCACTGTTTGCTGATCCATCTGTGTAAGCATGTATCTACGACTGTTCAGCATAGTTTTCCTGAATCATGCTAAAGGCAACTGTTTGTTCTTGAAAAGTTATTGGACTCATCTCCAGCTGTGAGACCATTGAGTGAAGTCATTATCTGTATTGTATCACTGACTTGCTCCCAAGGTACAGGGTAAGGGGTAGGTTTCAGCGGTGTTGTTCTCATGGGTAGATCTGCTTGGTACGATCTTTTATACTCCCCCATCCCCTCGATGGATAAAGCCGCTACGCTTGGAACGCCCCAATACCAGATCATCTAATACTGATGGGCGCGTGGTCTCAAAGCATGAGGTCTGTCTTGAATGCTGGAGGTCCCGGGTTGAGGACCCCATGAAGGCTGGAATTTTTTTCACGTTTACTTCTATTAATTTCCTCTCTTCTTTGGGTAGTAAGATCGGACGTGCATATGTATCTTGCGATAGTCAACAAAAAATCCATTGGCAGTTGGAAATCGAAAACAATAGCTTAAGGCGCTGCCCGGGCAAAATTTAGAGTTACAAATCTACCCCAAGTATTTCAGGATCCTGACCGGTGCTACGGAGCTCGTGCACTGCGCTGATATTTTTTTGACTCAGAATTGACTTAGAAGTAGAACAGAGCACAAATAGGTTACTACCCTTGTGCCAAGATGTTGATCCGTTGTATATACCAAACCATCTAATCTTGCATTCATCACTGGGTGTGACTGCATACTATTAAACTTCTCCATCTGGATCATCATAGTTGAAGTGTCTCTTCTATAGGACAATGTCTGCATTGGCGTTTTTTTCTGCATTAACCGAATTGGTGCAGTTTTCGTGGATCCTGTGATGAGTCTAAGGGCTTGATTTTGTACTCTGTCTAACGATTGTAGATGGGAATTAGCAGCTAATGGCCAAGCTGATGCACCAAACTCCATGTGGGGTCTTATCGCTCCATTATAAACGTTCTTTAGGGTTTTTATATTAGCTCTCCAACTTGTACCTGCCAGTTTTGTAAGTAGCCCTAGTCTAAACGTGAGCCTTTTATCGAATGTCCCTCCAAGATAAATATTTAACTGCTTGCACAGGATAAAACGGAACGGTGGAATAGATTGCAAGCCATTTGTGACATCTAAAAGTACAGCTGGACAGTTACTGAGGTAATTACTAAATCTAGTAACTAAAATATTACTATGGAGATATAAGTAAAACGTACAGGACCCTTTTCCACGACTTTAGACGTATTAGGAATATAAGACTAGGCCTATATTTCATAGACCAAACGGCACTTGGTGGG
>CAJHNH020000890.1:1102500-1170000 GCA_905116865.2 Candidula unifasciata
CATAACTGCAGGTAGGCGTCTAACCTCTACACCACGGAGACTCACAAGGGCATTGGTAAAGAAGATTAATGGGGCTGGAGAAACTTTGCGCCACTTGGTTAGAATGTTTGTCTGCAGGTGGTCGCGTGGGGGGGGGGGGGTGTGGTCTGTTCACCATTAAAGCGGGTTTCAAAATAAAAATAAGCTCTTGGCGAAAACACAAATAGGTATCAGAAAATATTATGGGAAGTGAAAGCGATCGGTGCTGATGCTGACGGCGTCATTTATACGTACATCATACATGCGTACGAACATTCATACGTATGCATGTACTTACATAATTCTTGAGAATTACCCTCACAGCATTATGTAGGAACGAGGGCAACACAAAACATGTGTCTCATTACGTTTACCTTCAGTCTGCGCCAAGACCGGAAATTCCTTATTCTGCGCCAAGACGGAAAATTACACCAAGATAGTACAAATATAAACTTGCGGATAGAATAAAAAGACAAAGAAATCGAGGAGACGTGAGCAGCCTATGGCACGTGCACCCAGCATTACTCGCAGAGCGACTTTTAATGTCTCATGTAATCTGGTAATCTTAGTTTCAACATCATAGGAAACTGGTCAACCCAAAGTTGTTCAGTTTCTGTGCCAATTAAAACTACACAGAATGTCCATCACTATCCCTTTTGGAAACACTGGCACAAACTGCCGATTAATCATATCCAATTTCATTCACACGCATTAAATGCATAAGACAGTCGTCAGAAGTGCTAACACAATCTGTCCGACACTAGAAATGGAGTTCACCATTGATGGAAGCAGAAATTACGAGGCAGATAAGTAGTTATATATGCAATTAATCACATCAGGCTTCTCTATTAATTCCGTAGCAACAGGCCATTCGCTATTTTCTGTATGTATAGTCTACAGTTCACAGTACAAATCACGTTGGTCACAGTGGAAAAAAAAATAAATCAGCAAGGTCACTGGGTCACAATCATGCACTAAACCCCAGTAGGTCAGCAGCTCACATATGGAGGAAAATGCAACAGTCACATCATGCGCAGTCTAACAGGCAGGTAGTCAAAAGTGACAAAACAACCAGAGCTTTCCGCAGGAGTTTACTGCTGGCGAAAGCGAAGAAAAAGCAGACATTTACTGAGAGACTGTATCCGTTAGTCGTACAGATATTGGTGGTCTTTATATGAAGCGAAAATTCTATTCACTCGACCTGAGCCAAGTAATTGTTATGTCATGACTGTTTGTTCCACAAGATAAAATAATGTCGGATCAAAACGACCACATGTCGTGACGAATTTTCGGTTATGTATGATAGTCCCAGCCTGGCTGTTGCTGGGCCGGCTAGCCATAAATGAATGTCATGGATAGACTTGATGAGGCCCTCTAATATCAAGTTAACTAAAACCACAGGAGACAAACAGAAAGGAAAAGTAAAGAATGTAACGGCCTTTTGCATATAACAACAGGGCACCTGAGACAAAACTATCCTCCAAGACGTCCCCAAATCTTGAACTGGCCTAAGGACACTGGTGGAGAACTAAACATCAAGCCCAAAAGACAGTGCGTTCAACTAGACTACAGCATTGCAGATATAGACAATTGATTTGAAACGAACGAAGGAAGAAGAAGAAATCGAGGAGAGAAATTATCGGAAATTATAAATTCTGAAAAAACGTGAGAGTAGCCGCTGTGTTGTGCCATTTAGTTCGGTCTGTACTTATTAAGTAGCAGTAAGTATAGATACCTGTTTTTCGACATGATTTTCCTCTCTAGCGCTACTGCAGTAAACACTTTATGGTCAGTCAGGACCGGCTCCGTCAGCTAGAGCAGGTCGTGAGTCAGTACAGTCACAAGTGTTAAGCTGAGCACACAATTTTTTTTTTTTTTGAATAGAAAAATCGCTGATTCGCGGCATAGCAACAGGTAAAGTGGCTCGACCATTTAATTAAGCTGCTAACAGACAGTAATCCTCAAGGAGCACTGGCGTGCAGACCAAGTTGGATCGTAAGAGGCCAACCATATAAATTATGGATAGGGAAATAACAAGATAAAGGGAATTTGCGTTTACACAAACGGCTACACTCCAGCTTTTACACCTCGCCGGCTCATATGAGGAACTAGGTTATATGAAGTAACACACTTCTGTAACAGAACCAACATTGTGGATCCCACCTCTTCACTGCCAAAAACAATGAAATACTAGAACGTGTTAACGTATAATTTAAGCACAGGAATACATTCCGGAAAATTATTAGCATAGTTAAACGAGTGCGCGTTTTTTAAATTGTTCTTACTTGCAAACGTTGGCCAGGTAATGGTTGTAGGACCGCCACTGAATGGCGTTCTTACTAAGGGAAAGCTTGTATGTGCGTGTATATGCGTATATTATGTGCGTGTATATGCGTATAGTATGTGCGTGTGGAAATGCAGCTGTATGGCTGTGAAGGAAATTTGTAGCCGGTGTGATGTGCGGTCATAATTCTGCTTTACGTATTACGAAAAAGAAAATATTTTAAAGAACAGGCTGGTCGAAGGGTTAAGAACGCTGGGCTATCACGCGGGAGACCCATGTTCAAATCCTCAGTAAAGTAGTAGATTTTTCTTTCGGGGACAACAATTAAATCCTAACATGCACAGTATGTGGCGACATCACTGACCATGCGGTCCTAAATCAACGGACTCAAGGGAACTCTTTCTCCTGCCGCCTACATCGCAAATATTAGTAAATACAGGTCGTAATCATACCTGGAAAATTATGTGTAGTGTGTTTGTCTGTGTGTCTGTGTGTGTGTGTGTGTGTGTGTGTGTGTCGGCGTCTGTATCTTAGGCGTTGTGAACGCGCTTTGTAATGCCGGGTTGCGGGTTCGACCCCAGCTGCGGAGGGTTTGTCTTGCGGTGATTTCGACAGTGGTACTGAGAGCTGATCGTTTAGCAGCAGTGGCAAACTACTGGACGTAAAATTTGCCTAGAAAAACCACAACAGCAAAAAAAATGCTGGGGTTAGTTCTGCAACGTCATGTAAAAGATACGCAACTAACTGTTTATATATATATATATATATATATATATATATATATATATATATATATATATATATATATATATATATATATATGTGTGTGTGTGTGTGTGTGTGTGTCATGAATACAGTTATCGTTTTATATTTACAATCTTCACATAACAAACGACTCCATTTATAACCTTTTTCGAGGTTTAACCAGGTAGAATTTATAACCAGCTAACAAGTCAAGTTACATTACAGGGAGACGAGGCTGCTTACTGCTAGCTAGCATGCATGCCTACCGGTTCAGCGTAATAGGTTTGAACCTCAGTCCAATTTTAAATGTAAATGCTGAAGGAAGATACACTCTTAGACGAAACGGCATGACAACTGTTGCATGAATTTGGACTTCAGTATCGATCTGGCAAAACTAAACGTATAAGGGAAGATTTTGACATATAAACAACCAGTACTACTTAGAGTTGCAAGATGTTCTTGGATGTTTGTAGCCCACCCCCCCCCCCCTTCCTCCCCCTCGTAAATTATACTTCACCTGGACACCGCAAGGTACAAGAGGATCAAACTGAGGTGAGTAGAGAAATAGAGTATCTATAAAAGTACTCTTTGTTTAGTGTAGTCAATTTTTAAAGAAGTAAAAATTATGAAAACCGTGAAATGCACTCAACCCTACTGTGTGGTACAGAAACCTGGACAATGAAGCGGCAATTGGAAAACTGAACGCCGCTACAACTCCTTCCTACGCCGTTGCTGCAGCGGCCATATTGAATTTCTAATTACAACTAGATTATTTCAACGTGGAATAACTTTATTGTGTTTGATTTTTTAATGTGTTAAATATAAAGTTATATCCCCTACTCGAATCAGACACAACGTCTATTTTGTGATAAACCTATTGCATGCCATTTTCTCAGTATTTAGTTTACATTACATCTTTGTGAGCATAGAAACCAAGCATTCTCGGTGAAATGCACAGATCACAGTGTCGCACCCTGCACTCAACTCAGTAGCTAACCGACAGAGCCGGATTTCACCTTTACCTCGTTTCTTGTCGCATCCAGTTTCTCACCGAATAAGAATAATTTTTTTTCCTCGCTGTTCTGTTTTACAGAATTAGGCTGATCGATTCACATATCAACTGCCCAGGAGTCTATATTAGGCGCCCGGCTCTCAAGCGTAGTTGGCTAAACCTGATTGCGCGGAGACCGGGTGACGAACTCCTTGTGGTCCGGGTTCAATCCCGGGGGTAGGCAGGAAAGCCACATTTTCTCCCAGATTTACGGTATTTACAATGGAATCAAAGCCGCGAGGTTGTGATATCCATAATACCGAGCCTAAGGGTTAACAACTCATGGCTTCTGGATACTAAAACAAACAAACAAACATATGATCCTCACCCAGACAAGAATGCAAATTGCAGTGGGGTATTTAGCTCACACGTTAAAAAAGAGGGTACCTTTTCCACAATGAAGATAGCTGCAGAGTACCAACTTATACCTTTTGGAATATTACTTCTATACGACGAAACTGATTATAACTTTATATTATAAAGTGATTATAACTTTCTGGAACCTAACTCCTGGAATCGCCTGGCCGGCTTGCCATTCTTAAAATCACGGAGGTGATCATAACTTTAGCTATCAGGCTAGAGGAGCGCAGACGAGGAAGACCATATGCCTAGCATTTCAACATTTTCTATCTTGGTCTCGTGTTTCGTAATTGTAACGGATTCTAAAATCATGCAGAAATAGGTGAAAACAGGATTGCTTCGAGCAGAGTGGCAAGCTTTACTTACAAGGTCAGGGGTAGTGAGCATACTTTAGATCTTTTCTCCAGGCAATGTGGGGGAATGTACAGGAAGACAGATTGGCTGGATCTGCACCGCTGGTTAGTGAATTGATGCATGACCTTTACTGTTGCCGGTCTGCTACTTTTCTGCATATGGTATCCTATATCAGTTTACATCAGTGGTCAGGCGTCACTTTCCATTTCCAAAGACACGCATTTTTTTACTGTTTATAATTACTGTTTACCATTTACTACAAATGCGTAATGGTTTACGCCTGGAACATACTATCACTGCATGCTTACGCTACTCACACAGAAACTATAGTGTGACATCTACCAGTTACTAGTACTACAATGCTGGCTGCTCACGCATACTCTTGACGATAAGAAGGAAAATATCACGTGATACCTTCTCCAGGTTAGACTAAAGGGGCTGCAGGCTAAGTCATCCATCAGAGCAGCTGCAGACAAAGAACACGCTCTGTTTAAAGCTTTGGCTGTAGGTAAGGGTCAGAGGCTGAAAAGAGGGAAATCGTGGATGCCTCAAGCAGAAGACACAATAAGACAAGTATGCATGCTGGAGAACATTGGGCGAGGAGCGGAGTGGGTCAGAGTACCAGAGGTAAAGTCTGACCTGTGTAGGGTTATGATCACATTGTGGCCAGCGAGTGCTACGGAGGTGGAAGTCCAACTGTGATTATCTATACAGATGGTTCGGTGCTGAGAGGAAAGCGAAGTGCCTAGGGGCCCATAGCGAAAGCCAATGGAAAATCGTCAGTGCAAGTCAGCCTAGCATACAACATCACAACATCTAGCATGAGAATAGAGGTGGAGGCGTTAACTGCAGCTCTCCGGTGGCTAGAGAACAAGATGCATACACATGTAGTAATTGTAACAGACTCTGAAAGCATGCTGAAAAAGGTGGAGACAGGGATGCTTCGAGAAGAGTGGCAAGCTTCACTGGGAATGTCACGGGTAGTAAGCATACTTTGGATCTTTTCTCCAGTCAATGCCGGCGTAGTGGGTAATGAACAGGCAGACAGATTGGCTGGATTCGCACCACTGGGTGAGGAATTGATACATAAAAAAGCAGATGTGATCAAGGCCCTCTGGGAACCAGCAACTAAATCAGTAGAAAAACAAGATTATTATGGCCTGGAGAGAATGAGGAACCTGTGTGTAACCAGAGGGTGTGGTCGGCTCACTACACTCAGAGGAAAGGCAAGACGGACATATAACCAGATTGTGACCGGTACCATTAGTATTGGAACTGTGATGTCAGTTCTTTACTCAACTCAGCTCAACTTCTCCAGAGTAATCGAGAGAGAAAGAAAGAAAGAGAGAGAGAGAGAGAGAGAGAGAGAGAGAGAGAGAGAGAGAGAGAGAGAGAGAGAGAGAAATAGACAAAAGAGAGAGAGAGAATGAGAGAGTGAATGAGAGAGTGGGGGAAAGAGAGCAGTCTTCTGCTTTTTCTGTGTTCACACTAAAGAGGGTAGTTGGCACGTTCCATTGCAGTTTACAGCCAGGCTGAAATATCTACGCCTGTCTGCCCAACACATACCATTTCAATAAATCTTCAATGAGTCGCCTTTCAAGATCCTGTCTGGTCCGGATTTTATGTTACATCGCAGCCGTGGGGCCCCAATAGAGTTAAACCGGGCTCACCAGGATTTGTACATGTAAAGTTCTCACCCTTAATTAAGGGGTTTAATCCTGATTTCAGGCCTGGAGCTAGTCGCAACTGCAACTAGCCTTTCACGACATCCTTGTTTAGAAGGGCAGGGAGTCTCTTCTGTTTCCTTGAGAATGTAGTCCTAGATTCCAGAGAGAGAGAGAGAGAGAGAGAGAGAGAGAGAGAGAGAGAGAGAGAGAGAGAGAGAGAGAGAGAGAGAGAGAGAGTCTAATTTACCTTTGTATTCCCGGAATTTTCCGTTCCTATTTTTACACTCAATCCTCTCCGCCATTGGCCGACCCTGGCGGGTCACATCCTCAAGGTCACATAATTGACCCGACTTTAACTTCCGGCAGAAGTCAAGTCAGCGAAAGAAGAAACGAACCGGCCGCCTCAACCAAAACAAAACAATTTATACACTCACAAACAAGTCTGGCGACGTTCCCAGAATTTCATTAGTTGCCGTGGTATATAAGCGATTCATTGCCATGGATACGGGCGACAGCAGCGCGAAGTCACCTCAAGCAATTCGACCCAGACGGCAGTCGTTTTCTCGAAAGACCAGCATGATTGCCCAGCCGGGAAAGGAGGGACAACAGGTCCCACCTGGGATATGGGCTGGTAATTCTATTGGAGTCTTTACTAGTGGCGGCGACTCACAAGGTGGGTTTAGATTTTATTACTGCTTTACAACCAGCCAGTAATTTGAATTGGAGATACAGATGCAGAGAGAAATAAATGCTGCCTGCGGAATTGATATTATAAATTAGCTACTAGTTACTAGTAGAAACCTCCTCTCATCCCGCCACACCTCGGAGCTCTGTAGGGTAAAAGTAAACAGTAAAGCATTGTCCCAAGAGCGTCAGAATTACGCAGAAGGACAGAAAAAAATTGGAGAAAACTAGGTACTTTTTTATTAGGCGACCACAAGCAGGCGCAGTCTACAGCTCACGGTACAGTCAAATATTTCAGGGGGTGGTAGACTTGATTAAGCCTATAGTTTTGGTTATGGTTAAGTAAATGCGCGAAAGACTAAAGCACAGAAAACCCGCTCTTACCGCCTTCTAAAATATTGGACTGTCCCGTGACGTCATTGGTTAGCTAAAAAGAAAGCACCAAAAACTATTTTAGGCATTACCAGCTCTATTTGAGCACAAACTATGGAGATGATTGTGATAGTGAAAATTAAATGAACAATAGTAATTAGAACCATAGAGATGTCAGCAATTTCATATTTACTGCATTATTTCTCTCAAAGGGAGAGAAAGAAAGAAAAAGAAGGTCGGTTGGGTAGATATTCTCTTCGCTCCTCTATAAATGTGGAAATCTCCACAGCACATAAGTATTTTAACAGTATTAACCATGGTGCTAAGGGAGTCACTGAATGATACTGTGCATACAGTTACGTTAAGGAAGGATAATAATAATGGGCTATCCTCCAAATGACAGTCCCACATTATCGAAGCTAAGAAAATACCCTAACAGGGCCTCAATCATTTGTAAATTGCGGACTTCTCTCTGGCAAATATACCGCATACTGTGGGAAACACTAAATCATTGAGGGTGTCAACAACTTCTCCCCTGGGTTCTAGGTTTAACTTCTCCCCTGGGTCCTAGGTTTAACTTCTCCCCTGGGTCCAACTTCTCCCCTGAGTCCTAGTGGATACAAAGAAATCAAATTGTTCCATTCAGTCTTTAAATATAATGGACCTTCATGTTAATGTCCGAAAATGTTTGAAGAAAGAATCCCCACTAAATATAACAAGTAAATGCATGTCCTGTTGCAACCTTGTATACAGTGAGAGCATATATGAGGCTTGTGAATGTGCCAGTAAATCAGATATTTGCATGCAAAGGTACTCTTATAAAACTAGGGCAATACTTGAAATGTGACCTTAAGGGATGCGATCCAGTGTTTGTTATAGGGGACACAATTCCCTGTTTATATTGATGATGTCAACATAGCCAGTAATGTTCTTAAATATTTAATAATAGTTGAGGTTAGGGTTAGAGTGCAAACACTACTGCTAACCCTAACCTCAAACAGTATTAAAAATTACACATGATTATTAAATGAACGTTCACAAACAATGGAATATGTGCTCTGCGGTTGCCATAAATAAACACTGGATTGCATCCCCGAGGGTCCCAGTTTCAAGGATTTCCAAAACATATCACTTTAATAAATTGTACAGTTTAAAACAAAAATGGGATCTTTGTTTTGGGTTATCATCATGCAACAGATCCATTGCAAAACCCTTTTTTAATTATTTTTTTAAATAAGTATCCAGAAACCATGAGTTGTTATCCCTTTGGCTCGGTACTATGGATATCACAACCATTCATACTTGATTCCATGATAAATACCATAAATCTGGGAGAAATGTGGCTTTTCTGCCTACCCCCGGGTGTGACCCGGACCACAAGTTGTGAAGTCCTTAAAAAAAAAATAGGGGCATTTGAGATGAAATGCAGTAGAAAGATTCTCAGAATACAATGGACAAAGAAGAGGAGAAATACTGACTTTTTAAAAGATCTGAACATAAAGTAAGGTTGGATGATAAACAGTATCCTGTCTCAGAAACTGAAATATTTTAGGCATATCAAGTGCCACGACGGATTGGAAAAAAGTAATAGCAGAAGGCATGGTACCAGGAAGGAGGGGCAGGGGCTGACCAACATGAAGATGGGCACCAGATATAAGTGATTCCTTGAAAAATTTTGGTTAGGGTTAGCTAAACGCACACAATCTTGACCTTGGAAGAAACGCACAGAAACCACGGGAAAACCCGCTCTTACCACCCTCTAAAATATAAATATTGGACTGTCCTGTGACGTCATTTTTAGTCAGCTAAAAATAAAGCACCAAAGTAGAAGAAGACTTTGTTATATTGAGAATATTGTTTGTGCAACCCTTGTAGATAATGTCAGATATGCTGTTTCTACCCACTCAGGCATGAATGCAGCTGTGAGGGCTGTTGTACGAATGGGCTTTTATCTTGGCTGTAAAGTCTTCTTCATTAAAGAGGTCAGTGGCATGCATTGTTTACTTTTGTGACTTTATCTTGTTGAGAGGATACCTCATAATTACAGTTCAGATCAGCTTAGTAATATGTTTACTCTTCGAGTTGCAGAATGTTTTATATATAAATTTATGAAGTCTACATCAGCTACCAGGAAATGTCCTGGAAAGTAAAGGTGGTCTGTGTCATACTGACCAAATGGCCCATCAAGTGCTGATCAGTCTGTAACAATATGGGTTTAGCAATGTATGCTCAGTGCACCAGAGGCATGAAACAGGTTCTTTACTTTCTTTCCCTCCGTCTCTCTGTCTGCCTGTCTGTCTCTCTCTCTCTCTCACACAGACACACACATACAGACGATGATGGGGCCTACCTAAAGCTAGGTTGACCCTTGACCTATACTGGTTGGGAAAACAGAATTCGGCCGTCCTTGCCCGCTTGGGACAGCAAGTACACCAGGCTTATGTAGTCGTTAACTTGCCCTAATTAGAACTTCTTTGGAGGTTGAACAGGGTATCTGGGATCTGCCTTGTTGCTCTGCCGTCCAGATTGAGATGTGTTTTAATTCTTATGATGGTGTGGTAAAGCTAGGTAGCAGCCTAAAGGGGGCAAACTGATTGATCCTGCCACTGCTTTGGACAGAGCATTGCAATAATAAGTAAACTCAGCGTTGTTAACATTTTTCCTGTACACGAGGGCGATTCAACTGGCGGCCTGTGGGAAAGATATGGTCCATAGAGCCCTATCAAATGGCCTATGGATCACTGCCAGTTGTTCTGTAGTAATGATCCTTCTGTGCTGGGGCTCAGGCCTCTCACCCGTGATGATTCCCCATTTTCGAAATGTTGGCCCCTGGGTAAACTTAGTTGAATAGCCCTCCTGTACATGATGATATACAGATAGGATTTCTTCTTCCTCTTGTGTGCATTTACCTTCAAAAGGGCGGTTGGCATATTGTATTGTGGTCTGCATCTATGTTGCGATATCGGCACTTTTGGCCGAACATCTGATTTCAACAAATCCCTAATCTTCTTTCTTCTTCTTCTTCGCGTAAACCAGCTGTACACTCTGGCAGAAAGTTATGGGTGTTCGTCCACCTCTGAAATGCAGTCCTGCTCCAGAACCTGAGTGTTGCGTGTGCATAAGTTTTACAGGTTAGATTCACTCAAATGCAGACTGTTGGTTACTTGCCTCTCAGGCAGACGCACTCTGACTTCAAAGGAAGCTCCCCAATTATTCAACTCTAACAACATGCTTTTGGGTAGGCAGTGGGTCTTTTTTTTTCCCCCCCACAATGGGGCCTCGGAACCCACACGGGGAAAATTCCTAATTAGTCAGCTTCTTTCACTACATGTTTGTCAGTTAAAGGGGATGGGGAGCAGTTAATTAACAACAATCCTCTCTCTCCACCCCCCACCACACCCCTCTCCTCACTCACCTTCCCACCAATGAACTGGGACCCTGGAACACACATGGGGAAGATATGATTTAGAAATAAAAACTAGAACAGTCTGTATGTTACTTGAACATTAAAACTGGAACAAACCATAACAAGGACTGAGGTAATCATTATCATTTACCAATATTGGTCCTATGACAATAACACTTCAGAATTTTGCCCCCCCCCCCCCCTCCCTTTTTTTTTCTCTCCACAAAATAACAACATAGAAGTATCACTTACTTGGGGGGGGGGGGGGGGGGGGGGGGGGGGGGGGGGGGGGTTGAGGCGACTGAAAAAGCAATAAAAAACAATACTTTCACATGTATTGTTTGACTGTCATAAAACCTTGCTGTCTCCGGGAGCCCATTTATAGTTAGCATTCTGTAAAGGTCAACTAGACATAGTGTGGTGACACTGGAGCTCGAACCTGCCACCTCAATATGTTGGCAGTACCTTTCTGAAAGAACAAGTTTACTTTGATGCATGGCCAAGTAGTTTTTCATAGGATATTTCCCAATAATAAGAAAAACTCCACAGGGGAGCAGAACTCACTTTAGGCAAGGTTGAGCCCAGATCAATTACAATTAGATGGTTTCATAAACTTGGGAGGCTGTAGTTACCAACCGTCATGTGGTCTATGGGCCCTAATAATGGGATATCAAGACGTGTGTGGGCTGTAGTTATGGCACTTTATTAAGTCTGTAGGCTGTATTTAGGGGGCTTCAGGAGTTTGCGGAGCTGTAGTTAGGGTGTCTTCATAAAGTCTGTAGACTAAGTAGGTCAATTCTTCATAAAGTCTGTGGGCTGAGTTAAGTTCTTTATAGTCTGTAGACTGTATTTTGATTCAACCAGGAAGGCTAACCCAGTTAACAAATGCCTGCGGAAGTAGGATTTGTCAGCTGAAAGGCGCAGCCATGCTCTAAATGGGCACAACGTGATTACATCTTTGGATTGTTGATTGTTGAATTAAGAATCGACATCACAGCACCCAGGCCACCCCCCTCTTATAACACCCAGCAGTGCCATTCTCCTCAGATTGTAATGATCTATCTGTGCCTTGGCACGGTTGACTCGCTCCTAAAGGGCCCTCACAACATCCAGCTTGTCATACATCAGTTTACCTCTAAGTGGTGCAGAATCGGCCAGTCTATTTGCCTGCTCATTTCCCAACACACCCGCATAACCTGGAGAAAATATAAAAAGGATGCTAACTACATTTTTTTAAATCTTTGGATGAACACAGAAGAAGAAGTTTTTTCAATTCTTCATAAGTCTGTAGACTGTAAGTAGTTTCTTCAGACTCTGGACTGAAGTTTTGAGACACTTGTAGTAAGCTTTGGGGGGCGGTGTGGTCTCAAAGCTTGGTGTCCTCATCGATAGCTAGAGGTCTCGGTATCAAGTCCCGTTTAAGGCTGTGATTATTTTCATGGAGATTTCTAGTAATTTTCCCCTGGTCTCTGGGTAAAAAGACTGGACGCCTGTGTGAATTGTTGTGCACAGAAATCGAAAAGAGTAGCCTACCGACGCTGCCCTGGCAAAATTTGGAGTTAAAAATCTACCTAAAGTATTCAAGGATCCTCGCCGGTGCCACAGAAATTGTGCACTAGGCTGAGATTCTACAGACTCAGGCTTGAGTTAGAAGATGAACGGAGCACTTATGGGTTACACCCATGTGCCATGATGTTGATCCGTTGAATAAAACAAAACTTAGGGTAAGCTCTTTAAAGGTTTAGCATTGTCAGCATTTGTTGCTAGTCAGAAACACATAGTCTCAGACACAGCACAGGAGAAAACAAGCCAACAGTTTTGTGAGTTCTTTTTCTACTTCACCTATATCTGTATGTGTCTAGTCTTATTACTCTTAGCACTACCTGCTTCGGAGGTTATTTCCCACTAGAAACTGGAAGCAAAATTTGCTGCTTTTGCAGTTTTTTTATGTAATAGCTAGGTGAAGAATGTCACAAGAGTTCTTGCTTAGTTGTAGCAATTGCCTGGCCTTGTTAATGTTAATGGTTTGATTTGCTTGTTTGCAGTGCAAGCAAAGGTAGTCGTAGGTTAAGTGATATGCATATGATATACAGTGTGAAGAGCTTATGGAGGGGTTCCCAAACCATGGGTTGCAGCCCCAAATGCGGTCGGGAAGGCTTATTTTTAGTGTCACCAGGTAGTTCTGAGCTAAGGAAAATTTAAGGTTTGATGTTTAATTAAGAATTGACATCACAGCACTCAGGATATTCCCTTAAGCGCCCTGTCTCTATCTTCAGCAGCAAGTGCAGAGTTCCAGTGGTGCCAATAGCATTCTGACGGTATATCCTTCCTACCTTTCCCTTGAGTGCTGATCTTCAACCAGATTTCCTGGTCACACCTCGCAGTACCATTCTCCTCAGACCATGATGATGTGCACTGTTCACTCACACCCAAAGAGCACTTAAACATCTAGCTTGTTATGCTTCAGATCACCATCAAGTTGTGCAGAACCAGCCAGCCTGTCTGCCTCTTCATTTCCCTACACACCGGCATTTCCTGGGGACAATATCTAAAGGGCGCTAACTGCCTGAGACCTGAAATTATGCATACCAGTCTCCACCTTTCTCACTCAGCATGCTCTGTGAGTCAGTTACAGTTAGGACATATGTGTACAGCTGATTCTCAAGCCAGCGAAAATCTGCAGTGACTGCCTCCACCTCCATTCCAGGAATCTTGGCACACAGCACATCACATTATTATTTTTTTGAGACCAGCAGAGCAGCTCACAAAGAACAGTCAATTGATTGTTGATGTATTTGTTTCCTCTATCAAAGAGGCTGTTTTTAGTGTATGAAATGTTCACTTTGACTCTGTAAAATCTGGTTCTGATTTTAAAAAGTATGGGAATCGCCAATTTATGGGAAAAAAAAAAATCTTTAGAACCTGTATTTCCTATTTTTTAGGGCGTGGGGGAGGGGGGGGGGAATAGTCTTAAGCCAAAGGATTTAGAGCCATATAAGGCAATTGTCATGGACTGCAGGTTAGGATGTTATTTTTGCCCCTACAGAAAAAGAAATTAATCAATCACCTCATCTAGGATTTGAACTTGGGCCTCCTGAAGCAGAGCTCAGCTTTGTGAAGTGCTTAAAGAATAGCACCCTTCCTGTAGAGCATGTTTAACTCTGGATGTTTCATCGTAGTTTTGTATGTTTGGGAACACAGACTAACTGCCACGATTGTTTACTTGCAGGGTTATCAAGGAATGGTGGATGGTGGGGACAATATTGTGGAGGCTATATGGTCCAGTGTCTCAGGGATTATCCAGATGGTAAGTGATTGCTGAGTGTCATACAGTGGAGTAAGCTTCCATAATGGGCAGGGGTTGCTAGTCCTCACCAGGTGTTGAGTTGAGTTGATTTAAGAACCGACATCACAGCACTCGGGGCATTCCCATAAGGGCTCCATCACTCTTCTTCAGAAGCCAGCGCAGAGTTCCAATTCCAGTTTTGCCAGTAGCATTCTGATTATACCTCATTCGTCTTGCCTTTCGCAGGCGGTAAAAGTCGGATGTAGTCAGTATCAGTATTTTTACCTGCCCAGGAACCAGGAACCAGTGTTCCACATGTGGCTTCCAGGGCCCCATTTGGTGGGGGAGGGGAAGGAATGGGCTTGCTGTCCTCTAACAAGCATGTCCTAAAAGGCAACTAATTAGGGGTTTGCTGAAATTAGATTTGTAGGTCCAAAAGGCTTATTTGGTTTTGTGGCTTGAGTCAAACCAGAATTTGAAATAGATGAATTTATGTGAACAACTACATGGGAAAATATATCAGGAATAGAGTTCCACATAGAGTTCCCAGTTGAGTTTCCCAGTAGAGTTCCCAATAAACTCTTGCTTGCTACTGTAAGAGTTAAAGCTTTGATCTTGTTTCTCAGGGAGGGACAATCATTGGCAGTGCCAGATGTAAGGACTTCCGCGAGCGGAGTGGCCGTTTGACCGCTGCCTGCAATCTTGTTCAGCTGGGCATTACCAACCTTGTGGTCATTGGTGGAGATGGTAGCCTCACCGGTGCTGACCTCTTCAGACAAGAGTGGTCGGCTTTGCTAGATGAGCTTCTTGCAAACGGTAAGGTTTGTTTGAAGTGGCCAGGGCATTGTTAATAATGTGTCTGCAAAGGTGCAACACTATATTTGAATGAGGGTTGAAATTAATGAAAATTATTTACGTTAATTTTAATAGTAAAATAGTTTCAGGTTCCCCAGTGTGGGTTCCGGTGTCTTATTTTAGGGGGAAATAGAATAGACCCACTGCCTACCCAAAAGCAAAACGTAGGAGTCGACTAATTGGGAGCTTCATTTGAAGCCGGAGTGCATCTGCATGAGAGATAAGGAACCAGCAGTCTGCATGCAAATGAGTCAGATCTGTAAAATGGATGCACACGCAACACTCAGGTTCTGGAACAGGACTGCAGTCCAGAAGTGGATGAACAACCAGAACTTTCTGCAAGAGTTTACAGCTGGTAAATGCAAAGAAGAAGAAGAAGTTTCAGGATACAAGTTATTCGCTGTATGAGCTCACTTATGGAGCTGATTAAGTTAACATATTAGGAATTCTGTCCATATAAGTGAAAACAAAACAGATGGTTTTTAATGCTACTATAATTAATTACTAGACTGTCTACCCAGGGTTAGCAGGTTGTGACTTGGTATTGTTGGGTGCTCCAATGTGATTGGTCTAAAGTTTAAGCCAAGAAGATTGACCTAATTGTATCAGGTTTTATCCCATAATGCTCAGCCTTCCCTCTGCTGCAAGGCTAGCTGTCTGCTAAGAGCCACACACAAAGAACAAACTCCGTAGCTCCAGTGTGACAGTCCTCAGAAATCTCCGTAAAAATTGCACTGATGAACCAAACTATGCAGACCGTGAAATGAATCCATGACCTTCGGAGCACAAGGCAAATGACTTGACAACTTCACCACCGACCCTCTCTTCTCCGTCGTAACTAGTTTATATGGTTAAACAGAGTATTTGGAATTCGCTTCTGCTGAATTCACATCTTTCTTCTTCTCATTCATCTGCTGTAAACTTCAGTAAAAAGTTCAGATTTTTCGTCCACTTCTGGACTTTGTTCTTGTTCCAGAAATTTATGTCTGCACATCTGTTTTACAGATCTGGCTTATTTGTATGCAGACAGTTGGTTCTTTGCCTCTCAGGCAGATTCACACCTACTCAGAAGTAAACTCCCCTTCTTCTTCTTCTGCGCATTCACCAGCTGTAAACTCTGGCGGAAGGTTCTGGGTGCTCGTCCACTACTGAACTGCAGTCCTGCTCCAGAACCTGAGTGTTGCGTGTGCATCAGTTTTACAGATTTCATTCTCTTGAATGCAGACTGTTGGTTCCTTGCCTCTCCGGCAGATGCACTCTGACTTCAAAGGAAGCTCCCCAATTAGTCAACTCTTACGACATGCTTTTGGGGAGGCAGTGGGTTTATTCTTGTTTTCCCCACAATGGGGCCCAGGAAGCCACACGGGGGAAACTCCCCTAATTAGTCGCCTTTTATGACATGTTTGTAATGGGTGGGTGTGGGGCAGTGGGTCTATTCTATGTTCTCCTAAAGGATCACAAAAAAATGGCTGCTGAGATCACTGGGTGTCAAACTTTCTAGCTGCTATCCTGGACAAGATAAAATTGAAAAAAAAAAATATGTTTACTAACAAAAAGTAATTTTATTTCAGGTAGAATCACAAAAGAACAGCGTGAAGACAACAAGCATTTAAACATTGTGGGACTTGTCGGATCCATTGACAATGATTTCTGTGGCACAGACATGACCATAGGCACAGATTCTGCCCTTCATAGAATCGTGGAGTCTGTAGATGCTATTGCTACTACTGCCCAGAGGTACTTGATGTTTGCATTGGTGATAGTTGTAAATGAGAAACTAGTCGAGTTGAGGAATGGTGAAAGCATACGAGGAATGGTGAAAGCATACGAGGAATGGTGAAAGCATGTGAGTTGAATGGTGAAAGCATGTGAGTTGAATGGTGAAAGCATGTGAGTTAAATGTTGAAAGCATGCGAGTTAAGGAATCATGACAGCATCCGAGGTGATGAATGGTGAAAGCATGCGAGTTAAATGGTGAAAGCATGCGAGTTGAGGAATCGCGAAAGCATGCGAGTTGAGGAATCGCGAAAGCATGCGAGTTGAGGAATCGCGAAAGCATGCGAGGTAAGGAATGGTGAAAGCATGCAAGTTAAGGAATGGTAAAAGCATATGTATTGAGTAATTAGGACAGCATTATGAGTTGAGGAATGGTGAAAGCATGTGAATTGAAGAGTGGTGAAAGCAAACATGTTAATAGAAAAAACATCCCGAATTTTGTCTTCCGCCAATATTGTCAGGTTGGGATTGACCTTGAGTTAAAGATTCACATTTCTTTTACAGCCATCAGCGAGCTTTTGTTCTGGAAGTCATGGGCCGGCATTGTGGGTAAGTGGGACATGTATTCCTAGTTACCTTTCTATCATGTTTTGCTCTGTTAAAATTTAACAGCAAGCAGTAACAGTGCAAGACTCAAAAAGAGATAGGGGAAGTGAGTAAAAGAGACACTACAGAAACACAACAGGACAGTAACACAAACTATGCAACCAGCAAAGGACAGAAAACTACATCTAACTCCTCTCTGCAATGCTTTATGGAATCAGCAGAAGGAGACAATCAGAAGAAATAATAGTTCCTTTGTCGTTAGTCAGAGGTTCTGACATTATTGCAGATATGTAAATGATGACTAATATAATGAATGGATGTGAGCTAGAGTAGAGTAGTAGTGATACACTTTTTAGCTACTTCAAAGATCTTGAGTTCAAATCTGCATTGAGTGTATTTACAAATTGACTTTGACTTCAGTCAGCTCAGCCTAAAATAAGTATCAGGAAGTGTTATATGAGATAAGTGGTCAGCGTGGTATTGATCACATGACTCATGTAATTGCTGCATCCATTGATGATGAACTGCACTTCTGTTGGTGGACGGTTTGTACTGGCAGTTCTGGCAGCTGTCCTATACATTTAATATGTATTTGCTATAGAGCATGGAAAAGAGTTTCCTTATTTACTTTAATAAAATAATGACTAATTATAAAAACAACAGGGTTGAGGCTCTTTGTGAGATCAAGTGGACATTGCATCAGAATAGACAAAGTTTCCATGTCCAGAGAGATTGATTCAACTCTTTTCTCTTTCCATAAAGCTTGAACAAATTGATCTGAACCTAGAAGGCAGCATCCTTCCAAAGGAGGACAACCTCTCCATATTTGGGAGTGAAATTCAATAAAAGACAAACCTGTAGCCCTCACACTGAAGACACCCAAAGGAAAGCTACCCTGCAAATAAGGCTTATGAAGAAACTTACTGGAACAAGCAGACGCCAACACTCTACGACAAGTATACACAGGGTACGTACGACCAAAACTTGAGTATGGCATGGGAGCATACTCCACTGCAGCCAAATGTAAACAAACTGGATAAAATACAGAACCCTGGACCCAGAATCATCACTGGAGGTTTGAGAAGAACACCAGTCAATGAGCTGGACGTAATGTCTGGCCTCTGGAGCTTGGGCTGCCGAAGGGAGGAAAAGGTGCTTATCCTAATAGAGAAATTTACACACATGAACAACAACCCCATACACAGAATAGCAAACAACAGAAAGCCAACTGAAAAGACAAAGCTTTCACCATCTGTCAAAATTGTTCTGACTGGTCAGTTAGCAGAGTGCCTGGACAACTTTCAACCCACATTGGAAAAGACGTTGCAGTTGGGACCTTGTGTATGCGAACTTCGTTGGCTAATGAGGAACGGGACGTAACACATACTGGAATGTCTAAAGTGAGATGATGTTTTTTTCTTATTGATTGATTGATGTTTTATTCATCCGTTCATTTATGATGCTGTTTTGTGCCCAGATATCTGGCTCTGGTTGGTGCCTTGGCATCAGAAGCTGACTGGGTGTTCATTCCTGAATGGCCACCAGAAGGAGATTGGCGAGACACACTTTGTAAGAAATTGGCTGCAGTAAGTTTTGGAATTGTTTTCTTCCTTTGCATGCTCCATCACAGTTAATTCTTGTATTCCCTGCCATGTGGCATTAGTTATTTAGTTATGTCTCTCCACATTCTTTTGTGCACAGCCTATTTCTTTCAGCTGTCCATCCTTGCTGTAATTCTAAAATCTCTAACTACTTCTTCCTTTTTTTGTTTCTACTTATGGAATGCCTTGCTGCATCAGGACAGGAAGAGATCTCTGGAATGGGCCCTTCTGTTTGCTTCTAATAAAGTACTTCTCAGTGTCTCTGAAATTTCTGCGGTCCATATTCAGCGTGGTCTACCTCTGTCTCTGTTACCGCTGAATCTATATAGCATAGCTCTCTGTGGTGCCCTGTCTGATGCCAGTCATGTTACATGGCCAAATCATTTGATTTGTTGTCTGCCTATAAAGTTCAGTATTGGTTCTCTAACATCTTTCTTAATCTCTCCCTTTCTGCTCCTCTCAGCAACTTTCTTTTATGGTATTGGTTGCCCTTTACTCCAGCAGTGACACATGGAGAAGGGAGATAGAGAGGGAAGTAAAAAAAAAAAAAAAACGATGGGGAGGACATGAGGAGAGCTGCATGTGACAGCAATGCACAGAACAACCTGGTGTGAGCTGGTAGACAGCCTACGCTACATTGAGTAACAGAAGGCAGAAATAGGCAGGTAGATATGTAGTCAGACATGCATGCAGGTAGGTAGGCAGGCATGCGGTAGGTAGGTAAATAAATAGATAAAATATGAGACTGGTATATGTTTGTCAAAATAGAGGCTTCCTCGTGTGAATTATATTTAGCCTCTACTGTTCAAACAGGTGGAGATTTTGTGACAGGCCTCACCGTAAAGCTGAGAGATTTAATGTGTTCTTGTTTCTAATTGCATCATTGTTCATTTGTGTTGGATGCTGATGAAGGCTTTTTAACTGCAGTGTTAATTTTATTATTTGTGATTATTGTGTGGTAAAGCAAAGTAATTCAGCTTCATTGTGGGATTAACGTGATTATATATCTTTAAATCAGGTGCACAAAAATAAAAAGTACTAAAATGGGAAACAAATGTTTAAGAATAAGAAGACATTCAAGAGAAATATTAAGAAGAAGATTATTACAAGAAGCTAGAAACACTGGGCTGAACTCCATTTCAGAAATCAAGAGAGCTGCATGCAATTAGAGCGGAGCGGAGAAATCAGATGCAAACCCTGTGTGACGTCTAACAGTACACAAAGGATGATAATGATGAAATCTGATACTGTTGTCATTAGTGAATGAATGAATGGAAAATTGACATCACTGCACTTCGGGCATTCCACACTACTTGCTGCATCCTCTGGAAGCCAGTGAAGAGTCCCCGTAATGATGGTGCTAGCTGTAACTTGATTTTGGAAGTCATCCAGCCCCTCTGTTCACTATCCACTGAATCAGTCTCTCCAGGTGTGGATATTTTATTCTGCTGCACTTTCCACCTGATTCCCAGCCTTCACCATGTCGGTCTGATAATAAATTAGCAGCTGCCAATCTATCAGCCTGCTCATTGCCCAAAACATCCTGGGCAGAAAAACCCATTTTATGCCTCTCATTGTGGTCTTTAGTTTCTTTATGCACCACACAGTATTCAGTGCCTTTTAAAAATTGTTTTTTTATTCACCCTAAACACAGTCCAATATTTCAGGGGGGTGGTAGATAGGCTGCATGCAGTCATGGCTGCACCTCTCTCATGGGGCAGAGGTGGGTTGCGGCAAGGTCCAGTTTTAGATGTTTTGGGGAAGTTAAAAGCACCACAAAGCCGGGAAAACCCGGTCTTACCGCCCTTTAAAATATTGGGCTGTCCCCGCAACGTCATCTGGGGTGACTTATTATGAAGGAACCCAGTATTCTTTAGACTTTTTATTTTGTTTTTGTTTAGAACAGAATTAATTTAAATAGGACTTATTTATTTGTTCGGACATGATTCAGCTTAATTTTTTTTCCTTTGTCCTTGTGATGCCAGGAAAGAAATCTAGGACAGCGGCTGAACATTATTCTGGTGGCTGAAGGTGCCATTGATGAGACAGGAAAACCCATCACAGCCGAGGAGGTTAAAAAGGTCTGTTTGTGAAAATGTTGTCTTTGTTTGCATACAGCTTTAGATGTATATTTGTTATGCCCAAACAAACTAAGAGGATTGTTAAGTTAGTGTCTGGGTATAATTCTAGGAATATTTGTTGTTGTTGTTTGTCAAGTCAAGTTTAGTTTAGTGAACGGATCAACATCACGGCACACGGGAGAAACCCATAAGTGCTCCGCTCTTCTTCTAACTCAAACCTGAGTCTGAAGAATCTCAGCTCAGTGCGTTGCATCGGTGAGGATCCTGAAGTAATTTTGGATAGATATTTTAACTCCAAATCGTTCCCGGACAGCGCCGTTAGGTTGGAATAGATGGAATAGACCTTAACTCCTGAACTCTCTTAGTCCCAGAATATCATAGCTGGGGCCTGATTTAAGGAATAAGGATGACAACAGACACATGGGGATACTGCATCCACAGGGTCTAAATACACATTACATTGTGTGTAACTTGTGTTGTTGGTTGTTGGTTTAGTTTGCCTGACTAAACTTATGATGTACAAAAAAAGTTGACAGGTGCACAGGAGTAATATTAAGAACACACAGTACTTTTGTGTGTGTGACTGCTTGAGTTAATAAACATAACCTCGCCCCAATGTGGGAAGCCATATTTCATTATTTTGAAGCCCCACCCTGGCTATTGTTGTGAACAGGGTTTCTGGGACTTGTACCCGGGTGATCCTCATCTGAATGGTGGCACTTTGTGTAACTGGGTGTTGATCGCTCGTTGTATGGTCCTGATGGGGTTGAGAGGGAGGGGTAGAGAAAGAGAGAGAGAGAGAGAGAGAGAGAGAGAGAGAGAGAGAGATGTGTGCACACACACACACGAGTTAATAAACATGTAAATAGAAGCTAAATAGGGTTTACTTAATTCAGATGAGTATGAAAAGCCCAGATATCACAGTCTAGATGTGTACCACAAAGCAACAAAACAATTGCCTTTCTCTGGGTGAAGCAGGGAAAGAAGAAATATGAGTTAGTTTAACTAAGACACAGAGATAAATAACCGGATTGCTCGGCCGCATGCTTAGATGGGAGAACAGCATTGACCCAATCCTTGATTCTGGTGATCATTTGGGATGGCTACCTTTATCACCTGCTATGGAAAGGCACATAGTGATGGTGACGATGTGTTAAGCTGTATTTAAAAAATCTTATAGGTCGTGAACTGATGTAAACAACTCTTTGTATTCTTTTGTCCCATTTGTTTCTGGAAGCTTCTGTCTGAAAAGCTGAAAATAGACACAAGAGTGACAGTCCTGGGTCATGTCCAGAGAGGCGGAAGTCCCTCGGCCTTTGACCGGATCCTGGTAAGTTCACCTTACTTATGATTCCCCGTGTAGGTTCCGGGGTCCTATTGTAGGGCCTACCCAAAAGCATGTTGTAAGAGTTGACTAATTGAGAGCTTTCTTCGAAGTCAGAGTGCATCTGCCTGAGAGGCAAGGAACCAGCAGTCTGCATACAAATGCACACTCAACACCCGGGTTCTGAAACAGGACTGCAGTCCAGAAGTAGATGAATAACCAGAACTTTCCGCCAGAGTTTACAGCTGGTGAACATGAAGAAAAGAAAGAAGATTACTTATGATGTTATTAGACAACCAGAAGTATGACATAAAAGATGGGGGATAGGCAGTCTGAGCGACATACATCTAGGGTGAAAGACAGAATGTGTTCAAGATCGATTGCAGCCAGATTCATTATGGAGAAGGCACCTGATTGATTGATTGATTGATTGACTGATGATGTTTTAATGACTAAACACAAACATGCTACTAGAAAAATACCTCCTCCCCCCCCCCTTTTCCCTCATTTCTCCAAAAAAGACACACGGACAAGCCAACATTTCTACAACTTTTTATGATAGAACAAAACAAATGAAATACTTTACTTCAAAAACAGAAAACAAATCAAATATCTTTTCTTCCTCCTCCTCCTCCTTCTCCTTTTCTCCACCTTCTCCTATTTTTCTGTCCTTCAATCATAAACTGTACATAAATCAGGAGCCCAGTAGTCTTTATGAAAGCCATTGTGCAGTTCAAATCTCCCTGTGTACCGTACAGCTTTGTGTTGGTTGAGGTTCAAACAGGCCAGATTGGATCTCAGATTATATTAATCCCAATGATATAAACATGATAAACAAAAAAGTGTTTCAATTTCCCAAATATATATGTAAAAACAATTTTTAGAGGCCTCAGAGATGTGGTTTTACAGAAGAATGCTTAGAATACCTTGGACAGCCAAAAAGAGCAACAAGAGGTTTTGAAAGAGGTGGGAGCCCGAAGACACAGACATCAGAAGGAGACAGTCATCATTTTTCGGCCATGTTATGAGAAGAGGGAAAATAGAACATGTTGTGACCACTGGAAAGATCTGTGGAAGGAGGGATAGAGGAAGACAATGAGAGAAGATGCTTGACAGTCTTGTTGCATGGCGTGGAGGTGTATCGGCACACGAACTGATACGTGCTGCAGCAGATTGCAGATTATGGAGAGGCATGATCGCTCACGCCAGTCGGCAGGGCACCTGAGGATGATGATGATGATGATGATATGTAAAAAGCTGGAATAGGAAGAAATGTGGAAAAAAATATACACACATATACATTCATCTATATCAGATGAAAGGATGCTGAATATTCCCGCTCACTGGATTAAGAACATCTATCAGCTCAGCAGGAATCACCCACCATAGTTACCTTTGATAACGGTGTTTGCAAGCCAGCTGCAGCTCATCATATGAAACTGGTAAACAGAGCATCCTTTTTCCCTCGTATGGGTTCCAGGACCTTATTTTTTAAGGTCGGAGGGGGGGAATTCAGTGGGTCATTTCAATTAACTTGTCAAAAAATTGACTAATGAGGAGTGTTTCCTTCAAAGTGTGACTGCATCTGCCTTAAAAGTGAAGAACCAACAGTTTGCACACAAATAAGAAAGATCTAAAACATTTTACATGCAAAACTCAAGTTCTGGTACAAGACCAAAATCCAGAGGTTGACAAAGAACCAGAACTTTCTATCAGAGTTTACAGCTACTTAACGCTAAGAAGAAGAATAGAACATCCTTTTGAGCAGATGTTTGAAGCCAGCAGGTTGATGTGACCACATTGTTGATTACAGCTTAACTACCAGCTGCTGCTTCTTTGTTCGTCCTTCGAAGGGCATTTGTGACGTTGTAATATGGTTTACAGAAAGTCTGCAATATCTACACCTTTTGGCCAACATCTTCGATTTCAGCTAAATCCCAGTTAGTTTACTTTATGGCATAGATCCGTCTGTGACGAACTGTAAATTCTATTGGTGGACTGTTTGTATTGGCAGTTCTGGCAGTTGTCTTATGCATTTAATGCTTGTGTATGCTGTTGGCTTTGCTGGGACTGCCTCAGTTTTTCCACAAGGGACAGTGTTGAACCGTTTGTGTGATTTTAACTATCTGAGATTAGAACAATTATGATATGTCCTGTTGAATGTGAACTAATGACTTGTGTCCTGCCCTTTCTCCACAGGGATCTAGAATGGGGGCTGAGGCAGTTTTGGCCCTGATGGATGCCACTCCAGAGACCCCAGCTTGTGTCATCTCCATCGAGGGAAACTCCACTGTCCGCGTTCCTCTGATGGAATGTGTTGAGAGGGTAATTGTTGGCTTCAGTTTGTCTGAGATGGCTGCAGTTGTATAGATATTAGAGTTATATGTTAAATATTTATGAGGATATTTGTTGTCATTAGACCCATGGTGGTATTAAACTGAAGTGGACACGGAACTCCCCCAGTAAAAAGTCTCGACATGTATAAGAAGCGAAATCCTCATTTTGTGTAGCTGATCAAAATCCCAAGTCTGCAGGCTGCTTCCTGCAAGCTTCTAAAGACATAGGCTGTGATGAATTATGAGGTTCAATGTATGGGAAGTGAGGTTAAACAGTCATGAGCAGGAGGTGACGATTCCTTGGGTGAGCCCGGTACCAGAGCACCATATATTGGCTCTGCATAAATGGAAGCCTTCTTGGATGGTGAAGAATGCTTGTGTTGTGCTTTTGCCTTCTCTTAATGACTTACCAGCATTACATGGCTGCTGTGGACTGGCCTGATTGGGGAGAGGGTGGGGGGGGGGGGGCACCACTGGTGAGCTAAGAAACAACGATGAGCTCACTAATGAGACTGCAGTGGCCTTTGAAACGAACGAGGAAGGCTGACCTGGGCAATAAATGCCTGCAGAAGTTGGATATATTGGCAGAAAGGTGCAATGATCGCAGCCATTTTGTAAAGGGATGAACACATTTACATCTTTGGATGAATACAGAAGAAGAGAAAGAAGAAGAAGAAGAAGGGTCCATGAAGGCATACATAATGGTTTATGAGGCCAGCCCGTGGTCTAAGTTTAATCCTCAATAGATCATCATCATAAAGCAAGTCCTTTGCTGAATGTCGCTCTCATCATGGTCTGCCTGAAAAAAAAAAACTTGGTCTCTCACCAGCTCTCCCACGTCATGTACTACCTCAATAGATACAGCATTTTTTCAAACCATTGTTATGAGTTGGGTTATCCACATGGCACTCCCGACACCTCCACTGGGTCTCTGATTCCACACTGAGTATATATTCGCCCAGAAAATACAAAAAATTTCTTTTTTAGCCCCACAACAAGCCATCCTCAGTTCCTCGCTTCCTTTAATCGACTTACTACAAAATCACTGTTGTTGTTACTGTGGTATTTAATCACTGTATGTGACTCTATTTTATTGTTATTTGTCACATTAAGACATTGCGCGTAATTTTGTTTTTTGAATTTTGTGATGATAAATCAATGTAACTTTATTTTGTTGTTACTGTGGTATTAAATCACTTATGTAACTTTATTTTATTTTTATTGTCATATTAAGACATTGCGTGTAACTTTATTTTTTGAAATTGTGATAATAAGTCAATGTAACTTTATTTTGTTGTCATTATTATCTCTGTATGTAACTTCATTTTTCTATTATTGTGTTATTAAGTCACAGTATGTACTTTTTGTGTGTGGCTGTATTTAGACGAAGGAAGTCCAAATTAACATGGACAAGAGAAACTTTGATGAAGCAGTTCGCTTGAGAGGAAAGTAAGTCTAAATATAATTCACGTCTATTTTGATAAACATATATCAGTCTCCTGTCTTATCTAGCTACTTACCTACCTACTACATGCCTACCTACTACATGCCTGCCTACCTGACTACATATCTACCTGCCTTCTTATACCTTCTATCACTCAATGTAGTGTAGGCTCCCAGCCAGCTCACGCCAGGTTGTTCTGTGCATCGCTGTCACATGCAGCTCTCCTCATGTCCTCCCCATCTTTTTTACTTCCCTCTCTATATCTCCTTTCTCCATGTGTATTTTGATCTGCTTTTACTTCTGTACTCTGTGGGTTCCAGTGTAAAGACATTCTAGTTATATTGTTCTCAAGTTTTCTCAGCGTGTGCCCTATCCAGTGCCAGCATCTTTTCTTCACCTCCTAGTCCACTGGAACTCTCCCAAAGCTCGACATAAGTGGTTCTATCATAACATTTAATTCTATGTATTCTGCGCAGGCACCAGTTAAGGAATGTTTGTAGTTTATTGGTAACTGTTTTAGTTGTTCAACATAGAACTGGTACTATTAGCCATCGGACGTTGAGGATTATACTGAGGGGAGGATCTGAGCACCTATGGACATGTCCGGAGTGCAATGATGATAACCCAACTAACTAACTAACTAACTGTTTTAGTTGTTGTTCTTCATGTTCCGCTCCATACAAAAGTACTGATTTGACATTAGAATAAAAACTTTTCAGTTTAATATTAGTTTTAATTTCTTTTAACCTCCACAAATTTCCTAGTGCTACTTACTTTCTTATCAACATACCAACTTTTTTTTAAAGGTTACTTTCTCTCAACCTTCTCCATCCCCCAACTCCCTTCTTTTTTAACTTATTTCTTTTTTCTACCTTTCTTCCTCCCTTTGTCTCTTTACACTTTCTTTCTTTCTTTCTTTCTTTCTTTCTTTCTTTCTTTCTTTCTTTCTTTCTTTCTTTCTTTCTTTCTTTCTTTCTTTCTTTCTTTCTTTCTTTCTTTCTTTCTTTCTTTCTTTCTTTCTTTCTTTCTTTCCTTTTGCAGAGACAACAACACTATATCTCATCTGATTTTGCTTTTTAAGTAACAAATTTATTGACTTGTTCTTTAGGAGCTTTCAGAACAATCTGAACACCTACCGCCTACTGAGCAAGCTGCGACCGCCCTCCCACACCAAACCAGCCATTCATGATCACAAGGTGAGTGGTTGCTCAGCATTAACTGCTTGTGGCTGCTTCACCAATCATTATAGTGCAGACTGCTTGGACATCTCTGGCTTTTTAAAACACTCTGGCTGTTTTAGTTTCATGCTTGGTTCTGTGGGGCCGAAGGGGTTCTCTTATGGTACTCTTGTACAGGGGCGCCTTAACACAGAAAAGATTTATTGGGGGGGGGGGGGGGGGAGGAGGAATAAGCCTTGTTTAATTGCTTAAAAATAATACTAATAGTGAGCTGAAGGGGAAATAAATATAATAATATGGTAGAAATTATATATTTATACACAGAACCTTCTATTCATGATTGGGGAAAAAGGGGGGAGGGGGGCAATCGCCTGATCAGCTTTTTAAAATTGGGGTTGGGGGGGGGATGAAGGAGGGCTAATATACCCTTTCACCCCTCACACCCAGGGTGTTTCGGCGCTCCTGCTTTTGCATATCCTCTGCGGAATGGGAAGTTGATTTGCCAGAAAGTTAAATTTAGACGTGTGAATAACATGTTTTTGGCATTGGATGTGGACATACTGTTGAGTGGCAATATATGATCATGTTTCTGAACATGTCACCTAGTCTCTTGTGCATTTCAGTAATCATTTTTATATTTAACAATGTCAGAATGTTTTGAAACTCATTTTCCATACATACTTCTTGCTAGGTCTTTTTGTTTTGTATCTTTCTCCTGATAATCATGATATGGACCACATAAGCCACCAAAGGCAGATTGGTCTATAAAATAATATCAGTCTAATGTCCTGTGTGCAATGGGCCCTTGGCATGAAAAGACCAGTGATTAAAACCCAGCACTGCATTACTTCCAGGGCAGTAATATAACAGAAGTGACCACTGGACGGACCAGATTTCTTGAGTGTGTTGTGACCAAATACAAAATAGCAAGAGAACGTTTTAGGTTGGGGAGGGGATTCAGCGGATAGAATGATTCACATATCGTGTGTTGTTTGGGACTCAAAGAGTTAGTATTTGTTCTGAGTTAAGTGGCAATTTTTCAGACTCAGAATGGGAAACTCTGTAAACTCAGAGGTAACTTACACTTTAGGGTTGAAAGGATTCTGCCACAAGTGGATAGGGATCACTAGAGCAAACTTCAGAGCATGTCTTACATGTTTTACATATACTAGGTAGAGAGAGAGAGAGAGAGTGAGAGAGAGAGGAAATTTGGATGACATGAGCGATCCTTCAAAGAAAAACCATGGGGCACGATCGAAGATTTTTATTCCGATTTTTAAAAAATCTAGGCTGTAAATGATGTATGGAAAAAACAGTAATGACTAAAGTAGTAGAACAGTCTGTACTTTCTTCTTTCTTTAGAACAAAAAGTGCTGGTACTTACCACAAATAGCCCTAATAAAATGTGCCATACTCACCACACCACAAAGTGTCTGCTACAATAGCCCTCCAAAAAAAAAAAAACTTGGAAAAAAAAGGGTACCAGTACTGTGCACAGTTACGTACAACCAGAAAAAAAAAAAAGCTTTGAAAAACTTATTTTGTTCCTGGTCATATTCTTTTACTTCTTATTTCTTTGTCTTTCTCATTCCCCTCCTTCCTCCTGTACCTCTTCTTATTTCACAGCTGTAGATGTTGCTGACTCCTCATGTTATATTCTACTCAAGACGTGGCTTCTATCATTGGCATATTCAGTTGTGAATGTATCAGTTTGAGAGCTTTTATAATCAAATATATTCACATCACATCTTGATATTTTCATTGTTTAAAGACAAGAAAATAGTATAATAAAAGTAAAGACATGTTTATTAACATTCCATCAAACTGTGATAATTTCCTTGTTCAAGTACATAAAAATAGTATAATAAGTGTAAAAACAAGTATATTAACATTCCATCAAATTGTGATAATTTATGTACATGAGAATAGTAGAATAAATGTAAAAACAAATATTTTAACATTTCTAGAAATAATGTTATTTTCATTTGAAGTAAATGAAAATAGTTTCATAAATGTAAAGATAAATATATTAACATTCCAACAGATCATGTTGTTTTTGTCTTTAACCTTTTTTAACCCGAGAGCACACAAAAAAAATGAGCTAGTTAGGATTCCTGATAAAAATTTGTAAAAACTACAAATTTTTCACAGATCACTAATAAATTTGGTAAAAATGTATTTATCGAAATGTTAAAATTATTTTTCGAAATATATTAGGATACATTAATGGAATAATGAACAAACACAAATGGGGTAAAGCATTAAATTGAATACATTCACCAGAACCTATATAAAAAAAAACATTTGAGTGACTCCTAGCGTGGCCACGTTACATTTACCCTGAGGCTAATGAGAAAATGTGGTGTCATCTTGGCAAAAAAAAAAGAAGCCATTTAGCTCAAAGTGAAACAACCAGAATCGACGTATGCGAGATCGTATATATATATATATATATATATATATATACAATCTCGCATACGTCGATACTGGATATATATGTGAAAATTAGAAAATTATTACTAATGAAATGGAAAATGTAGGGAAATATTAAAATTTAAATAAATTATTTGAAAATATTGTGATTGATACATATTAACCCACTGACTACCAAGCCCATTAACCCTTGCATTTCCCCAGATACCACGTATTTTAGTGTGTACTAAAAATGCCATAGCTTCACAACTATTTGATATAATCTCACAATATTTTGTATTTTTGCACCAAACTGAATAAAAAACAAATTTCAAGAAAAAAAGTTGTTTATTTTGTTTTGCATCATCATCATGTGGCTGTAGATTAGTGCAAAAAAAGCGGCCGAAAAATCTTTTATCTGACAACAATAAAGACTAATAAAAATGTCTTATTTTCAAAAAAATATTTAACAAAAATGTAAAATATTTTGTATTTTTTGCACAAAATTAAACCAAGAACCCATTTAAAGAAAATAAAAATAAGGTTTACTCTGACATAGTCATCATCATCATGTGGCTGTATATTGTTGCAAAAAAGGCAACTGAAAATCTTTTATCTGACAACAATAAAGACTGACAGTGATGATTTTTATTTAAAAATATTCAACAAACATATATTACATTTTGTATTTTTGCACAAAATAAAACCGAGAACAATGTGAAGACAAAAAATGGGGTTTACTTTGTCTGCCATAATCATCATCATCATGTGGCTGTAGATCGTTGCAAAAAAGGCAACTGAAAAATCCTTTAACTGACAATAATTCAGACTCCCAAAAAATGTCACAGCTTCACAACTGTTCAATATCACTTATCCTATCTGATATTGTTTGCACCAAATTAAATAGATAACAAATATCAAGACATATGTAGATTTACTGTTTTATATCATCGTCATGTGGCTGTAGATATGGTGCTGAAAAGGCAACAGACAAATCTGTTATCTGACAGCAATATATAGAACACGCCCCCATGACGTGATGGTGGCAGCAAATGATGAGTGGATAGATGGATATAGACTCCAGTAGTCTGTCTGAAATAGACGGCTTTTTCACAACACATGTGACGCAACAGTACAAGAAACCATGTTACTTCATTTGGGGTTGTGTGTTTCCAGTTCTTGGGAAAACAGGTGTCTGGTTTCGCACCAATCTTTGCCTCAGCATAACGGTTTGTTTCTTAAGCAAACACAGCCAGAATTTCTTTACTGAAGAAAATATTCAGTGGTTCATTTGTTCCTGCTGGCAGAAATAAACCAAAAGTGCCAGTAAATGGGGGTACTCCAGGAAAGCCTTCTAAATCACAATGCCAGTCATCAACCAATGGGGGGGGGGGGGGGGGGGGGGGGTGGGGGCCGTGGCACATCTTCCCCGGACTCGTCAGATGATGATGATTCTGAATCAAAAGCGGCAATGATATCTTTGTCATGTGCAGACTCACGCACAAAATCTTTATAATCTGTGGGCTTTGACTGAATACTCTTACAAGAACTATCAGCATCATAAACTGCGGCACCAGTACTTGCAGCCGACAACACTGTTTTTGTCAGACTTGACTTTGAAGCTTCATACTGTCGTTTTACAGTCGACGATGTTTTGAATGGCACTTCATTACATTTATTATAGTCATAGCCATCAAACTGTTCAGAAGTGTCTTCAAATTCACTTTTTGAAGCAAAATCAAGAAAATCGAATGCATCATTAGAAAAATTAGGAGAGATATGGCCACCACGTTGGTTCTGATAATTTGACGCCATGATGAATTTTTCGTCAAGGTCTCACCGTCATGGGAGCTAACTAAAAAATTTGTCACATATTTACTTCAAGCACTACGAAGTTATTTCCCTTAATTAACCATACAGAAATGAATAAGCTAGAGGTTTCAACTAAATCCATCATAAAAATCGCGATTTTAACATGACGGCGAGCGTCCAAAGCTAAAATCACAAAGGGTGTGACGTTGGCAGAAGGAAGTAAACGTCGCATTATGTGCGACGCTGGTAGTCAGTGGGTTAAAAGTATTGACATGAAAATATGTATACAGATATATTTAATACAATATGTATTAAAACAACAACAAAAAAGCAAACAAAGAATGCAATGTAAAAAAAAAAAAAAATTATAATACACACACTTGTAACCCTAACAACCACTTTATCACATGATGGCATGCAGGCACCAATCAGTTTCTGAGGATTAACTTAGATTAGAAATTAGAAACTAACTGAGCATTACCTGGCATGTTAAATCTGCAAGTATTTCAGGGATCCCGCGGCATCCCTTTTCCTGATGACGGAGTAAGTCTTCTTAGTTTGGCTTTCATTTTGTTTCCCCTTCTGCTTGTTGTTTTTAATTAACCCTTCTTTTGTTTAATGTTCTCACTGCGTTGCATTTATTTGCATGCTCCTTGTCTTGGCCTGCTGTTTTTTCATATGTTCACTCTGTTATTTTAGTGCAAATGTTTTTAATTTTTGATTGATATTCGGAAGTGAATCATGTACAGTTGATAGATTAGTGAAAACATATTTGGAAGCTGATTGATATACGGAAGTGAATCATGTACAGTTGATAGATTAGTGAAAACATATTTGGAAGCTGATTGATATTCGGAAGTGAATCATGTACAGTTGATAGATTAGTGAAAACATATTTGGAAGCTGATTGATATACGGAAGTGAATCATGTACAGTTGATAGATTAGTGAAAACGTATTTGGAAGCTGATTGATATACGGAAGTGAATCATGTACAGTTGATAGATTAGTGAAAACGTATTTGGAAGCTGATTGATATACTGAAGTGAATCATGTACAGTTGATAGATTAGTGAAAACGTATTTGGAAGCTGCGGAGATGTGGTTTTGTAGATGAAGGATGAGAATACCCTGGACAGATAAAAAGGGTAATAAATATCTTGAAGTAAACTGACGCCTGAAGAGAACTGATTGCCCACATCAGATGGAGGCAGTCTACATTTTTTGGTCATGTGATGAGAAGGAGAAAACTGGAGTACATTGAGACAGTAGGAAAGTTGGAGGGGAGGAGAGGCAGAGGGAGACTGAGGAAAAAAATTGCTGGACAGTTTGACATTGTGGCATGGAAGATCATCTGTGTCAGAGTTTATTGAAAGTACGCAAGACAGGAGGTTGAGGATAGATATAACCACCAATGCCACACGGCATGGACTTTAAGAAGAAGAAGAATTTAATTCTTGTGGGTGTGTGCTGTCGAGTGGTGAGTGTTTCATTGTTTTTCTACAAACATTTTGCAGTTTTCTAGACCCTGATGCAAGTTGTTCATGTGTCTGACAAATGTATAGTTTAATAATTGTGTTGGTATTGATTTACTGGTTTCATGCTGTCGCCATGAGAAGACTGAATCTCGTTACTTCTTGTTGTAACACTGTCCTGTCAACGACGGTGTATTGTTATGTCTGTAGTGGCCTTTCTTGTAAAGCATAGTTAAATTTCGTTGGTTATATGCCTAACATAAAAGAGACCTGGATATGAATATATTCACTAAAAATAGCATTTTGGGGAATTTCCTTATGAATACAAAGGCATTTTCAAAGCCAGGAGGATGTAAAAATGTTCCCTTAAGCGTCCTGGGGTGGAGTTCACAGGGCCGTGGAATAAGTCACCTGATAATATTTGTTTTAAGCTTCGAGGTATTTTTTTCCATTTAATGCTTCGCTCCCTCTGTGTTTATTAATTAATGCTTTTAAATATTTGGAAAAAAATTATTATCAAACAGTGAAAATACATTTTGTCAAATAATTTATTGGTCAAAAATATTTTTGAAGCATTTTAAAAAAAATATTGCACCGATGCGTGACCCACTTTTTAAGGTTGAAGAGTTCAGGTCATAGTTCAATAATAGAAATTCCATTTGCAGCAGCAGAGTTCTTTAGGTGTGGATGCTAATTGTTCAGATAGCACACAGGTTGTATGCACGTCATACTCTCCCTCTCATACATACCTGTTGTTTGTTTGTTTCATTTGTTTGTTTGTTGTGTATTTATGATTTAACTGTATCTGGTAAAAGATTGATAAGATTTGTATGATGTAGCTATCTGGTAACATATTTTATGATGCAATTTTATCTAGCACATTTTTTAAAATGATGTCCCCTTCGTTTATCTGGGGCAAAAAATGTATGTCGTAACTTTATCTAGCATAAAATGTTTTAATGTAAGTTTATCCCTCTCATACATACCTGTTGTTTGTTTATTTGTTTTATTTGTTTGTTTGTTGTGTTTTTTTTAATTTAACTGTATCTGGTAAAAGATTTATAAGATTTGTATGATGTAGCTTTCTGGTAACATATTTTATGATGCAATTTTATCTAACACATTTAGCCCGGCTCGCTAGCGTAGTTGGCTAAACCGCATTGCGCGGTGACCGGGTGACGAACTCCTTGTGGTCCGGGTTCACGCCCAGGGGTGGGAAGAAAAGCCACATTTCTCCCAGATTTACGGTTTTCATAATGGAATCAAGGCCGAAGGGTTGCGATATCCATAATACCGAGCCTAAGGGTGAACAACTCATGGCTTCTGGATACTAAACAAACAAACATTTAGCGCATTTTTTAAAATGATGTCCCCTTCGTTTATCTGGGACAAAAAATTTATGATGTAACTTTATCTAGCATAAAATGTTTTAATGTAAGTTTATCTAGCAAAAGATTTTATTATGTAATTTAGTCTAACAAAAGATTTTTATGATGTAATTTGATCTTGTCATTAAGGAAGAAAATAGGGAGCTTTTGGACCAAAATGCTACAGAAAGATTCTCAAAAGAAGAAAAGAAATACTGACATCTTAAAAATCTGTACATCAAGGAACATTGGCTAGTAAACAACATCATGTCTTGGAAACTTAAATACTTTCGTAATTTGATGTGTATTGAGGATCCTCACCGGTGCTGTGGAGTTTGTGCACTGCGCTTAGATTCTTTATATTAAAGCTTGAGTCAGAAGTAGAACGGAGCACTTATGGGTTACTTCCCTTGTGCCATGATGTTGATATGTTGTCTTAACCTAAACCTAATTGCCACAGTGGATTAGAAAGAATAACAGCAGAAGGCAGGGTACCAGAAATGCAGGAAAGGGGCTGACCGGCACAAAGATGAGTACAGCATATAAATGACACCTTGGGTAGGAAAAGGCATCAAGTGAAAGAGCAGGCGAAAGACCAGATTTCTTTCAGGCAGGCAGTGATGGGATCGACACATTTTTACTGTGAGAAATGAGAAACTGCTAACGATACTAGGCAATAAATTTGCACTCTGTTATGTTGTCTTTTTTTGTCTTGCTTGTAACTGCTGTTTACTTTGATCGATCTTGATTGTAGTCACTGATTCAACTCCCCCCCCCCCCCCCCCCCAAAAAAAATTGTAACATTTATTTTTGAGGTAAATGAATGATTAATTAGTAAACACAAATGTAGAGAAGAATTAAATGGATTACATTTTCCTTAAAAAATTACAGGGCAGATCCTACCATGACCCTGTGACATAGTCGGAAGTCTAACACTAAACCTATTGGCAAATTATGATGTCATAATAGCTTCATTTTTTTGTTAAACAATAAAAACCCGCCAGATACTATTTTTAGTAAATATAATAACACCTGGACCTTCTAAACACTGCACAGGCACAAACACAACCAATGCCATCAGTTAGACTTGGAGGGGACTGGCCACTGCGACAATGCAGAGTTAGCAGCATTTACGGGACTATGTAACAGACATGTGTGCTGAGTTAGTGACCTCTTGGGGGAGACATAGTTAAGCATTTCAGAACAGTCTTTGTGAATTGATTGATGTTTTGGGTAACTGATGATAATAGGTTGCAATTTTATACTTTATTTGTTACCTTTTTCTAACCCAGGCCATGCAGTATGTGTGACTAATATTTTATGTGTCAGTACGTTATATGTGATTTTGTTGGGAAATTAACCCGGTCAACAGTGCTTGATGAAGTCGGATATGTGGACCAAGAGGTGCAAATATTGAAGCTTTGCTTACAACAGTCACAATGCAGTTGCGTAATTCGGATAAACAAAAAGAAGAGGAAGATATATATTTTTATCTCTCGTGTTCAGTCTGAAAGTCTTTAAAAAAATATTTTTTTCCCTTACAAGGATTGTGTGTTTAGCCCCTGTGAAAATAGTATACCCATGAGTTTAGTGATGTCATTCTGGTCTCTGTCACACATTGGCTGTGACCAGCTGGGACTGAACAAGTTTTATAACATTTAATTTGTCAATGTAATATTTATGTGCCTGAAATCTGTTTCTACTTATCACTTTGATCTTCTGCTGGTATAACACCCTTGCCCTGTTTAACCCTTTAGTCATTGCTGTTTTATTGTTTTTATGACAGGTGTTTTTATCACTGTAATGTTGTCCTTATTAATGGCTGGCCGAAAGGTTAGAGTGCTGGGCTTTCAAGTGTGAGACCCATGTTCGAATCCTCGGTGAGGCTGGGATTTTTTCTGTTGGGGGCAAGAATAAAATCCTAACCAGCACACAGTCTGTGGCGACAGCACTAGCCATGTGGCCCTAAATTCTAAATCAAGTGTGAGAGACCCGGGTTTGAATTCTCAGTAAAGCTGGGTTTTTTCTGTCAGGGGCTAGCCCGCAAACAATTCTGTGGCGACAGCACTAGCCATGTTGTTCTAAATCCTCAGACTCAAAGACACCCCCCTCCGCCCCCGCCCCCCACCACCTAGGTGTCATGTTCATTCCTGTGGTAATATGTTCATTATTATGATGTTGTCTCCGTTATTATTATGTTGTAACATTCATTACTTTGATATATTCATTACTGTGATATATTCATTACTTTGATATATTCATTACTTTGATATATTCATTACTTTTATATATTCATTACTGTGATGATTCATTACAGTAACATCTTTACTGTGATGGCTTCTTTATTGTGATGTTGTATTCATTACTGTAATGAGCCATTACTTAACATTATCTGACTGGGATAGCTTTTTTATTGTAAAGTTTCGTATTCAGTACTGTGATGATTCGTCACAGAAACATCTTTACTGTGATTGTTTCTTCATTGTGATGTTGTATTCACTGCTGTTATGATTCATTTACTGCGACATTACCTTTACTGTGATAGCTTTTTTAATGTGAAGTTGTATTCATTACTGTGATGGTTCATTGGTTCATTACTGTGACATTAACTTTACAGTAATAGCTTATTTATTGTGAAGTATTCATTACTGGGATGTTGAATTGATTTTAAACAGTCTGGGGCTATTCTGTTAAATGCGTAAATAAAATGTGAATACACACATCAGTTAGGTTTCTGCCATCTTAATTATACCTGCTGGATGCTCCCCAGCCGGCCCAAAGGTCTTGGGTTCGAATCTGCAACTGGCATCTTTGAGGAAAGGGAATTGTGAAAGAATAGGCACAAGGCAAAGTTATGGGATACAAAGGCAGCTGGTGTGATGTTGAACACATAGCACATTTAATTCCCATTCGTCTGTAAAAGCATGAGTCAATCGTCAACATCATGATCCTATCACTAGGTGTGTCTGTGAGTCGCCAGTTGCTTCTGACTGTTGATTGGTGCCCTCAACCTCTGTTGCTTAGATGCAAAGGAGACGCTGAATGCTCTATGAGAAGACATTGGCTAGAACCAGATGATGACTGAACAGGTCCAGACTGCAAGAACAGCATGTTAAAAGGAATGTGTCCAGACTAGAGCACTATGCAGAAAGCCAAAGAAGAATAAGAAACCGACACAGAACTGGTGTCGTCAGCCGCTAGACGCTGCAGGATTTGCTGAGGAAAAGATCCGAGTACTTAGGTACTGAATGGTTCGATGTGCAATAAAGATAATCTGGCGACCAACTAACTAACTAACTTACTAACTAACTAACTAACTAACTAACTAACTAACTAACTAACTAACTAACTAACTAACTAACTAACTAACTAACTAACTAACTAATTTACTTACTAACTTACTAACTAACTAACTAACTAACTAACTAACTAACTAACTAACTAACTAACTAACTAACTAACTAACTAACTAACTAACTGACTAACTAACTAACTAAATAACTGACTGACTAACTGACAGACTATCTGACTGACTAACTAACCAAGCCCGCCAACTAACCAACCAGCCAGACAGCCAGCCATCCATCAGCCATCCATCAGCCATGTTTATATGGTATCATTCTTGAAAAGAAGAATATCCTATGCTGGCCAGCTGCCATTCCAGGGGAAACCAGGCTGTATGGATCAGTGTAGGTCACTGCTGCCTTCATCAAAACCTGAGGTCTGCATACTTGAAAACGTCCTGCAGAAAGAAGAAGATTATTCCTAAACAGTGGATGCTTATGTTGACAACCTTTCCTCTTTCTTTCTTTCTTTCTTTCTTTCTTTCTTTCTTTCTTTCTTTCTTTCTTTCTTTCTTTCTTTCTTTCTTTCTTTCTTTCTTTCTTTCTTTCTTTCTTTCTTTCTTTCTTTCTTTCTTTCTTTCTTTCTTTCTTTCTTTCTTTCTTTCTTTCTTTCTTTCTTTCTTTCTTTCTTTCTTTCTTTCTTTCTTTCTTTCTTTCTTTTCTTTATTTTTTGTGTCTATTATTTCTTTCAGAATGTCATTAAAAACTAAAGTATATAATACACATTACATGTCAGTAGCATTTAAAATGGAATAATTTTCAATGTTCAATAAAATGATAAAGCTTTTATTCAGCCACATTGCAGCTAAAGCTAAATCTATGTGCTGCTTTTTTATTATTATTTTTTTGCCATTTTAAGTTGGCTTAGAGCACTGGGAGGGGTTTTACATTTCATGTCTGTTTGATATAGCTAGAGTAATATACATTTGAAAAAAAAAATGTGAATGAGAGAATTGTAACTTCAGCATTATCTAACCTAAAGTTTTGACACTTCAGAGCAACAGTTTTTTTTATCTTTCAAATTATGTGGAATTGAAATGTGCCGATGTGGGACAGAAGGGATGATAGTAACTACTGAGATGGAATGGATTAACATCACTGAAGAATGGGGCAGGAAAAAAAGAAAAAATGTGTGCTGTATAAAGGGTAACCAACAATTGTACCGTGAGTTCCTTGTACCGAAAGAGCACAGAACTGAGGGTTTTAAATGAAGCACATTAAATAAATGTAATGGCTACAGTGGTCCTTAAAACCCATGTTCAATTGTTTGAGACTTTTCTTAATTTGAATGGGGTTTTTTCTAGAAAAAAAAAAGTTCCGCTATTCATCACAAAGTGTCTAAAAAGGTGTATAAAGGGTCTGTACAGGCACTGCCTTCTCTATTTATACCCAAAACAGGTCAATGGGGATTCCCGTTCTTGTGCAAGAATGGAGTCCCTCTGCATCCACAGTTTTTATCGAGGAGATGTATACACAAATTAAACTACAGTTTCATTAATTTTCGACATATTTTATAGAACTATCATTTTTAAGGTAAATAAGTGCTATTTGAATATAACAATAAAGGCTCTTATAGACAAACAAAAAAGTTTTTGCTACAGTCAACATGAACATAAACATCAATAACGTTTGGATATAAACTGAAAGTTATTCCAGCAAAAGTAAAGAAATATCAGAAATACTGCTGTGAAACATACACATGCCATATATAACATAAATATAAATGGTTGATGGTTATTATTAATATTAGTAGACTACTACAACATATAATTATACTGTTATTTAATAATTAGTAAACAAACACAGTCAATATGAAATTGATATGTGCAAACAACTTTTCACCCAGAGCAGTTTTCTTAACAGTACTTATAGCACTACTAAATATTTATCCTCAAGGTACAAACAAATTTGTCCAGTTTCATCTTGTTGAATGAAATCAATTCCTAATCACTGCAAATTTTTTGGTAACTGTTTAAAAATACATTTCTGAATGCTGCATGCAACAACGCGTATAAGTATCATGAATGGTATATTATTTTAAAGGTAATTAAAGCAAATTAAAAAAGACCATATAACTGCAAATGCTGCGCAACATACACATATCAAACACAAAAATTCCCCATATAGATACCGGATCTCGTTGTTCAAAACAGTGTCTGGAACAAGACTAAGGCCCAGAAGTAGATGAACAACCAGAAATTTCTGCCAGAGTTTACAGCCAGTGTTCGCGAAGCAAAAGCCAATTTACAAAAATTTACACAGGCCGTACAACTGCAAATATGCATAAGAAGCAGATGAATAACCAGAAGTTTCTGCCAGAGTTTACAGCCAGTGTTCGCGAAGCATAAGACAAATGGTTGAGGATTAATATTATTAGTGTACTTCTATAACATATAATTATACTGTCAGTCAACATTTAGTAAACAGGCAAAGAGTGACTTGCTGTGAGAGGTTAGTTAGTAAATTAAATATAATTTTCATCCACTTACCTAGAGCTCCGAAATATCTTGACACTTTTATCCACAATGTAGTTGCACTTATTATGCACAGTCAGTATGAAAGCAATATCGTGTATATACACTTCACAATATCTGCTTGTCGATTTGTAATACGAATACATTCAGAACACAGAACTTCGTAAGCACATTAAAATTTCACACAATGCAACACATGGAAAGGGCTTCCAGTAACCAGTTTCAGAGGGACTCCTTTCAAAAAGTGGGTCATTTAGTTGTTAGGCACAATTAGGGACAGCGTTGGTACAGGAGTGCTGGAAAAAACAATGATGCCTAAAAAGAAGCTGGTACTGCGTATTATTGCATACGTCCAGGCAAAAAAGCCCTTCCACTATAACACTGCATAGTTTATACAGTAACTTGAAGTTAGGGACCTGTTTAAAGCCTTTAGCCTTACTGGATACAAGATGACTGACTGACTGACTTTCTACTCCACCAGGACATCACACAAGCGATAAACACCTGATGACACTATGTGCCACCATGTGGATGAAGATCACCATGGAGAGGTCCCAGAAACCGCATTTAGCCATTAGGCCATAGCATGAGCCAGAGTAGGGCTTCAAATAAGGAAAAATTGCATCCTAAAAATGATCGCAAGAGATTATGGATACAAGATGCAGTTCATATATTTTTATAGACTAACTGGCACCCAGTAGCTAATGTCAGATTTTCATAAATCAAGTTTTTTTGTTATTGTTGTTTCTAATAATATTTCAGGCTGTGTTAAGTAGTTGGAACACAATATATTAAACGTTAAATCGATGGAACACAATATATTAAGTGCTTAATAGATTGAACAAAATATATTAAGTGTTAAATAGATGGAACACAATATATTAAGTGCTAAATAGATGGAACACAATATATTAAGTGTTAAATAGATGGAACACAATATATTAAGTGCTAAATAGATGGAACACAATATATTAAATGTTAAATAGATGGAACACAATATATTAAACGTTAAATAGATGGAATACAATATATTAAGTGCTAAATAGATGGAACACAAAATATTAAATGTTAAATAGATGGAACACACTATATTAAATGTTAAATAGATGGAACACAGTATATTAAATATTGTATAGATGGAACACAATATACTAAATGTTAAATAGATGGAACACAATATACTAAATGTTAAATAGATGGAACACAATATACTAAATGTTAAATAGATGAAACACAATATAGTAAATGTTAAATAGATGGAACACAATATACTAAATGTTAAATAGATGGAACACAATATACTTAATGTTAAATAGATGGAACACAATATACTAAATGTTAATTAGATGGAACACAAAATATTAAATGTTAAATAGATGGAACACACTATACTAAATGTTAAATAGTTGGAACACAGTATATTAAATGTTGTATAGATGGAACACAATTTACTAAATGTTAAATAGATGGAACACAATTTACTAAATGTTAAATAGATGGAACACAGTATATTAAATGTTAAATAGATGGAACACAATATACTAAATGTTAAATAGATGGAACACAAAATATTAAATGTTAAATAGATGGAACACACTATACTAAATGTTAAATAGATGGAACACAATATACTAAATGTTAAATAGATGGAACACAATATACTAAATGTTAAATAGATGGAACAAAATATACTAATAATCACGATCATTAGGACCCCCACCCCCCTTTTCACCCCCTGTTTGTGGCCATGTTATAATAATGAATAATTTGTTTTCATGGGAATTTGTCAAGCAGGCAAATTGGAATTTGTATTCAAAGATTTCTTGGGACTGAAATTAAATTAGATTTTAAAATGTCTGCATTATTTGAAGTTTCGATGTTTTAATCACCGGTAACACACTAGTTAGTTTGTGCAGTAATTGTAAGTTATTTTTTAAGACCTTCAGATAAACTGGATACATGATAGTTAAACACACACACACACACAGTTAAGGACCCTTTTCATGTCAGTGGGAGATCAAACTTATGTTAAAACATACTCATGTTTTTATCAACCAGATGGCAGTTGATGGGGGATTTGGTCAACATCATGCTGGCCGCCTTTCTTCCCAAGATTTTATCTGGGTTTAACTGTTGGCCAAGGTCATAAAAAAAATACTAGATAGAGATTCAAACCCGTGACTTTTAGGCCAGAGGTGAGTGTCTAGCTCATTGGCTCTCAACTTTCCTAATTCAGCGACCCTTTAATACAGTTCCCTTATCTTGTGGCGACCCACAAACAATTTATTTCCTTCATAACTTCAATAAATATATGTTTTCCAATGTGTTTAGGCGACCCATGCAGCAGGTTGAGAACTACTACTCTAGCTTCTTAAGCTCTACCGCTTCCTAAATACATGACACTAGTCCTATATTCTCTTAAATACACTAATTTACACTCCCTGGATAATGACAGATTCACAGAAAACGGTTGTGTTTTACTAATAATGCTTCCCACTTTGTCCTGTAGACGGAACACAATATAGCCATCATGAACATTGGGGCGCCAGCTTGTGGCATGAATGCTGCCGTGCGGTCATTTGTGAGGATCAGCCTGACGAAGGGCTTCCGAGTCTTAGGCATCCACGATAGCTTCGACGGCCTGCTGAAGAATGAGGTCTACACTATGACGTGGACTCAGGTACAAGGCTGGGCCGGGTCTGGGGGATCTTTCCTGGGCACCAAGAAGTGAGTCATGATTTATTTATGTTGGCACAGGTTTTTGAATTTTTTTTCCCCCCCTACAAATTAACAGGCTTTATTATCATAATTATAATCATTGTCATTATTACATTAGTTATCATTGTTATTACAATAATTATAATTGTTGTCAGTTTCATCATTATCAAAAATCATAATTGTAACAATAATTGTGATCATCATGATAATTGTTCTCATAATTATCATTGTTATAATATTCATATCATTCCCATACTAAATTATCATATCATTATAATCGTTCTGATAATTATATCATTGTTAAAATATTCATATCATCACCATAAATATCATAATAAATGATCATAATTATCATCGGATGTCTCAACCTTTAGAATGGTCTCCAAAATTCATGTAGTTTTGAACAAGTGTATAAAGGTTCCTGGTGTGAGTGAGTTGCCAGTCTGTGCTCCATTCAGAGGTGAAAGACAGAAGATGCTGGAATTTATATTTCCAGGCCCAGGTTTAGAGTAACTCCCCCTGCCATTTGTGCCTCCTTAGGTCGGTGGGCTTCTCCTTTGTTGCGATGGAGTCATGTTTTCCTCAATGTCAACAGTTTAACCCTTGCCTCATTTCTCGTTTTCTCACTGCTTGCTTGTGTGATTATTTTCACGTTATGCTACATGCGTGACAGTTCGGGAGTATGGAAACAGCAATCTATTTCTGTTCCTACGCTCCTTGTAACTGCTTTCTTTCTCTCTGGGGGGAGGGGGGGGGGCACGGCCAGTTTCGATAGCCTAGAATCGTCGTGCCTGCGGCGCTTCCCCTGCAGTACTTCTCATTTGTACACAGATGCGTGTGGCGCCTGAAATAGACTCACAATAACACAGCCTCCCACAAATATTACTTTCGCTGAGCCAACGCCCAAAAAAAAAAAAAAAAAAGCCCATATCATAATGCCCCAGCAACATAGGAGAGGTCCAGCTACCTAAGGAGGCATGAATGGCAAGGGAAGTTACTCTAGTCCTGGGCTGGAAACGTGAACAGGACCTATATTTGTTCTTAAAAATGACTCTTCTTGCATCATTGACATATTGGGAATATAGTTTTTGTAAAAAGTTAGTTGTTTGTCCTTTATAGGACGTTGCAGAACCAACCCCATCATTTTTGTTGTTGTTGTTGCTGTTTTGATTTTTCTAGGCACATTTTTATTTAGTAGTTTGCCATCAACTACTGGACGTAAATTTGCCCATAAAAACCACACAAGAGCCAGGGGCTGTTGGGGTTAGTTCTGCAACGTCCTCTCAAGGATACGCAACTAACCTTAGTTTGCCATCCCTTTGTGAACAGTCGGCTGTAGATGCCACTGCGGAAACAGACACAAGGTGGTCTGCTGCCAAATAACCTGTAGCTGGGATCAAACCCAGCACCCCTGCATTACAAAGTGTATTCGCTGTGCTTAAGCCGTAGACTAATAGTGGTGGAGGCATATTTTTTATATAGAAATCAGCACTCAGTGGGTGATGTGGCCATCGTGGCACCGGCTGCCTTTACCCCCTCGGATATTTCCTGGTATCTGTTTTAGGCTGCATTGGATCTGCCTTGATGCGGGTTTGGATCCAAGACTGGCAGGGAAGCTCGTTTGTCTTTGCTGCCCTGAGTTTACCCCTTCTTAGGGCTTTTTATAATTGTGTTAACCCTTTTTTTGTATGTTGGAAGATCCCTGTGGCGTAGTGGTCAAGCCGTTTGCCTTCCACTCAGAAGATCAGGGATTCATTTTACCAACACGCCATTCAGATCACAAAGACAGTTTTTGTGTGGTGATCACTGTGGGTAATTACTGAAGCTACAGGACTTATGCTTTGTCTGGCCCTCTCGGCAGGTGGTTAGCTATTCTGTGGACAGAAACCAGGTTATATGGGACACACCCGTTGCAATGAAGTTTATCCTCTTGACTTCAGCCTTAACTTTAACTTAAACTCTAAGTTAACTTCAACTTTATCTTAACTTAATTTTAACTTAGCTTTTACTTTAACTTGAGTTTAACTTAACTTAAGTTTTACGCTAACTTAATTTGTTCTTGCTTGCAGACAGTTGGCTGCAGATGTTGGTGTGGCCAAGATCGCCTTGAAGTTCTCCGAGTTCAAAATCGACGGTCTGATGATAGTCGGTGGGTTTGAGGTAAGTCGCGGGAATGTTTGTCGAGCAGTTGTTGGTTGTGTGGTCGTATCTTGAGGGCAGAAGAATAGATTTTCTGCTCCTAAACTCTTTAAAGACAAGAAGATGTTTGCAAGGAAATTCGTAAGGACAGCAGTTGTCATAATAAATATAACTTGTGATAATCTGACTGCCACAGATGTAGCAATAGATAAACAACCTAGTTGATACATTAAAATCACTAGACAAATTTCTGTAGTATGCTTAGGATGAACATCAGATCACATTGTTGGTTGCCTGTCACACATGATGCATTGGTTGGGACCGAAAGAGTTGGGAAACACATTGTTGGTTGCCTGTCACACATGGTGCATTGGTTGGGACCGAAAGAGTTAGGAAACACATTGTTGGTTGCCTGTCACACATGGTGCATTGGTTGGGACCGAAAGAGTTAGGAAACACATTGTTGGTTGCCTGTCACACATGATGCATTGGTTGGGACCGAAAGAGTTGGGAAACACATTGTTGGTTGCCTGTCACACATGATGCATTGGTTGGGACCGAAAGAGTTAGGAAACACATTGTTGGTTGCCTGTCACACATGATGCATTGGTTGGGACCGAAAGAGTTAGGAAACACATTGTTGGTTGCCTGTCACACATGATGCATTGGTTGGGACCGAAAGAGTTGGGAAACACATTGTTGGTTGACTGTCACACATGGTGCATTGGTTGGGACCGAAAGAGTTGGGAAACACATTGTTGGTTGCCTGCCACACATGATGCATTGGTTGGGACCGAAAGAGTTGGGAAACACATTGTTGGTTGCCTGCCACACATGATGCATTGGTTGGGACCGAACGATTTGGGAAACACATTGTTGGTTGCCTGCCACACATGATGCATTGGTTGGGACCGAAAGATTTGGGAAACACATTGTTGGTTGCCTGCCACACATGATGCATTGGTTGGGACCGAAAGAGTTGGGAAACACATTGTTGGTTGCCTGCCACACATGATGCATTGGTTGGGACTGAAAGAGTTAGGAAACACATTGTTGGTTGCCTGCCACACATGATGCATTGGTTGGGACCGAAAGATTTGGGAAACGTTGTAAATGGCAACTAAATGAGGTTCTGCTGAAATCAGATGTTAGTGCTAGTCGAGGTTTCAACTTCACTACAATCGAGTCACCCCCACAATTGCTCCATTCCATTGCCAGTGAAAATCACATGAAATGTCCCTCACTGTCACATTTGAGAAACTGGTGAACAAACCATTGTCCTGGCACAATCCAGAAATATGTACATGCAGTAAACACAAATGGAAGTTGCTAGAGGCACCAAAGCCAACAGTCACCACCATAAATGCAGTTTGTCATAGATGGAAGCAGTTGGGCAAGATAAGTTGGCTATACACAGGTAGAATAATTACATACAATATTTCACCAGCCCACACATAAACAGCCTCTTGACCGTATTGAATACAACAACTCAACTGCTGTGCAAATAAAAGGAATTCCACATGAAAAAAAAAAAAAAACCCGACAGAACTCATAGGGCTGCACCTAGCACTAAACTTAAAATAGCTCAGGCAGCAAAATCAGATCTGTTGAGCTGAAAGGCATAGATATCAAAGCCCAGCTGTAAAACACAACACAATGAGTGAACCCCACTTTTAATGGAAAACAGAAAAATCATCATATACCTTACCTCTAAGTGTAGGTAGTGACTGTATGCCACCCATTATGATCGCCAGAAGCATGGATCAGTTCAGAGCTCTTGCCCCCCCCCCCCCCCCCTCCCACCTGCCCCTCCATCCATGAGGAGGATCAAGAACTTTTTTCCTTGCTTTCTATCCATCAATCTTGTTAGTTATCACTGAATTCTCGAGTCAGTTCCTTCTCATGTTTAAAAATAAAAACAAAAGTTTACTTTCTGCAACTAATTTCTCTAATTTGTTTGTGGTTTTCATCTGTCCCGGGAAGGATTACCTGGTGTGTTTTTCCATTACTCCACAATATTCTTTGCTTTCTTTAAAAAAAAAAAAAAAAAAAAACAACAAAAAAACCCCCTCCCCCCAAAAAAAAACAAATCGCATTTCTGTTGCCAATAAATGTTCTTTGACTTATTGTTTACTGTCCATGTCTTACATGGGTATAACAACACCAGATCATCTGTAAAACACTTTTAATACTCTTTTCTGCAGTGGATGTCCCCCCCCCCCCCATTGATTTGGTGGTGGGGGGGGGGGAGTAGGGGGTGTCACTTGCATCTTGCTTAAGGCTATTTTTTACCATGGCGATTCTTGCTCTGATCCTGCAAGGAATCTTATGTCTTGTTGTGACTGTTGTTAGATATCTTTAAATGAAAATGTCACTTTTTGTGGGCGTAATTTATGTAGGTTTCAACAGGAATATACAAGTTCTGTAACCACTGTTTATAATCCTTCTCCTCCTTCTGCCTTCTCCTCCTCCTCCTCCTCCTCCTAATTTTCTTCTTTCTATTTAAAAAAGAAATGGGAATGTTCTTTTTTGTAGAGTAAAAAAAAAAAAGAACCTTCATGTAAGTACTGAGTTCCCAATTTGTGGGGGGGGGGGGGGGGGGGGCTGAGTTTAGCCCATCACCCATTCTCCAGGTGTGTCATTAAAGTCAACTAATTAAGGATGTTTCATTAGAAGTCTGAATGCATCAGCCTTAGAGATGAGGAACTTGCAGTCTGCATACAGATAAGTCTGATCTGTAAAATAGATCTGCACGCAGGACTCAAGCTCTGGAACAAGACCAAAGTCCAAAAGTGGATGAACAACCGTAACTTTCCTCTGGAGTTCACAGCCAATGAATGCTAAGAAAAAAGAAGAAGAAAATGAGACAGATGTTAGAAGAAGAAAGGGGGAGGAGGAAGAAGAGAAAGAAAAAGATGAAGGGGGAGGAAGAAAAAATTATATACGTGTTTGAAAGCAATACATTTTCTATATTTATGTGTATTTTCCAGGCATTCCACAGTGCACACCAGATCGCAGAGGCCAGGGAAGCATTCCCATCCCTGTGTATACCAATTGTAGTTGTCCCTTGTACTATTAGCAACAACGTGCCAGGATCTGACTTCTCGCTTGGAGCTGACACAGCCCTCAATGAAATCACAGATGTGAGTTGCCTGGTTGTACGGTCATCTGTCGTTACTACTTGTATTTACCAGGTTTTTTGTGTGGCTGGTATAGGAAGGGTTTTGTTTTCTGAGGACAAATGTTACAAATACCTGGGACAGCCAGAGTAACTAACAACGATTGCTTGAAAGAAGCTATGAAAGTAAATCTCTATATACAACAATAAGAAAAAGACAAACACTCTTCTTTGGCCAAATAATAAGAAGAGAGGCATTTGAGAACATCCTGATAACTGGCAAGATCAGTGAAAAAAGGGGTAGAAGTAGACCAGGAGAGAAGATGCTTGATGGGCTAAAACAATGGCATGGAGGGATATCATCAAGAGAGCTGTTCCAGTCAACCAGGGATCGTGATCTGTGGAGACACATGATCGCCTACGCCAGTTGGCAGGGCACATGATGACGATAATAGGAAGGTTGTCAGTGATTGTGGCTTAGGCATTGCGAATATGCTTCGTAATTTTGAGATGGCCGGTTCGATCCTAGCTGCAGGCAGTTTGGTAGCAGAACACCTTGCATTGGTTTCGACAGTGATACCTAGACCGGACCGCTCAGTAGGAATGGCAAACTACTGAACGTTAAAATTTTTCTGTTGAAATCATAAACAGTCACAAAATTGCTGGGGTTGGATCTGCAGCAGCGTGTTAAAGATACACAATTGGCTTATGTAGGAGGGACGTCTGGGGCGTGAGAATTTAGAGCAGCATGGCTGATGTAGTTGCCATAAACTGTGCTTGCTAGGGTTTGTAGTTTTTGCCCTCCGGTTTAAAAAAAGAAATGTTTTGCACCTAACTGAGAATTCATGGCTGAGTGTCTCGCAGGATAACCCACAGAACTAATTGTCCATCCAATCACTGCTTCTAATCAATGCCATGTGCTGCACTTACCGTACTGAGGAGCGGGCCAAAGGACATGACTCCATATCCCTGGCTAGACTGATGGACATGGGGGTGCAGCCTGGAGCTGCAAGAAATTAACATTTCACTATGGCGACAAGACGTATCATTAACCAACACAGAAAGAACAGGCGTCATCAGTCGTTTTACAGTTTTACATTTGTGGAGCTTTTGAGGAGGAGGTCGGAGCACCTATGGATCTGTCTAGAGTGTTTTGGTAGATTATACTGGCCAGTGGCATAAAAAGTTAGAATGTATGCGACTTTTAAATATATTTAAAAAAAACACACACACAAAACACCAAAAAAAAAAAAAAAAATCTTTTCTACGCTTTTAGGCATATTGGGTATAGAGGGCTGGACCAAACGACACGTGGTGGGTGATGTGGCCTTCCGATATGCAGGCTTCTAGCGGCCAACACCACGACGACTCCCCTTTTTAATATATGGATGATGAAAATATATAATTGTTTAATTTTTTAGTAACAGAAATAATAAAGAATGTTTCTGCATTATCACAGAAATGAGGTTATATAATAATCTTACATAGGATAGGTCTTACAATCCGCTGCAGCATGAATAGGAGGGGAAGGAACTCTCGCCTTGCAGGCAAGTTTGTGATAAGTACCAGCATTCCCTGTCAAGACAGATGAAAACTGTTAGACAGATGAAAACTGTTAGCTGATTAGTGATATTAGAAGTAGACGATCAGTGTTGTGTGTTTGGACATGTTATGAGAAAGGTGGACTTGAGAACTTGGTTACAGCTGGCAAGGATGGGGGGGGGGGGGGTGGAGCAAGGGGAAGGCAATGAGATATATACTTGGATGGCTTAGCCATATAGATGGGGTGAGACAAGAACACAAACATGATCTGTATTATGGTGATCTTGTGGGATGGTGAAACATGACAGCCTACACTTAAAGCGTTACACACAATGATGATGAGGGTGATGATGATGGTGGTGATAGTGATGATGATGATGGTGGTAGAGGTGATGATGATGATGGTGGGGGTAGTGGTGATGATGATGATGATGATGGTGGTGGTAGAGATGATGATGGTGGTGGTAGTTATGATGATGATGCAATAATCAAACAGCACTAGCAGAAGTTACATGCTTTGTATTGTATTTGGTACAGATATGTGACAGAATCAAACAGTCGGCCACAGGAACCAAGCGACGTGTGTTTGTTGCAGAAACCATGGGTGGCTACTGCGGCTACCTGGCCACTTTGGCAGGCTTGGCCAGCGGTGCTGATGCTGCGTACATTTACGAGGAAAAGTTTAATGTCCTTGACCTGAAGGTTAGAAATCTTGACCCCGGTTTTTTTTTTCACCTCTGCATTTGATAGTTAAGCTTGTGTGGACTTTTGTTACAGATGTTTTTAGAATACTAACATACAAGATGTAACCTTTTAATGGTGCCTTGGTACAGTTAGTCTCTTCAAATATTTAAGGTTTTTGAGTGCTCTGTTTTTTACTTTTGTAATAATAGTATCAGTATACGTTTTGTTTATTGTCTAAGTTTAGCTGCTAACTTGTGGAAAGCAAGGAGAAACTATCACATGCTTATCCTAAGAATATTCTCATGGAAAATAGGGGCTTTGGAGCTGAAATGCTATAGAAAGATTCTCAGAACACCATGGACAAAGAAAGAAAAAAAAGAAAGAAATACTGACCTCCTGAAAGATCTGAACATCAAAGAAGATCGACTGGTAAACAGCATCTTGCCTTGGAAACTGAAATATTTTGGTCATATCAAGTGTCTCGGCAGATTGGAAACAAATTAACAGAAAGAGGGGCAGGGGCCGACCAGCACATAGATAGGCACAGGATATAAATAACAGCTTGGGAAGGGAAGTACATGAGTTGGGAGAGCTGGCGAGAAGGTAACTATTTTACACGAATCATATAAAAGGGTTTAGCATTCCTTGCTAGCAGATAATTCTGAAAAGAACTATTGCAGTGTTGGTGCAAACGTAGGAGAAAGACCCAAATACTGTCCTGACCGGCAACAAAGTCTTCTACCAGCGTGCCAATGGGGGACCCTGTCGCCAATGATAGTGAGTGTGTTTCACAATACTCAGTGAATCAGGATTAATTTTCTATGATGGCAGTTTAAAAAGGCCATTATCATGGGTTTTTTAGGCAGTGTTGTGAAATTTGCTGGAAGAGAGTAGAGACCTTGCCACACAAAGACAGCATTGGATGCTCATACACAGTTCAGCCATTAAATAATTTTTTTTTATGGCCGAGGGGAAAAAATGTCATCCGTGTGGCAAAGCAGGTCATCCAAACATGCACCATTCATCTATAAGTTGACCAAATTGCAACACCACCTAGTTAGCAGATGACAAGTAACCCACCATTTTGTTTAACTAGTGAGAGTTGCCTTGTTACATATGCAGCAGCATGGAGACTGAAGCTTGAAAAAAAAAAAAACTTCGTTAACATGAAGAAATTTTGGTCCCAGCGAGAATGTACTGTTGTTAGTTCTTGGTTACCACAAATTTTCACACAAACTATTAATTTTTCGGTCTCTTGGAATTCGTGTTAAAGAAGTTTTACTGTGTAATTTTGGGTGGGGAGAAGAAAAAAAAAAGGCCAGCAAAATGAAAGTCAGTAAATAAACAGTTTTGTCACATTTAAATGTAAAGAATTGGAGTGAAAGTTCTTACTACTTTTTCTGTATTTTCCATGCATGACCACTGATTTCTTTCTTTCTTTCACTGTTATGTTTTCTCTGTGTGACTCTCTCTATTCCTGATCTTTAGATCAGCAGACGTGCAATAGCAGACTATTGTAGATTTCATATTTTGCTTTTAATTAATTCATTTCCCTCCTGTACCCTCTTGTTCTAGGGGGCCGCATTAGCGCAGTTGATAGTAGACTCACATTCAAATCTAGCTGCGACTCGCTGCAGCCCATAGCCGGTGGTCGAAACCGGGCAGTTTCTGGGGGTTTACCCAGCCTCTAGGTAATGGGTACCAGAGTTAACACTCTGGGGTAGGGTAAATGGAGGAACATCGCTGCAGCTATGGAGTTGCGTGCGGATGGTGACACAGGCAGACAATTTCTTATCAGCTGTCCATACTGGTGGCAGAGCACTTATGGTTTAAAACCGTGTGCAATGACGCTGGTTGAAATCTCCTGACTTTTTTTTTTTTTACCTCTTGTGCCATTATATGTCACAAACGGCCCAGTCCATTCATCCTTTTCGCTGTATCCTGTGAAACCAGTTCAATATCAGGGATGGTTTCCAGCCCAGCACCTTTGGCTTCTCTCTCGTCAACATTTCTCTTGAACGTCCTTGTATCCTTAATTCTTCTGTTTTCCATTCCAGTGTCTGTCTGACCTTTTCTTAGAATTTGTCCAATATAATTCTATCTTCTCTGTCTAACAACTGTTGGTACGTATGGTTGCCTAGACATTTCTGTTGTTCCTTCACTACTCTTAAATTCATTCCATTTTATTTTCATCATTTTCCTCAGACCTTTTTTTTTTGGAATGCTTTTAACTATCATTCCATGTTTTTAGTAGTGCTCCAACTTTTACCAGCATATGTTAAAACTAGAATAACAGCGATTAAATGTTTTGTTTAGTTGTGCATGCAGTTTCAAACTTATATTTCATGGTTGCATTGCTCTGGTTGCTATCTTTGTGGTAAATGCATGTTACTGTTGTTTCCTCTGTTGTTTTTGCAACTGGCAGCAAGATGTGGAACATCTCAAAGACAAGATCTTGAATGCTGGGGTCCAGAGAGGTTTGGTGTTGAGGTAAGCTAGAAAATAGTGAGCACTTGTTTGTCATGATTAGCCTCAGTGTTTCAATTTGTGTGTGTGTGTGCATGCGTGCTGTGCATGTGTGTATGTGAGTATGTGTATGTGCGCGTGTGTGTCAGTCTTCTTCTTTTTGGGAGCTGCCATGGAGTAGTGGCTAGATGCTCAACTGCAGATCCGAAGGTCGTTGGTTCAATTCAGAATGGAGCCGAACTTTTTTTTTTTCAGAAATGACTTGCTCCCAGGTCAATCCAGTGTTCTTCTTCTTTGTATTTACTGCTGTAAACCTGGAAAGTTATGTCAGTTGTTTTCGTGTGTCAGTTTCTTTCAAGGCATCTTCATTACTCTTTTTATCAGTGCAAAGAATTCTCATCATTCGTTAATTCATCATTCGTTAATTTGAAAAAACAAGTACTTTTTACTAATTGTCCAACTGTCCATGATTCACTTCTGAACATCAGGATAAGATTCCCTTTCTCATCCCAGTTGACAAAGAAAAATATCAGTCTATTATGCATGTCTTAAGTTGGTTGGGTTGAGTGAAGAACCTGACTTCACAGGATGTAGGACATTCCCATATGCGCTCCATTCTCATCCTCAGCAGCCAGCAAAGAATTCCAATAGTAGTTTGATTATTTGTCTGTCTTGCCTTTTGCCTGAGTGTAGAGTATTGGCTACTCCCCACCCCATCTTTAACTCCACCTGAAAGATCTCCACACTTCTGCATTGTTCATGTGCTTTCAAAGGACCTTGACCACATTGAGCTTAGGTCACCCAGTGACTTGCACCACCCATTGGTGCAGCACCAGCCAGTTTGCCTGCCTGTTTATTTCCAAACACACCTGCAAGACCCGGAGATGATATCCAAAGGACGCTAACTACCGAAATGTCTGATATGCATGTCTTAAGACACAGCCATTGCTTGTTTAACATGGCCAGTATATTTTAGTTACCAAGAAATGGTACAATCTATGATCCTGTCTTCTATGTACAGATGTTGAAATACGGTAGTATTTCTCTCTTTTTGGTCCGCCATACTCTTAAAATCTTCCTTCAATATTTAGTTTTAAAACCTCCCATTTTTTGGGTGATTGCACAATAGTCGATGATTCACATCCTTATACTGCCACAGGAAAGGTGCTTAGCATTATTACTTTAACTCTTTCACCCTGGAAATTCTTTTTAAAAAAATTATGAATCATGACCTCGACAGAATTCCTGAAAAAAATTCTTTAAAAAAAAAGTGTGATAAGGTCATTAATAAATTAAAAGCAGTGTCATTTATCTACATTTTTTCTTCAAAATAGAAAGAGAGTATTCAGTAGACACGAACAGAGGAAAGCAATAAATGGAATATATTTAATGATGAGGCTTAAAAATCAACATGTATGAATTAATTCCTGCCCTGACCCTGTGACCTCAATCACTGAAACTTGCGTGAAAACGTGACATCAGCATGTGTTGAATAGGGTTTCTGAGATTTGCTTGTGTTGAATTCCCATCCAGTTAGTGGCTCTTTGAATCACTAAGTGGCAACCTTTGTGTGGTTCCAATCCCTGAAGGGAAAAAAGTTTTTGGCTGCATATTCTAGGACACAATATAATTAAGTAGATGGCCAGTTCCTGTCCTCGCAACCTTTTCTTTGCAGATACTCCCCCCGCCCAGATGCTCCTTCCTTCCTTCCTTCTTATTCTTGATGCTCACCGGGTGTAAACTCCAATGGAAAGTTCTGGTTGTTTGTACACTTCTGGACTTTAGTCTCTATCCACCAGATCTTTAGTTTTGTGTGCGCATCTGTTTTTACAGATCTGGCTTACTTGTTTAGAGACTGAGGGTTCTTGCCTCTCACGTGTGCACTCCAGTTTGAAGGAAACTCCCTTAATTCTTCCCCTTGTACGACAGTGCTCCTTAGGGAGGCAGTGGGTCTGTTCTTCTCCCCCTCCTCCCTAGAACTGACACAAGAGCCCAGAGATGCTAAAAACTAACCCTTTTTTTATGAGGCTGGATTGAATCCCATGGCTTTGTCAGAAGAACTGATGCTTTTTCTACTAGTCATTGAACCTAACTGCTGTTTTAGCACTAACCACAGTACCACATTTTCTTGCTTTTACATCACTGATGTATTGTTATTCCTTCCGCCAAAGAAGCCACACAATCGACACCTTCAGTTAGGCCCAATTCCCCCTAAATGTTGCTTTTGCGACTTGTTTATAATGACCTGTTTACATGATGTATTGTTAATGCTATTGGCTGTTTTTACCCTTATACAAACATTTAGGCCAGGACATAAATCTGTGAGCTAAAAAATAGTATTCATGGGTGTTTTCCTTAGAAACAAATAGCTTTTATTAAAAGCCAAACTGGTGTCACATTTTCTCATAGCCTCAATGATAGAGGACATGGGGTCACTGCATGAGTCAGAGTACACATGTTTTTTGTTTCAGGCCTCAGGGAATGTATTCTGTTTAAGGCTTTACATCTAAGGCTTTCTATCTGTTAAAATAAATTTGAGAAAACATACATCAACAAATTTTTAACAAATTTATAAATGACTTGTGTTTAAAAAAAAAGTCTTTTTAACTTTTTGAGTCCTGGGGGGTTGAGCACCAGAGGCCGAAAAGGTAGTCAAGAAAGACGTAAAATCTGCGCATCTTGTGTTCGTTGGACTTCTGGGTAGGAACCTTTGAACTTATGATGTGTTCCTTGGTACTCAAAAGAGTTAAGGATTTTTAAATGGAATTTCGGTGGAGTCATGGCCATTTTGTTATTGTTAATGATACCAGGCCTAAAAAATAGTTTTATTTGAAACTAAAGTTGTCGCATTTCTCCACAGAAACGAACTTGCCAATCCCAACTACACCACAGACTTTGTGAGCCGTCTGTTTGCTGAAGAAGGTTTCCCCACATTCACAACTCGCATGAATGTGCTCGGTCACATGCAGCAGGGAGGCTACCCATCTCCATTTGACCGCAACTATGGAACAAAGATGGCTGCCAAGGGAGTGGAATGGCTGTCAGATAAGATGGAGAGGTTTAAAACTCCACAAGGTTAGTGCCAAGAAAATGTAGATATACAGTCCCCTTTATATGTTGACGTCATTTTCATTGATTGGACGGTCACCACATATTATTAGTGGAAGCCTAGGCTATCATCCGAATAATGGGCACATATTATGGCGGCCAAAAACACACCCTAACAGGGCCTCAGTCACATGTCAATTGCAGACTTCCGGCAACTTAAACTGCTGAATTCCGGCGACTACCGCCACTGCCGAAAGTATCTCCCACTCTCCCGCATGGAGCGGGGCTAAACTAGATAGCTGGGACTCAGGAGCAGCAGCTACCGCATCTCCTGCAGCTTCCTTCATTGTATTTGCTCGTGAGTCCCAGCCATCTTGCTTAGCGGCGTGGGAAATACTCTCGGCGGTAGTTGCCGGAAGTCCGCAAATGACATGCGACTGAGGCCCTGTTAGGGTGTGTTTTTGGCCACCATAATGTGTCCCCGTTATTCAGAGGAAAGCCGAAGGCTACCTCTAAATGTTGACCACCTCTGTAAGTTGTATGTTGACCAGATGGAATATGACATAATAGTAATTTACCCTCTATAACTTGACTCTTTGATTTTAACCATGTTTAATTTGTACATTTAAAAAAAACAATGGTCCTGCATACTTCTTTTGATCTCGAGGAACCTAATGAAAAGACCATGATAAGACTGAATGCAGGAAAGAAGTACCAGCAGGGAGAAGTACCAGCAGGGAGAAGTACCAACAGGGAGAAGTACCAGCAGGGAGAAGTACCAGCAGGGAGAAGTACCAGCAGGGAGAAGTACCAGCAGGGAGAAGCATCGAAGGCACAACAGTTCATGTGTTCATGGAGCCACAGAGTCATGCAGCTTTCTTTTGGTTATGCGCTGTTTTTGACAGTCGTAGCAGCTGTTTTTTAAGTAGGTGATGTAAGGGAGATGGCATCTTTGATGCTGACAAGTGGGAACTCCTTCAAGGTGATGCTTGACAAGAGCCTCACTGTAAAGCGGGAAAAATGCAAGAGCAAAAGACTTTCTAAAGAAGGTGACACAATTATACTACTGCTATATCCCAGTAAACCATCTTACAGTGTTTTCTTAAGTGGTATCAAAAGTCGACTTATTATCCTCATTGATTTTATCTTGAGAAATTTCTTAAAGAAAGACCTGGGTGGGTTCGCTCCCTGGCGGAGCGGGAGTTTTTTTTAAAAAAATGACTGACTCCCAGGTCGACCCATTCCTTTCACTTCTGTATATGGGTTTTATTTCTGGTAATAATTTGCATGTTGGCATCTGTGGCTTTATAATGCTGGGTTGCCGGGTTCGATCCCAGCTGCTGACGATTTGGTTGCAGAATGTCTTGCGTTGGTTTCGAAAGTGCTACCAAAAGCTGACAGTCCAGCAAGCAATGGCAAATTTCTGAACATAAAATTTGCCTTGTAAAACCACAACAGGCAAAAAAAATTATGGGGTTGGTTCTGCAGTGTCCTGTAAAGTTACACAACTAACTTCTGTATACCCCAGTGCTAGTCATGTCTGATGTTGGTTGTGTTTGCAGGCTGTGTGAGGACTGGCAATGCTGACTCTGTGGTGCTCCTGGGCATGTTGAAGAGGCATCTGACTTTTACTCCAGTGGAGGAGCTGGCTGAAGAAACAGACTTTGAGTGAGTAGTGTAGTCTGTAAGGCAGGCCTTTGCTGCTTAGCTTCTTTTTCTTCTTCTTCTTCTTCTCCTCCTCTTCCTCTTCCTCTTCTTCTTCTTCAACAACTCAACACTCAACAACACATTTGTCTCCCACAAGGGATGTGTATTTGGGCCCTGTGGATGTAGTATGCCCATCACCAGGAAGGCAAACCTGGTCAACAAATCCCAGCAAAAGTCGGTGTGTCAGTCGAAGGGTGCAAACATTGCTGCCATGTTGTAAATGAGCACAGTGCATTTACATCTTTAGATGAACACAGAAGGAGATGAAAAAAGATGTAAACCCATTATATTGTTGATTTCCTAAATGACTGACTGTGGCATCAACTCTATCTTTCTGAAATGACTTCTGATATCTTCTTCTTCTTCTTCTTGTTCACCGGCTGTGAATTCCGGCGGTAAGTCGCGGTTGTTCGTCCAAAATGGACTTTTGGCTTTTACCTTGACCTGAGTTTTGCGTGTACATCCGTTTTACTGGCTTATTTGTTTGCAATTCTCGTTCCCCGCCTCTCCGGCAGATGTACTCCGACTTCGGAGGAAGACGTCAAGCCTATTTCTAGGTTGACTGTGGCCATTGTTTTGTGTGGGTCGAGATGTTGCCTTATTTGTGTGGTGTCCTCTTTGACTTTTAACAGGTGTGGCCCCCGGAATGTCGTCCTTAAGGCAGCTCTATGTAGAGTTTTCAGCCCTCAAGGGAAAGCAGGGGCAGATCATGGGCATTCCCCGCCATCCAAGGAGGCTTCCATAAATGCAGAGCCGACACATGATGCTCTGGTTCTTGGCTCACCCAAGGAATCGTCACGTCCTGCCCATGACTGCTTAACCTCACAACTGTGTATTGAGCTTCCCGCGCTACAAGGCTGCGCTCTCCGGAGAACAGCGGGGAGCAGCCCGCAGGTCTAGGACGTTTGTGGCCACACAAATAGGTACATTCTTTTTCATCTTACGTTAGACACCTTTAATGTTGTTTCAGCTGTGCCCTTAGCACGACAGAATGGGGAAGCAAAATGCGTCAGGCGTGGCTTCACCTGTTTGGTCCCAACACTCGGGCGAGTTGGACCTCATTCTAGCCTGGTCAACAACGGCTGAGGTCCGAGGTCCTATTCCATTATTCCATGCACCATTATTCAGGCAGCCGAGGCCTGCTTTGAACACTCTAATTTTTTCAAATTAAGCGCGCCGGCCACCCGGGACGCTCAGCGAAGAGCACCCACGGGAGAGAGCCGGCAGACTGTAGGGCAGGACACGGGCAGTGAACCGGCGCGAGCCGGACCGCCCGCCTGCACCTGAGATCCAACTACGAGCTTTTTAACTGCAACAACTTTAATATACGCTATTGGAGCTGGAATTACCGCGGCTGCTGGCACCAGACTTGCCCTCCAATAGAACTTCTGATATACCTGCCAAAACAGCTCTCACATGGACACCAGAGGGAAAGAGAAAACAGGGGCGCCCAAAAACAACATGGAGACGAACGATGGAAAGTGACCTGAGTGCGGCATCTTCGACATGGAAAACTGCATTGAAGATTGCACAGGACAGGAAAACATGGAAAGTCCTCTCTGAAGCCTCATGTGCCACTAGGCATAACGAGAACTGATGATGATGAAACACCTCACTTCAGTTTACTATAAATGTGGTCCTCACTGCATATTGTCTTTAATCAGTTTTTCCATATTTTCTTTCGCACAAAACAGCAAACGTCTACCCAAAGAGCAGTGGTGGCTCAAGCTACGGCCACTGCTGAGAATCCTGGCCAAGCATTCGGTGGTCAGCTATGAGACGGAGGCGGTGATGCATAACATAGATGACGATGATGATGATGAGGAAGGAGAGCATATACTTTAAATAGAACAGACTCGTTTTATAATGTATTAAGCAGGACATAACTCTCGACTCAGTATTGGAACTTTTTTGTAACCAATGTTGTAAAAGCTAGCTACCTTCTCAGGTTCTTTATTATTATCCTACCCCCAGATGACGTCACAGGACAGTCAGCAATTTTAGTGGGTGGTAAGACTGGGTTTCCCGGCTTTCTGATGCTTTAACGACCCCAAAACATCTAGAACTGGCCCTTACCCAAACCCACCTATGTCCCACGATAGAGTGCAGCCTAGGTCCCACGACTGCATGCAACCTATCTACCACACCCTGAAATAAAAGACTGTTCCATGACCTGTAGGATTTTCCCTGTTTGGGGTAGAATATTAATAAAGCACCCCTTCTTATGTTGTCTACAAATGCATCAAATTTGGCTTTTCTTTCTGCACAGAACAAAAAATAATAATAAAGATAGATGCTGTCCGTATTAATTTATAAATTTAAAGGTGTCAGAGTGTATAGTTGTATGTATACATTAAATATGCTGTTTCTTACAATTATTATGTCTGTGCACTCCGTAGAGTATCAGTACAAGGTTAAAATGCTATCATAGACCTCTAACACTGCATGTTGTTAGGTCACCAGTTACTGTTGACGGTCTGATCACAGAACAGGGAAAATAATGGTAGATGTTGTCCGTACAAATTTATAAATTTAAAGGGCGAGAGTGTGTGTAGTTGTAGATATACATTAAGTATGCTATTTTGTACATTTATTACATTTGTACACTTCGTACAGTATCACTGCAAGGTGTACGAGTAATCATCATTGTCCCAGAACACCAGAATTGTTAAAACACCATTTGCTGTTGACTGATAAACTCCCTCCAAATCTGTTGGTCAGGTGCAATGAAATTGACGTCTGCATGTCTGAATGTCCAGATTCTCTATCCAGGTCTTTCCTTTTCTGTTTGTTTTCATTTTTCCCTCTACTGAGCCCTGCTGAATCGTTTTGGAGAGGCAAAAGAGGATCTGGCTACATTCCATACTCACTCTGTCGTTTTGCTGTTGTTAAAAAGAGCTTCATAGTTGCCATTGTCTTGATTGCTGATAACGTGAACTTCATTTGTGATGTCGTCTCTGTATGACAGGCCTGTTCAATTAAGTTTACTGGGGCCCAAGTGTTGAAAATGGGGTTTGTCACGGGCCAGATACCAAACTTGCAGCATATAGAGATAGATCGTTAATCTATTACAGTTGGCAAAAAATTGTGGGCCACTTGTATCTCTGCTGGTCCGATTGGGCCCACAGTCTGCTGTGTGAGATACACAAAATCTTTAAAAAAAAATATGTCCAATTAATTTCCAATGCTTTTGTTTTTAAATCTACATTATACTGATTTGTTTCGACAATATTAAACATAATTTCTGGTTTGTACTCTTGGTCAGTTGGAGGGGATCCTAGATATTTGAACTGGTTAAAGAGTCAGCATTTGCAAATGAATTAAAAAAAATAAATAGTTATGCATTTATGGATGGAATGCATTTATGGATGGAGTGCATTTATAGATGAAGTGGATTTATGGATGGAGTGGATTTATGGATGGAGCTAGCTTTCTGAAACTCAACAAAATCACCATGCATCAAGCTAACAAACATAAACTCTCCTGGGAACTAATTATTAGCCGTGCCTGTGATGCCTCACAACATTAAGCAGAGAAAGACAATAGACAAATTTATTAGATGAATCTTCCTAGTAGAACTGGGAGTCAGCAGATAATTACAGAAATGATCATCCTAGCGCATGGGAGAGAGTCATCAGTGGTGATCTCCTTGATCAGAGATATGCGTTAGCATCCTGAAAGTGATGGTGACACAGAATATCATCCTAGCACAGGATAGAGTCAGCCTTGCTCATTGCCTTGATAACACATGAATTATCATCCTTCTAGTCATCATTACATGAACTGTCCTAGCACAGATGAGAATCAACATTGATAATTACAGAATTGTCATCCTGGCACAGATGTGAATCAACAATGCTCATAGCCTTGATTAAACATGAATTATCATCCTGTTAGTCATCATTACATAGTTTATCATCCTATTACAGATGAGAATCAACATTGATAATTACAAAAATTGTCATCATAGCACAGATGAGAATCAACATTGATAAATACAGATATTGTCATCCTAGCACAAATGAGAAAGATAGACATTTTTGTTTTTTTGTTGTTGAAGAGACAGGTGCCGATTTGTTGTATAATGATTTTGTGATCTTTATTATTTGAGATGTGATCTCCATACGATATACTAAGTTTCTTGAGAAAGGATCTAATTTGCATACCATGTATAATTTAATCAGTTGGTGTTTGGTGAGTTTTCAGTGCTGCATTAGTCACCTTGTTCAGTTTTTTTTTTTTATGAATCTCTAATTCATGTAATCTGTTTCATAAAACAAAATAATTTCTATGGCTGTTTGTAATCCTTGTTGTGTTTCATTTAATTTGTTGATGTTGTTAGCCTGTCTTTGTGGTAAGGTTTATATTGTCAGATGTCAGTCTTAGAGTGGCTTTTAAATGTGGTCAGTTAGATCAGACTTTCCCCATTTGGTGGGATATGGAGCCTTAGTCAACCAAAAAGACCTGCCAATTTTTATACCACTTTTGTGGTGTAAGGGGCGTCTGAACGTGAGGATTTTATGCTGCATGGCTAGTGCTGTCGCCACGGACTGTGCAGGTGAGAATTTAATTTCTCCCTGACAGAAAAAAATAATATCCTTATTCTTACAGAGGGTTCAAACCTGGGTCTCCTGCCTGGGAGCCTAGCATTGTAACTGTTGGACCTGCCGCTCCTGGTGGGTCAACGGAACAAATTTAACTCATTTGGTACCAAGCTCCTCTTCTTCATGATCCTAACATCTGCCCCCCAATGCTTCACTGAAGAAACTTGAGAAAAAGAAGAAATATTCTCTCATGCTTGTCTTCATATGATGTTACACTTCTTCTTCGCGTTCAGCAGCTGTACACTCTGGCGGAAAGTTCTGGTTTCTCGTACGCTCGCTACCATCAGTACTGGAATTCTGTGCTCGCTACTGGAGATGAGGATGGAGCATGCATGGGAATGCCCAGAGTGCTGTGATGTCAATTCTTGACTCAACTCATGTTATACAACATGTCTCTTTCCCCCCCCCCTCTCTCTCTCTCTCTCTCTCTCTCTCTCTCTCTCTCTCTTGAAAAAATCATTTCACATGGCAGTTTCTGGGCTTGCGTTATAAAAAAAAAAAAACTATGTGCCATCTTCACAATGAGAGTTGACTACAGGGTACCACTGCTGTCTTTGGAAATATTACGTGGTAATGCCCAAGTCTTTTCCACGGTGCCACTCTCATAGCACTATCCGAAAACCATGAGAAATGTCTGTTTTTAAAGCCACCACACAGCTGGATCGATAACAACAAAGCCACCACACAGGGGACACAGGGCGTCGTTGGGGGCTAGATGCCCGCCTGTGGATCGGAAGGTTGTGGGTTCGCGTCCTGGCGGAGCCATACTTTTTTTTCTTCAAAAAATTACCTTGACCCCCAGGTCGACCCAGCCTTGAGTGGGTACCAGGTGCAGTCCTGGGAAGTAAAGGCAACCGACATGATGCTACATCAGCCACCCAGTGCCGATAGGACTATAAAATATAGGTCTAGCCCTATATTCTTCTTCTTCTTCCTCTGCTCATTCTCCTTCTTCTCCTCCTCCTTCTTTTACTTCTCCTCCTCCTCCTCTTCCTCCTCCTTCTTCTTCTTCTTCTCTTCTTCTTCTTCTTCTTCTTCTTCTTCTTCTTCTTCTTCTTCTTCTTCTTCTTCTTCTTCTTCTTCTTCTTCTTCTTCTTCTTCTTCTTCCTCTCTTTTTCTTCTTCTTCCTCTTCTTCTTCTTCTTCTTCTTCTTCTTCTTCTTCTTCTTCTTCTTCTTCTTCTTCTTCTTCTTCTTCTTCTGGTCCTTGTTGCTTGTAGCCATGTTAATGCACAACCTTCTGTCTCATGTACATAGGAACTAACCAAAGAGGAAGTGCTCACAGAGAGGAAGTGACCTTAGTGAAAGTGACCGTATATAAAATGACCACAGCGGAAGTGACCATAGATAAAGTGACCACAGAGGTTACGACAGAAAGTGACCATAGAGAAAGTGACCACAGAGTAAGTGACCGCAGAGAAAGTGGCCATTGAGGAAGTGTCCCCAGAGAAAATGACAACAGGAGATCACCAAAGAGAAAGTGGACGAACTACTAGACTTTCCGCCGGAGTTTATTGCCGGTAAACGCATAGTAGAAAAGAAAGAAAAAAAAAGAAGAAGAAGAAAGAAAAGTTTGCTACGTTGTCTGAACCCTTTTGTCTGTCCTGCTGATGGCTTTGCACAGGGAGGCATGACGATACCAACTGAGGTCATGTAAGTTACCCAAGAGCACGATTCCTATCTCAGCCTGCTTTGTTAACTCTCCAGAGTAAAGTTAACACCTGTCTATCTATCCATCCATCTATCTGTATATCCATCTATCTGTCTGTCTGTCTGTCTGTCTCTCTCTCTGTCTGTCTGTCTGTATGTCTGTTAGTCTGTCTGTCTGTCTGTCTGTCTGGTCTGTCTGTCTGTCTGTCTTCTTTTACTCCACCAGGACATCACACAAGCGATAAACAGCCGATGACACAAAGTGCCACCATGTGAATGAGGATCACCCGTGGAGAGGTCCCAGAAACCGCATTCTGCCATTAAAACGTATTTATGGTCGGGCTATATTGTTTGTTTGTTTGTTTGTTTCTTTCTTTCTTTCTTAAAAAAAAAAGTAGTGTCAAAGTTAAAAATACAGCAAGCATATTTGGAAACATCCAGCATGAAACAGATTTGACAACAAAAAAACTCTTATTACAACAGATTTTATTAATCTCTTTGGAGTTTTCTTTTTCGCTTGATAAACTTTGCAATTTGTGTTTAGTGAGTTTTTCAAAGTCTTGTATTTTAAAAAAAAAAGTAAGATTTAAAGTAATGTTTTTGTTTGTGAGATGTGTAAAGTTAGTTTTATTTTCTAAAGATGTGTAAAGTTACGTTTCAAAGTTTCTGACAATGTGTAAAGTTACGTTTCATTGTTTCTGACAGTGTGTAAAGTTACGTTCTTTTGTTTTTAACATGTGTAAAGTCATCTTGTATTGTTTCTAGCCATGTGTAAAGTTACGTTTCATTGTTTTAAACGACGTGTGAAGTTACGTTCTATCTGTTGTAAAATGCCTGATGTTCTCTGACGCCATTGGTGCTACACTGCATGTTATTGCTGGCGCTTGAAGTTCCGGCCACTTTAAGTGTTTCACTTATGTCATCACGGGAATAGGCAGCAAAAGGACATTCTGGCAACAACAAATTCAGGAGATAAAACAAAATGGATGCAGACAATGGTGGATTGTAGCTAACATTTGTGGGGATGTTGCTTTAGAAGAAAGAGACAAAGACTGTTCTTAGGCCACATATGGAGAAGAGAGACATTGGAGAACATCGTGACAACCGGAAAGATCAGTAGGAAAAGGGGTAGAGGCAGACCAAGAGAGACGATGCTAGATGGGCTAAAACGATTGCATGGAGGGATATCATCGAGAGAGCTGTTCCAGGCAACCAGGGATCGTGGTCTGTGAAGACGCATGAGCGCCTGCGTCAATTGACAGGGCACATGATGATAAAGATTTTGCTTAAGAAAATATTTACTTATTGTTTAAATATTGCGTAAAACGAAACAAAAATCTGAAAAGAAAATTTTGTGTACACATTTTCAGTTCTTTTCTGTAATTTTACCACATCTCTTGGTCGACGAGATTTGCTAGGGAAATCCCCAGAACGTCCTATAGTATGGGTTGGGGAGGGGTGGGGGTGTCGGGTTAAATATTATATTTTTATAAAGTAACAGAAAATATATTGATAGGCACTCATAGAAACAAGTAGAAAGCTACCTGTCTCCACCTTTTTAAACATGTTCTGTGAGTCACTTACAATTACAATATGTGCTTGAAGCTGATTCTTAAGCCAGAGGAAGACAGCGTTGACTGTCTCCACCTCCATTCTCAAATCAGACGTGATATCATATGCCAGGCTTTTTTGCCCTAAACGACGTTCATTTGCTTTTTCTATGAAACCTCACGCACTTTGTCTGTCTCTCAGCACATAGTCATCTGTGTAGATAATTACTTTACTTGGGCGGGAATTGTGATGTATCATTTGTTGAATTGATTCTGCAGCACCAGCTGGCCAGTTCCCACACTCACGAACTAAAGCGATTAAAAACCCACTCAAGTCTGATTTTTGCTCGGACACTTTGACCCAATCCTCTTCTCGATCAAAGGTTTTCAAGCCTACACACAAGTCAAACTGTGTCTTCAGCTTGCGACATCCAAGACCTTCCTTTTCTTTTGCCCTTAGCTCTACCCAGGGCTTCACGCAGAATGCTTCTTCTCTGCAGCTACTCTGAGATATGACTGCTTGCAGAATTGTTAGTCTTTCTGCAACAGTAGGCAGTGCACGAATATATACATTCTCCCGAGGTATATCTTGTTTATCCCAAAATTACCCGCATACTGGCTTCATTCCATATGCGTTCAAGTTTCATCAGCTGACTCTTTGATATGGTAAGCATTCCAACTCCATAATCTATTACCGGCAGGATTACATGCTGGAACATTGTGAGCAACATTCTTTGTTCCATGTCCATTGCTGTCCTAATCTTGAGAGCATTGAGTCCTTTCTGGCATTTCACCGCAACTGCCTCCACATGATCCTTGAAGGATAGACTTCGATCCAAAGTGATACCCAGATACCTCGGTTTTCTTTCTAATTTGATGTTACTGTTATTAACTGTCAGGCTTGGAACATTAGAGTAAGTGACCGCAGAGAAAGTGGCCATAGAGGAAGTGTCCCCAGAGAAAATGACAACAGGAGATCCCCAAAGAGAAAGTGAACGAACTACTAGACTTTCCGCCGGAGTTTATAGCCGGTAAACGCAAAGAATTATATTGTCCATAGAGCACCATAAAAAAACTGTCGCCTTTTTTGAGTTGATGACAGCTTCCATCTCTGCACACCACTTTGCCTACAGTTGCCTGTAGGGCTGCCTGTTTCCTATCGCTACCCTGCCTATATGCTGGAATTTAATATGTTAAAAACACCCGGTGCGTTGAGTTCTACAGTCTCGCTTGTATACACATTAAAAAGCACGGCCAGACAATCGATTGCGCAAACTAGAGTCGGAGTCTTTTTCGTTCAAATTATCAAACGTGAATGACTTGCTTGATAACTTACTGTATTAACGAGTCCATTCGTATCTATTACTTCAACAAGACGACATTTTTGGATCTGTGTAGTGTCGCGATTTTGTCCCTTTAATCGTGCACACATCTCACTGTCTGTCTAGAAAAGAAAAGGCGGGAAATAATGATGGTATAACTGTAAGTAGCAAGAGGAAGTGCAATATGAAAACTTAATAGTATGGCAGGGCAGACCAGGTCCGAGGGCTTGGCTGGCAGCTGGTCAAGGAGGCAAGCCTACAGATACACTGCTTTTTGATTCTCCAACTTCTGTTGCACGCTTTGTTCCAAATGTATTGGTGTTATCTAATCCCGTGCAGTACATTTTCTCAGTGCGATGCAAGACTTGACTGACCGACCGACTTTCTACCCCACCAGGACATCATACAAGCGATAAACACCGGATGACACAAAGTGCCACCATGTGGATGAGGATCGCCGTGGAGAGGTCCCAGAAACCGCGTTCAGACAATAGGCTATATTTATGACAAGCCTATATTGCAGCCCCTGGCAAAAGCCAGGGTGGGGCTTCAAATAACAAACAATTTCATCCTAAAAAGGACGAAACTAAATGATGGTGATGCAAGACTTCCAAATACCGCCCTTAAATAGCTTCGCGCGGTCAGATCAGAAGTTCAAACTGTATTTTGATTTCGCTGCTTATGCCACGCCTCCCCCTTACAGTG
>CAJHNH020000890.1:1172500-1182500 GCA_905116865.2 Candidula unifasciata
AGCCCCTGGCTGTTGTGTGGTTCTTCTATGCAAATTTACGTCCAGTAGTTTGCCATTGCTTTTGGACGGTCGGCTTTCTTGATACCACGGTCGAAACCAAAGCAAGGCGCATGGCCCGCAGCTGGGATCGAACCCGGCATCCCGGCATTACGAAGCGTTCGCATCGACTTAGCCACAAAGCCGACAGAAGTGGTTATACAGTAAAAAAATATCAAAAGTATTAATACCAGCAGTTTTCAACTTGTGGGTCGCAACCCTTTTGGGGGTAGAACGACCCTTTCACAGGGGTCACATTTTTACTGAAGCTTTAGGGCAACAAATAAAAATAATTTTATGTTTGGGGTCATCACACCAGCAACTGTATTAAAGGGTCGCGGCATGAGGAAAGTTGGGAACCACTGATTTGTACAAACAGAGGGGAAAAAAGGATTGGTTATGTAACTGAAACATCACAGCAAGGTTTGTAACAGAATTTTCAACGCAGGGTCCATGCCCCACGGGGGAAGGGAGGGGGCAGTTTAATTGTTGAAAAAAAAGGGCGGGGGGGGGGGGGGCAATTTGACTGTTAAAGGAGGGCATTTTGATTGTTAGCGGGGTCAGTTCGAAAATGAACTCGTCCAGGGTTTAAGTTACATAGGGGGCAACGACAATTTTAGAAAGGATTCGGTGGGCCGTGACACACACGCACGCGCTCACATACACATACATACGCACACACAAACGCGCGCGGCACACACACACAAAGTTGAGATACACTGGTAATAAAATATCACTACTGTCTTTTCTTCTAATCTTTAGAGTTGGCCGGCGGCAAACTCCGGCGGAAAGTTCTGATTGTTCGTCCACTTCTGGACTTGAGTCTCGTTCCTGAACTTAAATTATGTGTTCCCCGTGTGGGTTTTGGGGCCCCCATTGTGGGGAAAACAAGAATAGACTCACTGCCTCCCCAAAAGCATGTCGTAAGAGTCGACTAATTGGGGAGCTTCCTTTGAAGTCGGAGTGCATCTGCCGGAGAGGCAAGGAACCAACAGTCTGTATTCAAGACAATGAGATCTGTAAAACTGATGCACACGCAACACTCAGGTTCTGGAGCAGGACTGCAGTTCAGTAGTGGACGAGCAACCAAAACCTTCCGCCAGAGTGTACAGCTGGTGAACGCGAAGAAGAAGAAGAAATTATGTGTGCACATCCGTTTTACATGTCTGCTTATTTGTATGTAGACTGTTGATTCCTCCCCCTTCAGGCAGATGCGCACCGACTTCGGAGGGTAAAATATCTAATTATTTGCCTTTCAGGACATGCTTGATAGGGAGACAATGGGTCTATCCCCTCCCCCCCCCCCCTTTAACACAAACTGGTGCCCCAAAACCCACTGGGGGAGAGGGAGCGTTGTTTATTTGCAAACTGCGCATTAACTCCTTTGTTGAACATCACTCTAATCAAGGACAACCTGGGCTGACACAAAGCCTGTTCTTCTGGAATCTATATAGGCCTATTCTATCTATCAGCCAGCGTCTGTGGCCTGGGCGTTGCGAATGCAGTTCGTAATGCCAGGGTGCCGGGTTCGATCCTAGCTGTGGGCGGTTGGGCAGTAGTATGTTTGGCGTTGGTTTCGATAGTGGTGTAGAGAGCCGACCGTTTAATAATTGGCACACACACATAGCTCGCTATACGCCCTCCGGTTAATACACCCGCTCACTGTCTCTATGGCTACTTTGACATGTTCTTTATAATTGTATTTTTATTTCGTTATATCGTAATATCTATTGGTGAGTGCATAGGTGAAGACAAAAAAAAAAAAAATTCCTTTTAAAATTCCAGAACTGAAATTGAGGAAGGTTGGCTATTAAAGACGATGGTTAGTTGCGTATCCTTTACAGGACGTTGCAGAACCAGCCATGGGCAGTTGTATGGTTTTTCTAGGCAAATTTACGTCCAGTGGTTTGCCATTGCCTACTGGACGGTCGGCTCTCTTGATACCACTATCGAAACCAACGCAAGGCGTATGGCCCGCAGCTGGGATCGAACCCGGCATCCCGGCATTACGAAGCGTTCGCATCGACTTAGCCACAGAGCCGACATTAAAGACGATAAAAGACAGAACATTGAAAATATTTTGGTCACTTGAAACGTCACAAAGGTTAAGAGAGAGCGGTAATGGAGGGGTATATGCCTGGGAAGAGAGGAAGAGGAAGGCCAAAGAAAAGATGGGTGCAGGATGTGGTGGATGATTTCCCGATGGGTGTATCGGACGCGGGACATCTTGCTTGTCATCAATAAGTTTTTCGGAGGGTTGTTGTGGGAGCAAGGTTCTGCAAAGGACATGATACTGACTGACTGACTGACTGACTGACTGACTGACTGACTGACTGACTGACTGATTGGTGAGTGACATTCAACCCCAACCAGGACCGCACAACGAGTGGTAAGCCCCGGGTGACACAAAGTGCCACTTTTCGGATGAGAATCACGCCGGGTACAAGTCCAAGAAACCCCGTTCAACCGTTAGGTTATATTAGGGCGCCAGACTACCGCCGGTGTAGGGTTTTCTAATAACCAAGATAATTATAATTCAAAAAAAAAAAAAAAAAAAAAAAAAAAAAAAAAAAAAAAAAAAAAAAAAAAAAAAAAAAAAATACGATTGGGTCCAATATTCAGGCGGGGTTAAAGTAATACATTTATTAATCAAAGGAACAAAGTTCAGGATAATATAAGTTTGAGGTTTTGAACAACAGATCAACATCATGGCACACGGTTAGTAACCCATAAGTGTTCCGTTCTTCTTCTAAATCAAGTCTCCGTAGAAGCTCATCACAGTGCACAGGCTCTGTAGCAACGGCGAGGATCCTGAAATACTTTGGGAAGATTTTTAACTGCACATTTGCTCTGGCACAGCCGTTAGACTACTCTTGTCGATTTTCAACTGCCAAGAGATTTTTTTACTTGCGGCGTGCACACAGGCGTCCGGTCTCACTACACAGAGACCAAGGGGAATTACTAGAAGTCCAAGTTCATGTGTAAATATCCCAGTCCTTACCGTGGTTTGAACCAGGAACCTCTAGCACTCGAGGCGGACACCATGCCTCGAGACCACACAGCCCCCTAGGAATATAAGTTAAAGTAACATGTGTCTGGGACTGAAACAGTTAACTGTGTAAACTTTGCGGTACACGTTCTTGAATAATCACTCTTGGGACTGAAATAATATTTTTTAAGTATCCAGAAGCCATGAGTGGCTTTGACTCTTTGGCTCGGTATTATGAATATCGCAACCCTTCGGCCTTGATTCCACGATAAATACCGTTAATCTGGAAGAACTGTGGCTTTTCTGCCTACCCCCGGGCGTAACCCGGACCACAAGGAGTTCGTCACCCGGTCAACGCGCAATCCTGTTTAGCCAACTACGCTAGCGAGCAGGGCTGACTGAAAGAATTAAAAGGAATTAATTTAACAAAGAAACAAACAAAAAAATTAAGTGAATCTTGAAAAAGAAAAAGAAAAAGTTAAAGAAAAGGATGCATGATTTAAACAGACAAAGCAGAGAACGAACGACTCACCCGTTCGTTACCAGTTCTGCGAATGCCTTTCTGTTTCTGATTAAGACACAAGAGAAATATCAATTTTCATACAGTCAGAATATGTCATGTGGTGACCCCTTGAGTATATAGGAAAGACCCCCCCCCCCACGCACACCCACTTCCACTCTAACATAAGGTTAGTTGCGTATCCTTTAAAGGACGTTACAGAACCAACCCCAGCAGTCACTGGCCGTTGTGTGGTTTTTCTAGGCAATTTACGTCCAGTAGTTTGCCATTGCTTACTGGACGGTCGGCCCCCTGATACCACTGTCGAAACCAACGCAAGGCGCATGGCCTGCAGCTGGGATTGAACCCGGCATTACGAAGCGTTCGCATCGACTTAGCCACAAAGCCGACTACTCTAACATAGCAAAATGTTATTTTGAGAACTCCGAAGTATTGTTAACAAGAACATGGAGAAAAACACATGTATAATTTCAGCGTGTCAAATAACAAACGAAACAATTACCAATAGCTGGCAACTTTAGTGTCCAAATATCTCTGTGATGGTTGAAACTGTTTTGTCTTGACGACGTCTGCAATTTTTAGTCTGATTTTTGACAAGGTACAACAGAGATCACTCTCCACGTCAGGCTAGCAATGCCATTTTGTTTTCATGCCTGGACTGTTAAAGCTGAAAATCCGGATTTTCCGAAGTACAATTGCATTCAGTTTCAAAATCGCCTGACGCCGCACCCCCACCCTTCGAAACGTCCTTACGCCCCCCCCCTTTTTTTTCCCTCCCCTTGTAAACGTCCTCCCGCCTCCTATCACCCCACCTAACCACTAACAGTTGAAGACCACTGACATAAGCCACCCGTTACCCATACATCCAACTACATGTATACGATCAGGTTACAATTTAAAAAATTCAAAATAAATTTGAAATATTTCAACAATATTTCACCAGCCGACAATGTACAGCGGGAGCGGTCGTGGTGTAGCGGCTAGATGCTCGCCTTTGGATCGGAAGGATGGTGGTTCGAGTCCTGACTGTGTTGGACTTTTTCGAAAATAACCTTGAATCCAAAGTGGACCCGGCCTTGAGTGGGTACAGGTGCAGTCATGGGAAGTAAAGGCGGCCCGCGTAATTCTGACATCGCCCATCAAGTACCGATTGGCCTATAAAATATAGGTCTAGCCCTATATGCCCGATACACCTAAAGGAGTGAAAACGGTTCCTTTACTTACTTTTTACACTGTACAACAGATTATTTTGTATCTTCAGGGTCTTCCAGAATATTGTTTTATGTACTTGAATGGGATTTTTGCTATTTCCTGAATTCTTATCCGAAAAGTGGTTCTTTGAGTCAATCGATGCTTATCTTTCAGGACTGGTTTGAACAACGGATCAACATCATGACACAAGGGTAGTAATCCATAAGTGCTCCGTTCTACTTCTAACTCAAGCCTGAGTCCGAAGAATCTCAGCGCAGTGTACGAACTCCGTAGCACCGGTGATGAAATACTTTAGGTAGATTTTTAACTCAAAATTTTGCCCGGGCAGCGCCTTTAGGCTACTCTGTATGGATTTCCAACTGTCAAGGGATCTTTCAGGATGCCATCACGGAATGGAGTAGTGACATGTAACAAGACTATGATATGGTTATTGTAACTTCAGTAACAATTTTAAGGTTTCTATTGGAAGAGCTCTCGTAGAGGAGTACAAGCTTGAAAGAGTTAACATTGTCATTTTGAAGAAAGTTTGGTGCTTTCTTAATATCCTACCCCAAACAGGGGAAATCCACAGGTCACGGGACGGTCTAATATTTCAGGGGGTGGTAGATAGGCTGTATGAAGTCGTGGGACCTAGGCTGCACTCTCTCGTGGGACGTAGGTGGGTTGGGCTTAGGGCCAGTTCTAGATGTTTTGGGGTCGCTAAAAACATCAGAAAGCCGGAAAAACCAGTCTTACCTTTCTCTAAAATGTTGGACTGTCCTGTGACGTCATCTGGGTAGGACATTACGAAAGAAACGAAAGTTGTTTATTTTTAGCCACCAGTAGGAAAGGAGAAAGAAACCCATTATGGGTGGTCACTGCCTTCTCTGTAGTAGGTCTACCATCACGCGGTTGCCTCATCCATGACTCCAGTTACTGACTGACTTTCTACCTCACCAGTACATCACACAAGCGATAAACACCCGATGACACTGGAGACAGTCTTGTCTTATCCCAGAAGACTGCAGGGCGCTTAGGGATTGGGTAGCCGTGGGGAAGTGGGGGGGGGGAGTGATAGCTTCTTTGGAGGTTGACACGACCAACAGGGGTGTGGCCTGTTGGTTTGCCTTCATACTGTGGTTTTTTAAATCTCAGGTATTGTCAAACATTTATGTAACAGCCCATAAGGGGGACAGATGGAAGAAATAACAGATAAAAGGAATAAAGACACATCAACTTTATATATATATATATATATATATATATATATATATATATATATATATAATATATATATATATATATATATAAAGCCCCAGAGATTAATGATCAACAGCGACACACTCACACTCACACTCTCTCTCTCTCTCTCTCTCTCTCTCTCTCTCTCTCTCTCTCTCTCTCTCTCTCTCTCTCTCTCTCGCTCGCTCGCAAACACTTTCATGCACACATTAATTAGCACACACTTTACCTGTAGTGGAAATGCCTGTGACACAGTGAGCAGAACCAACAGTATAAGAACCACTGTCGTGGATTTGAACATTTTCTGAAGAAAAAAAAATATTAAATAGCAAACCAAAGAATTATTTATAGAATGTTGTAGTGTAAGCATCTATTATGTTAACTGTTGCAGTCCAAGACAGGCGTTTATTCAACTCGTATTATCCGTGAAATAAAGCCTTAAAGTCCTCGATTCGAAGTTACATTCAGGGGAATTTTCTTCAGAACTGAAATCGACTCGGTACCAGGCATAGGCGTCGAAACCAAAAGGTTCAAACACTTTCACTAAATTATTTCGTCTATTCCGTTCTACCCTGTGCTGTTATTTCAGTATCTCTATGAAGGCCAGTCCGCTCAACAAATGCCTGCAAAAGTTGGAATGTGTGGGCCGAAAGACGCAAATATCGCACCCATGCTGTAAACGGGCACAACTCAGTTACATCTTCGGATGAACACAGAAGAAGAAGAGGAAGTTTCAGTTTCATCAGTGGAATCCAATCCTGCACCTTTACCTTCTCTTATCAAAGTTGGAATCCAATCCTGCACCTTTACCTTCTCTTATCAAAGTTGGAATCCAATCCTGCACCTTTACCTTCTCTTATCAAAGTTGGAATCCAATCCTGCACCTTTGCCTTCTCTTATCAAAGTTGGAATCCAATCCTGCACCTTTACCTTGTCTTATCAAAGTTGGAATCCAAATCCAGCACCTCTACCTTCTCTCATCAACGTTAGAATCCAATCCTGCACCTTTGCCTTCTCTCATCTACGTTGGAATCCAATCCTGCACATTTGCCTTCTCTCATCAACGTTGGAATCCAATCCTGCACGTTTGCCTTCTCTCATCAACGTTGGAATCCAATCCTGCACCTTTGCCTTCTCTCATCTACGTTGGAATCCAATCCTGCACCTTTGCCTTCTCTCATCAACGTTGGAATCCAATCCTGCACCTTTACCTTGTCTTATCAAAGTTGGAATCCAAATCCAGCACCTCTACCTTCTCTCATCAACGTTAGAATCCAATCCTGCACCTTTGCCTTCTCTCATCTACGTTGGAATCCAATCCTGCACATGTGCCTTCTCTCATCAACGTTGGAATCCAATCCTGCACGTTTGCCTTCTCTCATCAACGTTGGAATCCAATCCTGCACCTTTGCCTTCTCTCATCTACGTTGGAATCCAATCCTGCACCTTTGCCTTCTCTCATCAACGTTGGAATCCAATCCTGCACATTTGCCTTCTCTCATCAACGTTAGTGTGTTAAGGTTTTGTTATTGTTTTTTTGAGGACGCCCTTGTTTACTCAGTCCATTTGTTTCCAATTTCAGTCCCTGTTAGCTGATTCTCTCCTCACTTCTTCTCACGTTTTGCCCAATTTATAGCCATATTCGTCTTATAACTGTAGATACCAGAACTTGTCTAGACTGATTAGGAATGTCTCATTTAAAGTCGGAGAGCATCTGTCTGAAAGGCATGGAACCAACAGTCTGCATATACATGAGCGAATTCTGTAAAACGGATGTGATTGCAAAACTCAAGTTCTGAAAGAAGACGCGCCCAGAAGTGGACGAACAACCAGAACTTTCCGTTGTGGTAAACAATCGGTAAACGCAAGGAAGAAGATAAATTCGATACGCCATAGCAACTCATAAAATAGTATTTTACACATAATATTTTACCTACAAGTTATGTATATGGTATGTTGCTTTGTAACTTTCAAACAACACAAAACACTCACTGGAAGATTTTCGGAGACTAACGTTTGCAAAAATCAAATTAAGATATGAGCAAGAACGTCTTATTTTATGAGTGGTCACATACGACCGTCTTATCCAATCGTTTCAAGATAGCCTCACTTACATCGGATTAACCGTTTACAAACATATGACGTATGTATTGTACACGTTGTAACCCAGCAACTTTACATTTGTCAAGATGGATGTAATTACATAGGATTATCAGTTCAACAAATAGAGCGAAATTCAATAGATTGAATATTTCCAGTATTAGAAAATTTAATGCGTTAGATAAACATGTATTCACAAGGGATGTTCAAATTCTGTGACCAGTATGTTTCGCGCAAAACGATAGTAAACTATACATTATATATTCTTATTTTCCCCGTGTGGGTTCCGGGGCCCCATTGTGGGGGAAACAAGACTAGACCCACTGCCTTTTCTACAAGCTTATCGTAGGAGTCAAACAATTTAGGAGCTGCCTTCGAAGTCGGAATGCATCAGCTTGAGTGTCAAGTGAGCAGCCTTTTTTTGTTTTCCCCAGAATGGGGCGCAGGAACACACACAGAGAAGTTCCAGTTCTAGAAGTACGATGCTATATGCGCACACAATCAGTTAAAAGCGAAGCGACGAGGAGGAAAATATCACAAGATATCCTGTACGGTGTACTTACTACCCGCTAACACTTACATATTCGAATTGGTCAGTCTCGCTACTGCACTGTGAATAATACAAACTGAACTTACACACTAAATAGTAGAGGTAATATAGCAATAGTCTGTGTTTGGAGCGATTAGAAATATATGTTGTTTCAGACGAACCGTTTAATGTATGACGCCCTTCATCACGCAGGCATCACCCAACTGGATAGACGTTTATTCCAATTAACTTTAAATAATTATTTTCTTTATTGTGTTATACGGTGTATTATCAACAGGACCAACCACCATTTATATCGGTGCCTATCAACTGCTAAGCACAATAAATTGACTAAACTCCGTCCGGCTGCACCCACTCTCTCCTCCTCTCCGCCTCTTGCAGGCGCTGATAACCGGATTGTCTGCATACCTCCGGATCTCTCTCTGTCCACATCCGGGACATCGGTCCTTAGCAAGGGCCTCAGGTTCGTGCCCTTACGCCCTTCTAGCGACCAATACGCTCTCCTTCAGGACGCTCACAACTTTTGTCGCAGGCTCAGGTTGCAATATGAACACAGCACCCGTCCCGAGAAGACCAGCGCACCTGCGCCTACCGACTCCGCTGTCTGGTTTCCAAAACCTAGATCTTCCTGGACTCCTAACCCTGGGGCATCTAGAACTTTGGATTTTTACATTGAGAAAACTCTTTTTTTGAGATCAATAAATTGAAATTCCAACCTCACCGGCACCCTAACCTCTCACCTCTAAAACTTTAGGCACTCACACGACTGAAAAGTCGTGATGATATTGTTATCAAACCTGCCGACAAGGGAGGGGCGATAGTAGTCTGGAGAAAAGATTTATATGTGCAAGAAGGGGATAGACAACTTAGCGACACATCTTCCTATGAACCCCAGACACGGGATGTTACGGTAAAAAACAACAAAATAGTGAAAAGTACCATCCAAACCTTTATCCAAGAGGATCTTTTGCCCGCCCGGGCCAGCTCTCTATTTGTCGATGACAGTTGTCTGGGGAAGCCTGGCCTTCACATGCTTCCAAAGATACATAAACCGGACAACCTATGTAGACCGATCGTGTCCGCCTGTGCTTGTCCCACAGAGCTCATATCCGGATTCCTCGACCGTCTTCTGCAGCCCCTGGTCGTTGATCTCCCGTCTTACATCAAAGACACCAACCATGCCATCTTTATCTTCAGTCTATCCGGTTCACCTCTTCTTCCAGGTACCTCATCTTCACCTTAGATGTTACCTCCCTCTACACCTCTATTCCACATTCGGATGGCCTCCAGGCTTTGCGGTTCTTTCTAGATCAGAGAGTCAGTCCTGCCATAGCCACTGACCCTTTGATTCGTCTGGCTGAGTTAGTGCTCA